>PVIW01002471.1:0-217513 GCA_004026585.1 Noctilio leporinus | reverse complement strand
TTACTGACCATATTAACTAATTTCATTCTCAAAACAGGCTTGCAAAGGATGGAACTGGAGAGTATTATGCTTAGTGAAATTAGCCAGTCAGTGAAGGACAAATACCATATGATTTCACCCATTACAGGACAATAATGAACAAAACTAACAACAAGCAAAACCGAACCAAATATATGAATACAGTGAATAGGCCTTCAGTGGTCAGGGGGAAGGGGGTTGGGGGAGGGGGGAGGAAGAGGCAAGGAAGGGGAGCAGCTTAGACAAGAACCTAGTATAAAGGAACCATGGACATGGACAACAGGTGGGATTGACTTTTGGGGGAATGGGTGGGTGGGGAGGGGGACAGAGGGGAGCAAAAAGGGGATGGATGTAATACAACAACAATAAAATTAAATTAAAAAAAAAAAAGGTCTTGCAAGGTAGCTGCTATTGTTGGTCCATCTCACTTTTGAGAATACTGGTTTTTTTTTTTTTTAATTTTTTTTTTTTTAAATTTTATTTCATTATTTTTAGAAAGAGGGGAAGGGAGAGACGCAGAGAGGCAGAGAGACATCAATGTATGGTTGCGTTTCACCTGCCTTCAGCCACAGACCTGACTGGAGACCTGGTTTGCAACCTGGTTATGTGCCCTGGCTGGGGAATCGAACCTGCGACCTTTGGGTTCGCAGGCCGGCGCCTTAACCACTGTGCTACCAGCCAGGGCGAGAATACTGGTTTTTTGACCCTAACGGAGGATGCCCAGATGACAAGTTTTGGGTCCATTTGACACCCTTCACCTGGGTCTGCTACCTGACAAGAGCCGCCATGCGATGTAATTTCACCTATGAAACTGTGGACAAAAAAGCTGAAGACGGGCAGTCAGGTGGCAGTAGGAGTCCCGAAGAATTGAGCCACGTCTAGTTCCTTCTGAAATCTCGTGCTGTGAAATTATGTGTCCCCAAGGAAAGGCTAACTATTTTTAGAAGGAGGGCAGTAGAGTCTTCTGGAAATGTGCCCAAATTCAGTCATAATTGGGCAAAGCATGGGAAGTTCCAATTTTGGTAGAGGGCTCTTTTGGAAAGGCTGTTTGACCAAGCCATTCCTCTTGTAAGACTCTTCAGCCTCTTTAGCACTGGAAAGGGGAAAATACCAACAGTGGGGAAAAACCTCCCAGGGTTCATTGTTGTCTCTAGGACAAAGCCCAAGCTCTTTCTCCCGGGGAAGAGTCCTTCCTGGTGGCCTTACTCCCTGTCGCTGCCCCCTGTCCCCCACCCCCTGCTCATGGTCTCATGGAACGGCCTGCTGTTTCCTGAATAGTCCCTGCTTTTTCACACTTTGCCCCTTCGGTTTACCTGGGAAGCACCGAAGGGGCAAAACTCAGTGCTGGGATGTTCTGCTGTATGAAGCCACATCTGGAGGCCCAGGTAGAACTGGCCAGCCTTCTTTTGCCCTCTGTGGGTGTTGGCAGAGTTCCAGGGACACAGGCAAGTTCTGTCAGGTCACTGTTCTCCCCTCCTATAGCGAGAGCTCCCTGAGGGCAGGGTCGCCTGTACCCCTCAGTTCCCTGACACTGGGTAGCCAATCACCTAATAGTCACTGGGTGCCAACTGTGGGCCTAGCATGATTCTAGGCACTGGGAACATGGCAGAGGAAAGACAGATGCCAGTCTTGAGGAAACCTAGATTCTTATGAGGGCAGCAGACAATGAATATGCAAAACAGAAAGATGACCTTCAGGCCAGAGTGATCTAAGATGATGAAATAGGGTTGCATGATAGAGAGGAACCATGCATGTGGGTGGGTGCTTGGCTACGCCAGGGCAGATCTTTTGAGGAGCCATGTCTACATGAGGCTTGCATGAAGGAAGAGTCAGCTGCATAGGTCTGGGAGAAACGATTTCTGAGCAGAAGCAGCAAGTGCAAAGGCCCTGAGGCAGGGGCATGCTTGGCATATCTGAAGGAGACCCATGGGACTGGAATAGAGTTGCTGGGAGCCTGAGGTCTTCAAGGAAGGCAGGGGCTGGCCATGCAGGGTCTATGGATCACAGAGGAGAGCTTGGGCTTAGTTCTGAGTCCAATAAGGAAGCTCCAGTTGGGGAATTCACTGTAAGAGGAGAAGGGGCCTGGTAGGGTGAGCTGGATACAGAGGCAAAGGCCTGGGGTGTTGGAGGGGTCCTGATTGCTGAGAGGTGGCTGCTTCCCAAATCTGCTGCAGCCGAAGTACCCCGATGTTGTCCAGGGGGGCAGAAAGCTGTAAATAAGGGTGGGAAGAGCTATGTCTAGAATCTCCAAGTCTGGCACCCTCTAACAGAAAGAGGAACAAGGAGAAGTTAGACAGTCACCCCACCCCTGTTGGCTAGTTAGTTTGGGCAAATGTTAAGCATCTGTACAAAGACACCCCAAATACAGTGAGTTGTTTCTGTCTTTGATCCATCCTGGCTTGTGGAGGCCGCTGGCCACCAGCGAGGCCCGCGGGACAGATGGTGGTGTGCTCAAGGCCACGGTTGGGAGAACTGACTCCTGAGCTATCAGATAAAATCCAGGGGCCATTGGGCTCCTGTGGGCCCCTTTGCCTGGTGATCCCTCCCTCTCCCAATGAATGTAAAACAGATGAGAAGAAACACAAAGGTCCCGGCTATTTGCTTTCATCTCCCAGCCCAGGGGAGCCAGCTCTGTGCAAACTTGTCCTCTTCCTGTTCTTCCTGTTTTGCTGGGAAACGTTTTTCCTCCACAAACATTTTCAGTTATTTGGGGAGGATTGGGGGGGTGTGTGTTAATTTCTCCAGACTCTTTTACTGCAAGGAAAGGATTAGGCCAACCTGACAGGTGGGTGCTGGGAAGCTCCACTGGAGAAAGGATGAACCATGGGACTGTGGTCCCATCCTTCCAGTCTGTTAAGCAATGTGGCCCTGCCCTGGTTCCATGGGCCAGCCAACAGGACAGAACTGCCTCGGAGCCGTGGAAGGTGCAGGAGGCCTGGCGCGCCCAAGCCTCAGACCACAGGAACGGCCTTCACGCCATCACCATCTCTCACATGGAAACTGGGCATCCCTCTGGGGAACACTGTGAGCTACAACCTTAGTCCCATACAGGTTGGGCACACTCTGTCCTCCAGGTCCCGTGTGGCCTGTAGTGGGTAAGGAACA
Organism: Noctilio leporinus; assembly: GCA_004026585.1. NCBI lineage: Eukaryota > Metazoa > Chordata > Mammalia > Chiroptera > Noctilionidae > Noctilio > Noctilio leporinus. The sequence continues at coordinate 214,390 of PVIW01002471.1, read as the reverse complement.
TGTAGAGCAGGAAGTCGTGACCCAGGCCCAACCCCAGAGTGAATTTAAAGGGACCAGGTAGTCAGCCCAGGTCCCTGTGGGGGATTCATCCATTCTTGGCTCCACACAAGCAGATGCTAGAGGGACAAGCTGTCTCAAACAACCTGAAACCTAGACCAGCCTGCGTACCAACGGGTCTTTAGTGGGATTCCCAGTTAGGGCACATGCCTGGGTTGCGGCCAGGTCCCCAGTTGGGGGCAGTGAGAGGCAACCACACATTGATGTTTTTCTCCCTATCCTTCTCCCTCCCTTTCTGTCTCTCTAACAGTAAATAAATAAAATCTTTTTTAAAAATTCATTTGTGTGTGCAGAAAAGATTATTCGGATGTTTGCTTAGCTTTTAATAATTAATATTCAATTTATTAAAGTTATGGGTAAAAGGAAAAAAAGCCTAGTTTGTTCTAACCCTCTTCACTTCAGCTTAAATAACTTATTTTCATTCTAGGTCTAGCAAATGTTAGCCAACACTTTTAAGGAGCCTTGGATTAATTTTGGCCTCATTTTCCCGCTTCTTTAATAATTTCATATTGCATTATCCATTACATATAATTTTATTTAATTTCTCAAGTATAAATGGCTGACAAGCCTTCTCAGATACTTAAGCAACTGTTATATACCTAATACATTTAGGTTACAAATACGGTAACTTTGAAGTTTGATGAGCTGTCCCCATATTATGTATAAAAGAGTAAAATCTTAACTTGAGATCAGTTACTCAATTACATATTTTCAGTTGGAATCACAAGGCAATCTATTATTCCAACAAACCAAGTTCTCTCAAACGTTATAAGGATAAGATAGCAAAAGTGTCTTAACGTAAAAATGTTAACACTTCAGCTTTCGTTCTTTTTACATTTCTGCACTAAATACAAAGTATTTACTCCCTAGGGAGACTGTTTGTTCATTGGATGAAAGGTTTGAGAAAACCTACTCAGCTGTTTGACGTCACGTAATGACCAAGAGTTATAGGCTGTGATTCTTGCCTGTGACCTTTCATGGGCCATTCAGAGGCCGATGTGTAAATGTTTATTGTGGGACCATGTGGGGTCATCCCAAAGCCCTTGGGACTGCCTTGGTCCATATCCTTGAGTGCGAGTCAAATCATTACCTAATTCCCTGTCTGTTCATGGGTTCTGTAGCTCTCAGTATAGTTTCCATATCATTGATTGGGTTTTCAATTTCTTTGCCTCTTAAGATATAAAAATGTCTAAAGAGCCTTGGCTGGTGGCTCAGTGGATAAGGCTCCTGCCTGGAGACCCAAGGGTCGCTGGTTCAATTCCCCAGCCAGGGCACATAACCAGGTTGCAAGCCAGGTCTCCAGCCAGGTCTATAGCTGAAGGTAGGTGAAAGGCAACCATACATGGGTGTTTCTCTCCCTCTCTGCCTCTCTCCCTTCCCCTCTCTCTAAAAATAATAAATAAAATCTTAAGAAAAATAAATAAATAAGCAACATATTTTTTAAATGTCTAAAGATCTTTGAACTTTATGCTATTAATAGCTAAGGTTTATTGATGACCTACTATGTGCCAGGAATAGTTCTATGTGCTTTTCGTTGATTAGTTATTCAATTCTAACAAGTCTTGAGGTAGGGATGATTATTTTTTTCCCATGTCCGCATGAAGGAACAGAAAGATTAAGGAATTTGTCCAGGGTCTATGGGTAGTTAAAGGATGATTTGGGATTCACAGCCCATGCTCTTACCTGGGACCTTGATTGAAAAAAAATATCTTGCTATGACCACTCAATTCATAACTATTTGGGTAATTCTGCCTCTCTCCCAGGACTTGGATTGTTCAGTCAAGACTGCACACATAGACACACACCCATTTGCATGGGATTAATGTCTGCTGTGTGCCTGGGTGACACATTCATTCTGCATTAGCCCTGGTAAGTTGGTATTTACATTTTGGAAGGTGGTCCTTGTCTCTCAATCTGAAGAGATATTGGGAATGTATCCGTAACCTTTTGTGACAGAAAAAACACCCCAAAACTCAGTGGTTTAAAACAACACTCATTATTTTTTAAAAAACAATTTTATTGAGATATAAACTATACATATTTAATTCTATTCTAGTATAGTTTTTGCCCTTTTCCCTGACCAGAGGTTTCATGAAAATCAGCTGGTATTTAAGTTGGAGATCTTTAAAAAAGTATGTTGCTTCCATTGACATTTTTTTTCCTCCAAGATTTTATTGATAATTTTTAGAGAGAGGGGAAGGGAGGGAGGAAGAGAGGGAGAGAAACATTAATATATGGTTGCTTTTAGCATGCCTCCAGCTGGGAACTTGACCTGCAACTGGGTCTGTGCCCTGATTGGGAATCAAACTGGCGACCCTTGGGTTTGCAGGCCAGCGCTCAATGTCCTGAGCCACACCGGCCAGGGCCATCCCTCTATTGATATTCTTAACAATTACCTTACACTATGGCAGTTGAACCACAGAAGTTAGGCTCCTGGGTTCCATCTGGAGAGAGTCATTCACTAGCTTTGTGATCCTGGGTAGGTCACTTAATTGCACTTTGACTCATATCTAAATTTGGGACCATCATAGTACAAACCTCATAAAGCTTTTGTGAGGAGTACTTTTATAAATACTACTGAGCCAGCTCACTGAACTTCAGAGTCACCACATCTATGAGCTAAATGTGTGTTATAAGAATTGCTTACATACTTGAGAAAGTTTATCAGCCAGTTATACTTAGGAATTGAAGCAAACATATCATATGTAATGCATATGTACACATATATTTCTATCTTATGTATGTATGTATCTATCTATCATCTATTTTTTCATATCAAATTTAGATTTCCATGATCCCTTTTACAGCTGCACAGCAACCTACCATGTGGCTGGACAATTATTCATTTATGTAATCCTAAATTGATAGATCTGTATTCCATTTTAAAAAGTTACAAACAGACCCTGGCTGGTAGCACAGTGGATAAGGCTTCGGCCTGCGAACCTAAAGGTTGCAGGTTCGATTCCCCACCAGGGCACATAACCAGGTTGCAAGCCAGGTCTCCAGCCAGGTCCCCAGCTGGAGGCAGGTGAAAGGCACCTATACATTGATGTCTCTCTCCCTCTTTGCCTCTCACCCTTCCCCTCTTTCTAAAAATAAAGAAATAAAATCTTTAAAAAAAAAAGTTACAAACAAGCTGTGATGACGATCCTTAAGCCACATTTTCTTGTTACTTGCCCAATTATTTTCCTAGAATATGTGTAATGGGCAGGGTTTAGAAAAAATAATAAGCATTAGCAGAGGGTCTAGTGCTGCTTTTGTCCAGTTAAGTCCAGCAGCAGCTTCTCTTTTCTCTGCAAACACAGGGGCTCCCCAACTTCCCTAGCAGTGGTTTCATTCCACTGGGTCCTCATGAGGTGTGGCATGGTCTCATGCCCCAGAATGACGTTATCTTTAATGGTCTCGGGCTCCAATAGCTGGCCGGAGGGGAGTCTTTGCCTGTCTTCTGCTGAAATCGCCCTGTTTGGACAGACACAGTATTAGTTTGGCCCTAAGACTCCTCTGCTTCTACCCTCCTCCCATTTTTCAGGGCCACGGTTGCCCCTGACGTGGTTTTCCCTCTGGGATGGGCTACAGAATCCCTTCCTGAAGGGAAATGAAGGATGTGAAGGGAGTTGGGCCAATCATTTTGCAAACAGAGCCCATGGAGGCTGTGCCAAGACGAAGGCCCAGATCCCATAGTCCCTGAATCTCTATGTCGCCCAGCCCCAGCCAGGATGGATGCTGTGGAGGCCCAGGAAAATCAGGCACGGTTCCTGCCCAGGAGGGGCCCACTGTGAGGTAGAGGGGGCAGAGCCTGAAGCAAATCTCTGAGAGAGCTCTCATGGCAATGGGGGTTTTGGGGGGTGGGGGGTGGAAGGGATTTGGGGGAAGGGAAGAGGCTACTCCATCATCAGACTTTAGAGAGCCTTTCAAGCCAGACCAGCCACACGGTCTGTTTCTCAAAACAATATTTTCAAGTGTCTGCTGTTTATCAGATGCTCTTCTGAGTGGAGACCACTCTTGTTATCATAGTAACCGGAGCTTTTGTTGCTGTTGGAATAGGTTGATGATGATGTCAGCCTTCCTCCGGCACAACCAAAGCACCCGCCGTCTGGAAGGCAGGATGCTGGGATCCCTTTGGACCTGAACAAGAGGGGTCTCAGGCTTTAGAGAGCCAACACCAATTACCCCAAATATCTGTTATAGCTGGGTTTTCCTCAGTTCGGATCCAGCACCCAATCTGCTTATACCTGGTTATCTTTTTTTTTTTTTGTACTAAGAACTATCCTTATTTTCCTAATGAATTGAAGAGACTCAGATGTTGTCTTGTAAAGGACTTTCTGGATTTGACTAATTGATTCCTTGTGGTGAGTTCAGCTGGTCCATTGGTGCCTGTTATTCTTGGTTCTAACATACCTCACTCAGTAACTCAGATGTAGCAAGCAGCCAAAAAGAAAAAAAAAAAAAAAAGGACCAAAATCCTACATGAGAATAGAGAAGATGGGAATTGAGAATTATGGGATTACAAGCTTCACTTAATGAGAATTTCTAGAGCACTTCACCAGCTGGAGGCTTCCCATTCAAGTCACACACACCTGGAACATTTATGAAAATTGACCATTTATCTCACCAAGAAGCAATCTTCGGTTAATGTTGAAAAGATGGACTGAATAAGTAGCATTTTCTGACCACCATGTAATCCTAGAAGTCAATAACAAAAAGTAGAAATTAAAAGACCCCTTTAAAGTATTCATGGATAAAGGGGAAAGCATACTGGATTTTAGAATATGCATAAAGGTGAACAATAATAAAAAAAATTTCACACATCAGAACGCCTGAAAGGCTTAATAAGATAAAAGGCTGAAAGTCAGTAAACCAAACATTCAGCATAAGAAGTTAGCAAAAGAACAGCTGAATAAACTCAAAGAAAGTAGGAAGAAGGAAGCAAAATATAACAGCAGAAATACACAAAATAGAAAGCAAGCACCAAACAGATGTGAATTATTTCTGGTTCTTTGAAAAGACAAATAAAGCTAGCAAACCTCTGGCCAGACTGTTAGGGAACAGAGAGATGGAACCATATCTGCGGTATTGAAAGGAAACATGATTTCAGGTGAAGAATAAGTTGAAAATATAGTAAAGGGCTATTATGAGCTGCTTTTTGCCAACAATACAAGGAAGCAGTTCCAATTTGGGGGTACATTAATTCCCTATCACTACTGTAACAAGTAACCACAAACTTAATGTGAACAACATGAATTTATTACTTTCCCATTCCAGAGGTCCAAAGTCCAAAATCAGTTTCACAGGGCTGAAAACAAAGTTTCCTTCTGGAGGCTCCGAGGGGAAAACCCACTTCCTTGCCTGTCCCAGCTTCACAAGCCCACCTGCACTCCTTGGCCCATGGCCCCTTCCTACATCTTCAAAGCACATCACTCTAACCTTTGGTGCTGTTGTCACATCTCCTTTCTCTGACTCTGACCTTCTTGTCTGCCTCTTATAAGGACCCTTGTGGTTGTATGGGGTGATCCAAAGTAACCTCCCCTCTTAAAACCCTTAATTTACTCACCCCTTGCTACACAAGGTTGTGGGATTAGGATGTGGACATCTTTGGGGGGAGGGGCTGTTTTCAGCCTACTATACTCACTAGACATGTGTTCTAATCATTCAACTTGACCTCCCTCCCTCTGGTGGCAGGGGTGTCTCAGTTATGTTCCTCGACCAGCCTGTTGGGACTGGTCTGACCCCTGGAATATGCTTAAGGGCAGGGGGCCCGCAGGTCGTGAAAGGCATCCATTCGTCTTATGCCATGTGCCAGAGGTTCGTGGCTGGGGTATGTCTGTCACCCGCCCCCCTCCCGCCCCCTCTGAGCAATCCCAGGAGGAAGGCGCTGCCTTGTAGTGCAGGCTTTCAGGTCTGTGAATGTCTTCCATATACTGCCTTAAAGTCATCGTCACAGTGCCCTGGAAGATTACTTAATCTGGAGTGGCTTCCTGTGTTGATTCTCTTGGCTTCCTTTCCTAGCGGTGGGTTTCTTTGTAGATTTTGGAAGTTTAGGCTTGCAGACTTATTTTGAGAGGAAGGTGTTTTATTTTGTTTCTTTGTCTTTCTTTTCCCCCATCTATCCCTCTCGAACATCCTCCCTGGCCTGCAGTTTTCAGTTGCTGGGCCCTTCAGCAGCCCCCTGGCCCTGCCATATCCTGGCCCCGTTTCACAGTGGCAGCTTAGGTGGTTGGTGTTTCACTGTTCTTTGGGCTTTGGCGAAACCCGTTACACAGCGGTGAGAGGCCGCCATTGCCCCTGGCCAGCAAGGTTTGTACCCTGGCTCCCACTCCCAGACCTTGTCACACCCTTTCATAAGCAGGGGACTTTCAACAGTGGGTTTGGGCCCTTTTTTCTGCAAGCCATCTTGGGGGCAAATCATCTCGTTTCTTTGTTAGATTTCCTTCCAAGCATATGCTAAGCATTGTCACTTTCTCCATCTATTTTCAGTCTTTTAGATTATTCTCTTTTCTAGGCTTCCTTTTCTTTCTCTTCTTAATTATGGGTTTATTCCCTTGTTATTCTTTACCAGCATCTTGGAGGGGTTTCTAGAAGGAAATGGGCTATATGCCCTCATGGTCACCTTTTCGACTTCAGCTGGAAGTCTATCCTATAATTTAAAACCCTGTTCTTATGACAACGTAAGTGGGTCTAGACGGTGTTATGCTCAGTGAAATAAGTCAGACCCAGGCAAAACCCATATGATTCTACTGATTTGTGAAGTACAAAAGATAAAACAAATGAATAAATAAAATAAGGACAGAGAACAAACTGATGATGGTCAGAGGGGAGGGGTTGGAGGGGTTTCATTGATTTGTGAAATACAAAAAAATAACACAAATGAATAACAAAATATAAAAGAACAGAAACAGACCCATAGGGACAGAGAACAAACTGACAGCGGTCAGAGGGGAGGGGTTGAGGGGTGGGTGGAAGATGAAGGGGAATAAAAAGGAAAAATGAACATTAAAGCTTGGGAAGAATTTTTTTTTGTTTATTTTAAAAGATTTTATTCATTATTTTTAGATAAAGAAGGGCAGGCAGGGAGGAAGAAATGGAGAGAAGCATCAATGTATGGCTGCCTTTCACCTGCCTCCAGATATAGACCTGGCTAGAGACCTGGCTTGCAACCTGGTTATGTATCCTGACTGGGAATCGAACCAGTGACCTTGGGTTCACAGGCCAGTGCCATTCCACTGAGCCACCAGCCAGGGCTGGGAAGAATATTTAAAGAGAGCAACATAAGTAGGTGGGGTTTGCTTGCTTGTTTGTTTTGCCTTTATTTATGCTTTAGTATCCAAAATAAAAACATACAAAAAGAAATGAGTGAAATAAAACTATACACATAATATGATAGTTTTAGTTATATGGAAAAATAAGACCCTATTCTTCAGTCTACATATACTATTTTGGTTTAGAATATATTGAATGACTAATTGATTTAGAGACTTTCTTTTCTTTCTTTTAAAAATATTTTAATTTTATTACTTTCAGAGATAGGGGACGGGAGAGAAGTAGAGAGGAAGATAGACATCAATGTATGGTTTCCTTTCACCTGCCTCCAGCTATAGACCTGGCTGGAGACTTGGCTTGCAACCTAGTTATGTGCCCTGGTTGGGAATCGAACCAGCGGCCTTTGGGTTCACAGGTCAGTGCCTTATCCACTGTGCTTATCCAGAGAGCACAGTGGATAAAATCTTCTAATCTTCATTAGAAGATTTAACAGGGGAGAAGGTACAAGAAGAATGAAAGGTGATTCCATGTTCCTAGACTGAGGAACTGGTCTAAGAATTCATGGTGGTGAAGCAGGTTTTGGAGGCAAAGACAGGGAGCTGAAACCTGGGACCTGAGTCAGAAGGGAAGGAAGACTGAGGAAAAGAGCTGATGGAGTGGTTCAGGCACTGTTGTTCAGTGGAAAAGGCCTTCAATGAGGGGGTGGGAGGAAGAAGGACTGTTGGTCAAGGAGATTTTCTATGAAAGGCATCCCACTAAAAGTGGGGTTTTGGGGAGGGAAGGGTCAACCCTTCCAGACGCTACAGGCAGGCCAGCAGAAGGGTCAGCTGTGCTCTGGGCTCAGCTCTGGTGTTCCCTTGCTAGGCACTCTTGTCCCCGAGTTAATGTGAGTAGGAGGCTGAAGCAGAAAAGCACTGAGACTTGGCTGAAAAATTGCTCTCATGCAAATCCGCAAATGCCCAGGCTCTTTACACCTGATAGCCGAATCTCCCGTTTATCATGCATGGGTCCAAAGGGAAAGTGTTGCTGGGTAATTTTTGGATTCCAACCCCTAGGGGAGGGCTGTCACAGTTCACAGCACCAGCTGCGGTGTAGCTCCAGTTACTCCAGCAGCCGGAGCCAAACCTATGAGAGGCAGGGAGGCTGCCTCGGGGGACTGACTCTAGCCCAAGGCAGTAAGACCAAGGGTTCCTGTCGATAGGTCTCACCTGCTTGGGTCAGGAGGCACCCTCTGGCGCTGTCCATGGTGCTGAACCCTAGCTGCTGGTCTCTCCCATTTCCCACAGGGGCAGCAGTGACTCCTGTTCAACCCCTCCTGGGAACTGGGGATCAAGTGAGCCAGGAGATGAAAGACAGAGAAAGGAAAGAAAAACATACGGAGTTCTTATGAAAATTCTGCTATTGAGACATTTAGAGAGAAGAAAACAAGGCCTTTTCTTGTGACCATTATTTACAAAGTTTTATAGTCACCAAACTCTATGGGAAGTTGGGAAGCACATGATCGCACCATTTCCCTTTGAGGATAAGTTTATAGATGAATGTGGAGACTTTTGACTCTGAATTCCTTGCCAGCTGTCAATAAGTATTGCTTGAATTGATGTCAGGTGTGAAAGAGCCTGAACTAGGTACTTGGAATGAAGCATGCTTTCATCTCTGCCAGGAAGGAAGACAAAGCATTTTCTAGCCTACCAGGGGTTTATTCTGCTTCTACTTGGTCTACTTGTATGATGCTCTCCACATGCTGGGCAGCGTAGTCTATGTTGCTTTTATGGACTGTCCTTGAATCATGCACCTAGAGGAGGGTGTCAGGAAGTGTTCCAAAGGATTTGTAGACGCACCTTGAAGTACTTACTGAGCCACTTAATTGACATCTTCTATCCTTTCCCTCAGTGATGGCCCCTTAGGCTTCCAATGCTAATTGGATCAGGCATGGACACTGATGCAAGATGCACCAACCATATTGTCTTTTCTGGACATTTTAAAATGTCTTTCTTTAACCCTGAGCCAAGGTTCGGGGCATTTTGTTGAGTCCAGATGCTGTGTGTGTGTGTGTGTGTGTGTGTGTGTGTGTGTGTGGTTTTTTTTTTAAGATTTTTTATTTATTATTTATTATTTCCAGAGAGAGAGAGGAAGGGAGAGAGGCAGAGAGGGAGAGAAACATTAATATATGGTTGCCTTTCACCTGCCTCCAGCCACAGACCTGGCTGGAGACCTGGCTTGCAACCTGGTTATGTACCCTGGCTGGGGAATTGAACCAGTGACCTTTGGGTTCGCAGGCTGGCACCTTATCCACTGCACTACCAGCCAGAGCGAGATGCTGTGGTTTTTATAGATTAGCTTTAGTACTGGATCTGGAAGGTCAGGGAGAGCTGGGGCTGAAGGCCCGTTGTGGTCCAAGGCATGACAATCTTTGTGCAAACAGAGAAACCAGACTGATGAGGGGTTGGAATGAAAGACCTGAAGAAGGAGAAGCAGAAACAGAGGACGAGGTGCTGCTTTCGTGAGGTCGGCCTGCAGGGAACACTGACCCCGTGGGGCTGGTGCCTGGTTAGCACCGAGTTCAGAACAGTGGCACTGCAGACAGTCTGGCCTGGTGCTCCCAGCTCTCTCTATGCTACTGGCTGATTCCATGCCCTCGGGAGGGGACAGGTGGAGGAGAGTTTTATTAGGGGTTATAAACTTGTAATGATTGCTTAAGCACTTGCTACTTAGAAGAACATGGATTTTAAAGGATGTTCATTAGGTATTAGATCCTCGCAGCATCCTTTTCAGGCGCAGTTCCTCAAAGTTTTCGCAACACAGATAACCAATTTGTAACAAAGGAAAAAAGGGGAAAAAAGGCAGAGTTTCATCAATAATTTAAAATTAAAGAACAGCATTTTAAATGTTAAGAATAGTTTCATATCAGTGAGATCTCCTTTCCGCCTGGCCTTCTTGGCACTGCTTGGCTCTTTTTGCCGTGGAGGCAGGGGAGGGCCAGTCGGTGGGTTCCACATCCAGCCGCACCCGTGATTGATCCAGAAGCACACATGTGACCTAAGCCTGTCCAATCAGTGTGAAGCTTAGCACTTTTTCTGGGAATTTTGGGGCACAGGTACTCTCGGTTGGTTTGGATGGTGTGGAGCGAACATATGCTGAACGCAGGGCTTGGGGCTGCAGTGACCATTTTTCTACATCAAGGGGAGGAGCTGGTCTGAAAAGGAGCCAACATGGGAAGACAGAGCCAAGGCACCTGCAGTGAAATGGAGCCAGAGCCCTGTCATCACAAATGATCTAATTCCATTTATTATTTAGCCCACCTGGAACTAGGTTTCTGTCGTGCCTGACTGAAACCATACTGACTGTATTCTACCTTTTTATTCCTTTCCTCACGGTGTGCTGTAAAGATGTGCATTTAACTGCAAGGATGAGATGATACCCACTTTTTTTTTTTTTTTATATCACTTCCTTTAACCCAAGCCACGGTCACCTAGATGTACATGGTTGACCATTCTCTCTGGCTGTGGAGCCACTGCCTTTATTCACAGAGCAGAGCCCTCCTCAGGCAGGCAGGGCCACTCCCACCCGGCACTGCTCCCAAAACACCATTTCTGGCATGAGACTTACAGAGTAAACAATCTGTAAGTAAAAGCCTCTTATCCTCCTTTGGAACGACAAGCAACATGGCAAGCCAGGCAGCATTTTCTCTTCACCTTAGCACCCCACGTGTGCCAAGGGCTTGCTTCATGCCCCACACATGCACAGTACTGGCTTGTGCCAAAGCAAAGTCGCCCCTCACACGTGTGTGTGTGCGTGAAACACCTTTCCACTTGGTACGTTCTTGATGCTGTGCAATGCACAACAGTGCTGTCTGAGAAAGGAGTTTTGTCAATGGTCCTTCTGGCTTTCTCTCCAAGTACAGTCTTCATCATTATTTCTGCACCATTTACAGTCTTCTTGGTAATTGGATGACTGATGTTTATGTGCATTTAAGAGGGAAGCAATTTAGAGCCATGCTTCTGTATATTTAGTAACTAGAATAATTGATCTTCCTTTAGAAAGCCTTATTTTGTGTTTGTTTTAGAAACACTGGATTGGTTGCTTTTTTGGGAGATAATGAAAAACATTTTTTTAAAAGATTTTATTTATCATTTTCAGAGAGAGGGGAAGAGAGAGAGGCAGAGAGGGAGAGAGACATCAATGTATGTTTGCCTTTCACTTGCCTCCAGTCATGGACCTGGCTGGAGACCTGGTTATGTTGCTCTGGCTGGGAATCGAACCAGCGACCTTTGGGTTCGCAGGCCGGTGCCTTGTCCACTGTGTCACCAGCCAGGGCTGGAAAACATTTTTAATGACTTCAGACTACACTTACCAAAGCTATAATTTAATGATAACATATGGAGGACTAGGGCAAAAGAACTGCTAATACAATAACTGAAAATTTCAAATATTTCTAATTGAATTTACAGTCACAAGTTTCACTTATGGCTACCTGCATAAAATCATTACCCAAGAATCCCTTTGTCCTAGGGACAATATGCAGTTTCATATTTCATAGTTACTGGAGAACTGTTTCTTCATTATGTTTACGGTGTTCTTTAAAGGATGCCTGTTGCCATTTTTATCATTACTGTACACCTTGAAGAACTTCCTTGGGACCATTGATCCATTTTTGTGAACTGGAGAGATAATGCAACAAAATAGTAACCTCAAAAACCCAAAAATAGCAGACAACTTTTAAGTTACCTCAGTCTTTTTTTTTTTTTTTTTTAAGATTTTATTTCATTATTTTTAGAAAGAGGGGAAGGGAGAGACAGAGAGGGAAAGAGACATCAAGGTATGGTTGCGTTTCACCTGCCTCCAGCCACAGACCTGACTGGAGACCTGGTTTGCAACCTGGTTATGTGCCCTGGCTGGGAAATCAAACCTGCAACCTTTGGGTTCGCAGGCCGGCGCCTTAACCATTGTGCTACCAGCCAGGGCTAAGTCTGATTCTTGTTCCCTTCTAACTGGTAGCTTTTAAGATTTTATTTTTACTTTAAATGTTCTGAAGCCTGACATAGGCACTTTTTGGTGAGAGAGAGAGAAGAAAGAGGGGGTGTAGGGAGGGGAAGGGGGAGAGGGAGGCAATGGAGGGAAAGGTGGAAGCAGACGGGTAAGAGCAGGTAAGTCTTTGAAAAAATATATCAGGATTGTTAGATCATTAATACTTTGTTCAAGTCTATTCCCTCAGTTCCCACCTCTCTATGGAAGCTTTTTGCCTTTTCACTGGCCCGGAGGCGGCTGGTAGGTGAGGAGTGTAAGGAGCACATTAGGCAAATGCGAGCTCTGTGCCTCTGTGCTGAGCAGGGACACTGATGCCAATGTCCTCCAGGTGTGATTCTCCATCTTCTTCAAGGGAGACTGGACAAAAGAGGAACCTAGAAATGATAACGGTTGTGGCTGCTTTCCAAACAGCCTACCCATTCCTTCCTCTTGGCTTATTGACAGGCTCTGACTTTCACAAAGAAGGACATGATAGGGTGAGGGCACCGTCATGGAGGCTGCTTGGGAACATTCTCAGTCTCCTTCCCGGAGCCCCTGGGAGAGCTCCACGTTCCAACACCTTTGAGCTCAGCTTTGACCAATGAAATGTGAGCAAACATGACACATTGCTTCCAGGCAGAAGTTTTTTTAAGTCATGGGCCATGTCCCTGTCAAGTTGCTGAGGGATGGTCCAGGTAGATGCTGCCTGTGAGCCCACGTCCATCAGGGAGGAAGACCTGGTGGAGTCTCCCCAACCCCACCTCGGACAATTGACAGAAGCAAGAAGAAGGTTTCATTGGTTTAAGCCACCAAGGTCTTGGGGATTGTTTGTTGCCTAGAAATAAAGCACATGGGTTCCTATGCCAGTGTCCTTCCTGAAAGCTCACACTGATCAGCACCCAGCAGAATCCTGCGAGCATGCCTGTTTCCCCTTTCCGCAGGGGCCTCTTGTACACCGAAGCACACGTGTATTTTCAAGCCTTCATTATCCTAGTCGCCGCTTTCTTTGTTTTTGTTTGCCAATCATCAAAAATCAGGAATATTCTCAGTAAACCATTTCTTGGTAGAGATTTTTCAACAAAAATAATCCCAACAGCATTTACAAAAATAACTGAAGCTAACATCGGACATAAAATCTCCCGAGATGATTAAAATACAAATTCGATGTAATTAATACTCAGGGATTTCCATTGCAGGGCGCCGCTGTCAGTCCGCTGAGTCTCAGGCAAAGACGCCCAAAGCCCGATCCCTGCTCTACTGGGTGGCGGTGGGGGTGTCTCGAGGGAAGGGGAAGGCTGCAAGGGGAGGAGGACAGCGGGGGTCGGGGACAGATGTGGAGGTGGGGGCTCGGTGCAGGGCCGTGGATGTCACCCCGGGTGCGCGATCTCAGGGACCCACTCGGCGGCTTTCCGAGCGGAGCCCGCGCCCCTGACTCACCACCGCCCCCTTCTGGTTGCGGCCGGAGCAGCAGCGAGAGAAGGACCGGCCGCCGCGCCAGGCCAGGGGCGGTCAGTGCGGCCGGAGCGGCGATGGATCTGCGGCAGAAGCCTGGCTGTGCTTAGGGGGCAGGTTTACCGGGAGGGGGTCCAAGGAAAATTAGGGAGCCACCTGCGCCAATTTGAGCAGAACCAAGACTACGGGTTGTTAAGCTTTTAAAATTACGATTGCTATGAAAAATGGTTCCTCTTTCGGAGAACTGGGGCCACTGTTTTGAAAATCAGATCTTATATCTATCGTAAGTGCAGGGCAGGGCATGTGTTGACATTCTTACTGTCACTGATGTAACTAGCGGGTTGGGGAGAGTCGGAGGACGTGAACTAGCGACGCAAACTGCGCCGTCTTTTCCCGGCAGGTCACGTATGAGGGCACAGACTCCTATCTGGGTGATGCCAAGGGCGAGGGGAAGAGTTAACGGGACCTGCGAACGACCAGCCCAAAGATGCTCACCTGTGCAGCGGCCCTTTGCAGACTGACTCGGCGGCTCCCAGCGGGCGGGGCTCCGGGGACGCCTGCCCACCCCGTGCCCGCCCCCCGCAGGAGGCCGGCGGAGGTACCACAGGGCTAGGACACTTTCTCCTAAGAGCTCCCGGGATGTAAAACCAACGCCCGCTCATTGTGGGTGATTGGAAAGGCAAAGATAAGTTGGGACAGCAAATGATCCGTGTTATATCTCTTGGGGACAATAAACACTTTCATTTCATTTTTGTTTGTTGAAACGTTGTATTTTGTTTCAAACGTGCAGAAAGTTGCGTGCAAAGAGCATCCATACACCCTTTACTCACACTCGCCTGTCATGAACATTTTTTCCCATTTGCTTTCATATTTACATGCTCTCTCCTATCTGTCCGTTTACCTATCTCTGTCATTTATTTTAGATGATTAAATTGGCGCTGGGCGTACACTGCTTTGTACACGATCCATTGTTATGAGTATGTAGGAGAAGGGGCCTGGCCTGTGTGTCCGTGTTGTGACCCAGGCCACATGAGCAGATCTTGAATTCCTACTGTGGGATGTGATGATCAGCAAATCCGGGTGCCCTTCCCACAGCTTAGTGAGGCTCTGACAGGTCATAGGTGTGGCCTCGAAGGTGCTGCGGGCAGCCTGCCCAGTTCCACACGTCTCCTGCAGGGCATATACCACAGCTTCTGCCAGTTAGTTCCTTTGCCTTGGCAGTTCAGGGGACAAGTTCATTAGGCCGGGAAAGTGCAGACAGCGGTGAGCAGGAAGCAAGACTGCGAGAGTAAAGGCAGTTTTGGTAGACTTCAGACCATGCAGGGGGAAAGGCGCAGCTCTGCTCTCCCAGAGGCTGGGAAGGCGGGTTTCCAGTGAAGAAGGAAATGATGGTTTAAAATATATTTTAACTGTAGAAATCAAATGACCAACAGTTGTGCCTACCAGGCAAGAAAGAATTAGAGATTTTGAGAAATACTTCAGTTTCCCTGGAATGAAACGCTCCCAAGGATGCAGAAGTGCTCACTTCTTTTGGCAAGGGTTCCTTTCAAAGTTTCTTCAATGATTCTTGAGAATGGTTTTACTTCCAGACTCTGCTCATTTTCTATATTATCATTGACCATGTCATTTTAATGACAAAGTTATGCTACTTTAAATGTTGCTCTGGTAGGTTGTAGTTACAGTAGAAATCATCAGTCAGCAGAAAGGAAGGGTCAAGAGAATGTTCTCAGAGCTGACAGTGTCTTCCTAACCTTGCCCTTTTGCTCATAAGGCCTGAACCAAGGACATTCTTTCTGTATGTTTTGTGAACTTTTAAATCCATTTGACATCCTTTCAGTTCTGCTTCAGCAGATGTTCTAACAGGGTAGCGTGGCCAAGGTGCCTAAGACTTGCCTGCAGAATAGAAGGTGAGCATCCTTCTCTCTAGCGGCGCCTGGAAATACTGAAGACCCAGGAGCTTTGGCAAAGGCAGGAGTAAAGGGTTTGGCTCCCGGGGCAGAAAAGAACCAGTGCGATCCCTGGCTGGTGGCACAGTGGATAAGGCACCGGCCTGCGAACCCAAAGGTCTCTGGTTCGATTCCCCAGCCAGGGCACATAACCAGGTTGCAAACCAGGTCTCCAGTCAGGTCTGTGGCTGGAGGTGGGTGAAAGGCAACCATGCATTGATGTCTTTCTCCCTGTCTGCCTCTCTCCCTCCCACTCTCTGAAAATAATAAATAAAATCTTAAAAAAAAAAAAAAAAAGAACCAGTGCATTGCACAAAGCCCAGGCCAGGACCTGAAGGGCTCAGGCTGGGGAAGCCCATTTGGGGGTGTCATCAGAATGGGCAGGGGTGTGCCTGGGGGGATGGGGCCCAGAGAGAGGTGGCAGTCAGGGCTGTGTTGGAGGAGACCCAGAGGAAGGAAGGGTGGAGAAGAGGAGCCCTGAGGGAAGGAGCTAACTTTGCCACCCTGAAAGCCCTTGGCAGTGCAGTTGACCCGGGCTCCCTATCTTCCTGTTTCCACCCCTATTTCATTTGCATTTTCTGTTTCTAGAGGGTGACCAGGGTGGACCCACATCTTTTCTGACCAACTGGGCTCATTCTTTCAGAGCTCACACAGCATCAGGAAAGGGATGTGTGACATCTGCTCACAGTTGTCCAAGACTCCCCTGGTGCCTTGTCTCTGTGTCACCTGAAGTCAGAGCTCCAGGGCTTGTTCTCCAGGAGGTCTTAGTTGCCCACTCTCTGACATTCCCAGAAGCCAGAGGCCTTGAGTTTGACAAGGAGCCCTCAGGCGAAGATGTGGTCAATCTGGGTGGCAGGAATGAAATGAAGGAGGAACGGGACAGGTCACTTAGTGGCTGAGCTTCTAGGTCTCCTCTCATGGGCACCCTGGAAGGCAGGAGCAGTCTGGACTGATCTCAATGCCCTGCAGGGACCCAACCCAGGGGTTTCTAAAAACTGAAGGTGCACTGAGCTGGGTGACTTCACTGGTCTGGGAACTCCACCACCCACTTCCATCCCTGGCGCTAGGGAGGGATGGGAAGGAATGTTGGTTGAGCTCCACCAGCCTCAGGCCAGGTTGTGCACAATTACTGCATCTAATCAGTAAAGCGATCATGAGTGGGAGGTAGTTTTATTATCACTCAGGAGCTGAAAGGGGAAGCAATGATATCCCCAAGGTTACCCAGAAGGTGAATGACAGAATGGGTGCTGACAGAAAGACTCAGAAGGCTGGAACACCTATGCTAGTCGCCCATACCACAGTGCCCCTCTCATGTCCACAGAACTGACTCAGGATCCAATTGCAGGCCCTGTCTGGCATTGCCCAGGGTCCCCAGACCTGAGCTGGGACCCTCTCCTAGGACCTGCAGCAGAACCAGGTTCCCTTCCTCATTGCCAGCACTCACTGAGACAGGCCTTGAGTTTGCCCTGTCCCTCCATGTGACCCATTTGCTCTTCCCTGCAGCATCTCGCTCCTCACACAGGGGAACAGGCCACGGGGCTGTTACCAGACAGGCACTGCCCAGAGCAGGTCTGCCTCACGCCGGCCTGCAGTGCGTGGGCTCCTGACTTGGTGTAAGAGAGATCTCACAACATGCATCCCGGTGGTTTTGAGAATATGTTCGTTCAGGCTGGGGACAGTGTAACAAAGGAAGGAATTAGGGAGGAAGGAGAATAGGAGACAGCCTAGACGGGCTGCTTTTGGCTCCCTAGAAAAGTTCTAGGAAAGGAGTGAGACAAGGTGGGGCTGCTGTCAGCCCAGCTGGAAGTCAGAGAAAACGCGGTGGGCTGGAGAGATCAGGGGGTGAGCCAGGGTCTGCTGCTCCCTGGCTGCGAGTCTCCTGGGGACCCTTAGGTTCAGGCAGAAATAAAAACAAACTCACAAGTATCAACAGCGGAACCTGAAAAATGAAAAAGAAGAAGGAAAACAAAAACAAACCAAGCAAACAACCAGAATAGGACTGGAAACATAGGTACGGGGATCATTGGGAGGGTTATCATCTGGGAGAGGGAAGGGGGAGAAATGGGGAAATGGTGCAAGGATTGGGAAACGTAGTTGGTAGTTTCAAGATAGACAGGAGGAAGTTAAGAATAATAGAGGAAGAACCTAGTATAAAGGAACCATGGACATGGACAACAGGTGGGATTGACTTTGGGGGGGAATGGGTGGGTGGGGAGGGGGACAGAGGGGAGCAAAAAGGGGATGGATGCAATACAACAACAATAAAATTTAAAAAAAAATAATAGAAGAAAGGGTGAAATTAGAGAATTTATATGCACAATCCATGGACATAAACTAAGGCGGGTGAGATTGCAGAAGGGAATGGGGGGGATTGGGTGGAGGAGAGCAAAGAGAAAAGAATTTGGGGACACTGTAACAGCATAATCAATCAAATATACAAAAACAAAAAGAAAGAAAGAAAAGAAACAGGGTTAATTCAGGATCAATGAACCCAGATGGCTACTCTCAATGATTTATTTCATTATAGTTGGGGAGCTTAGTAGGATCTCATGTGCACCTTTTTGCCTAGGACTCAGGACAGTTGTTATTCCTGGTTTTTAAATAGACCGTGTCCCCCCCGTTTAACTTGTTTGTGTTGGGAGTTTTTATCAGGGGCAGGTAGAAGTTCATTTCCATACTCCTGTAATGCTTTTCCCACCTGTCCTAGATGAATGGTATAAGGTAATAGCTGGAGGATGTCTTCGTCTGTTAGCAGGTGGGATCTGAGACCGGACCTGCATAGGTGAGTTCAAAGGGGCTCTACGTAACTCCCCTGAAGGTGCAGCTCTCATTGCCAGGAGGCTTCTGGGTAACTAGACACGCAGGACACTAAGGTTTCCCAGCACAGCTGGCAGCGTCCTTGTCAGGGTTTGATTGGCTAGTCCGACCTTGCCCAAGGGTGGAGGGCTCTCGAAGATGAGTGTGGTGGTGGTTGGTTCCCAGAGCTTGAGACAGCAACCGTGTACTTCTGGCTGCAAAGGAGGGCCCGGTGTCACTCTACAAGCTTCTTGGTCGTCCCAACCTAGGTGAGATTTCTCTTAGTAAGTCCTCCGTTACCTTGGTAGCCTTTTCCGTCCCGGTGGGAAAGGCTTCAGCCCATCCAGTGAAAGTGTCTCCAAATAGAGTAATAGCAAATATTTAAATACAACTTTTGAGGGCATCTGAGTGAAGTCAAGTTGTCAGCCCCCCTCAGGCTTTGTGTCCCTTTGTTGTACCGGCATTATGAGGGGAGGAGGAGAGGGGTGACTTAGGGGGTTATGGTAGTTTCTGGACTAGACAGGATGTCCTTCCATAATAAGGGAATGCGGTGCCCCTGAACTATGAGAAAGTGGTTAAAAGTGAAATCCCCAAGGCAGCAGCTCAAGGGGTAGATTGAAATGGTGGCATTGGGGACACCCATTCACCCCAGTGATCAAACAGGTTTTGGAAGAAAGAGGCCCTAATGGGTGGGTCAGAGTAGAGCAAGCAGTTCCCACGTCACATGAGGGTCACCTGAGGCTCCTCTGCTGGCCAGTGAGGGCAGCGGGAAGCCTCAGGCACCATTCCCTGGGTATTTTGACCATCGTTGGTTTGGAGGCACCAGGTCCCCTTCAGAGCCTACGACACTCACTTTTCCAATGGCCTACCCTCTTGCAGAGGGGGCCTGGGCCCGGGGACATTCAAGCACCACTCTGCTGTGGGCAGTTCCTATTTCAGTGTCCTTCCTGCCCGCAGGAATGGCATCACCCCTGCGTTGTCCGTGCAGTCTGGGGCTGGGTGACCCTGAGGTGGTGCAGGCTAACGAGGGAGCCTTTGGCTCCCAGCAGGCGTCTTTCTTCGGCGCTTCCTCTGCACCATCTCAACTGTGGAAGCGCTGAAGCTCTGCCCACCAGGCTGCGTGGGCCGGGGTGCCAAGGCCAGCCGTGGTGGCTGCTTCCTGAAGTCTGGGCTGGCCCGCTGGGTGAAGCGCGTCCCCAGAAGTGTTCGTTCCTCCACACACTCAGGGTCAACGCGCTGCAGAAACAAACAAAGTCTGGGCCTAATTTAAGAAACTACACGTGGGAAATCCCAGAGTTCAAACGGGAGGAAGAGAAACCTGGTCCAGAAGATGTGAGGTGGCATGACAAGAATCAAGTCAAAACTGGTGCAGTAAGTGCTTTCAAAGAGGGCCTGGAGCCCTGGGATGAGTCCCGACGTGCTGTGGGCGTGTCTACTGCGTGCCCTGGTGGGGACCTTGCCAACCACACGGGCCAAACGCCCTCGGGATGGATGGGTCTACGCCACTCAGACAGGGGACTCAACGTCATGTCAGCCAAGCAAGGGGGGGCCATGTGTTCCCTAGGATGTCAGGGGTGATCAGTCCCTGACTCACTGGACCGCATCACCCAGATGTCACCTGGGACGGTCGTGTGGGCTGGTGACTCCACGTTCAGAGTGCAGCCCTAGCTTCAGTCTCAGCATTGAGGAGGGGTGTTCTAACTAGGTGTGTTTTGAGGAAATGTGTTTTGACGAGGTGTGTTTTGAGGAGGTGTGTTTTGCTGAGGGATTTACTCCGCAGCTGACAGGTTGTTTCCCTGATACTGACGATGGGAGGTGACAGGTGAGTGAATTAGAGACAGAGTAAGGGGGGAAAAATACCAGACAGACTCCGGTGCCCACATTAGGAGTCAGAATATTGCCACAAAGGCACTGCCCGGAGCAGGTCTGCCTCACTCACGCCGGCCTTCAGTGCGTGGGCTCCTGACTTGGTGTAAGAGAGATCTCACAACATGCATCCCGGTGGTTTTGAGAATATGTTCGTTCAGGCTGGGGACAGTGTAACAAAGGAAGGAATTAGGGAGGAAGAACAGGAGACAGCCTAGATGGGCTGCTTTTGGCTCCCTAGAAAAGTTCTAGGAAAGGAGTGAGCCAGGGTGGGGCTGCTGTCAGCCCAGCTGGAAGTCAGAGAAAACGCGGTGGGCTGGAGAGATCAGGGGGTGAGCTGGGGTCTGCTGCTCCCTGGCTGCGAGTCTCCTGGGGACCCTCAGAGTTTAGGCAGAAATATAAAAAGTTCATGTCCGAGAAAGGCACGGGTGGACCCAGGAGTAAACTGCCTTAGGTCTTTGCCCTGCAGACTTTCGGTCTTTTTTTTCTGCAGAGAAGCATTCAGCAGAGTTTTCATCACCTTCCTAGGTGCATGTTTAATATGCTAATGTGCCCGAATGAGCCCATATGGGGGCTTGGGGAATATGCTTTTGTCTGTTACACTTACTTTTCTCTCCAGTCCGTCTGGCTTTTAATGGGGTTTTTGTTACTGGTTCCCCTGACTTCATCTATCCTGGGGGTTTAGGTAGCACAAATGACATTATTTGGGTCTCCATTTTCTATCTCCCAGACCTGGGACATTTCAGCAAGGTATTCTTTGGTGAGGGAGGAGAGGTATGAACCATTTACTCAAAGATCTTTGGCTAAGGGAGGTAAGTTCTTGCAATTCGCCAGCTGGCCGGCTGGCTCGAAGGTGTTCCAAGTTTGCTTTTGCTTAATTTTCTTGTCTCAGTTTCCCCATTCCACTTGCCCAGGAATTTTCCAGACTCCTTACGAGCCTGCTTGGACATGTTCATGTGGAAATGCTCTCTAGAGACCAGACTGAGACCTGCATTATACTGAAAGCCCTTGGCTGGCGACAGACGAACCCTGACTTGACATCATTTGAGGTGTAGTTTTCAGGGGCTTGCCTCCCACCACTGGCCAGGTTCCTCTCCTTGCAGTGTTTGCACATGATCCTGGGGGTGGGGGTGAGGCTGACTCCGTCACACTGGGGGAAGCAAGGCTTTGCTGACTACTTTCTGTCTGGCACAGGGCTCGGACCGCTGGCCCTAGACCGGAACTCTCCTCCCAGTGAGACTTCACAGGTGGTGTTTGAGGCCCAAGTGCGCTGTGGCCCTGGCACCCTGCACCTGTCTCTCTGTGTGGTTGTCAGCCCAGAGACCTCTTCTGCAGCCATTTTACTAGCGTTTAATGAGTCAAGAAGTGTTTTCTTAATGAAACAAGTCAATACAGGAATAACTCATGGGAAAGTTTAGAGTCTCTCTCTCACCACCTCCTCTGCCCCACCCTTGTCTGATCTCCCTCTTCTGCAGACAAAGAAGGAATTTGTGTTTCATTTCCCTATCACATTGTTTATTTGTTTATTTTATTTTTTGACTAATATTGTTGAGTACCTGCTTGTGGTAGGCTTGCTCTAAGGCACTGGGGGTACAAATCTGAGTAAAGTGCTTGGGGCTCCACACCTCCAGGGGATTATGTCAGGATGGAGGGAGAGGGAAGGGAAATAAGAAAATATGGGGTTGATAAAAATCATTTCAGATCAAGGTAATTTATGGGAGTAAATAAGATGCCCTCAAGGAGGCTGATGGGTGGTGGGAAGCTCTTTCAAAGAGAGTGTTCTGAACAGGTGACTTTTACATTGAAACAGAAAGGATGAGGAAGGGCTAGTCCTGGGAGGACCTTGGGCAGGATAACCCATGTGCAAAGGTCCTGAGGCAGGAGGGAAGCAGAAAAAAGAAGTGAGCCTGAAAAGCCAGGTATAGGAACAGAGCAGTTGTGGGGATCGGCCATTAGGCAGGGGTTTAGACTTTAAAATAAGTACAAGCCCTGGCTGGTGGCACAGCGGATAAGGTGCCTGCATGCAAACCCAAAGGTCATTGGTTCGATTCCCAGCCAGGGCCCATAACCAGGCTGCAAGCCAGGTCTTCAGCCAGGTCCATAGCTGGAGGCAGGTGAAAGGCAAGCATACATTGATGTCTCTCTCCTTCTCTGCCTCTCTCCCTTCTCCTCTCTCTGGGGGAGCGGGGGAAAGCTTAAGCTATTAAAAATAATAATAATAAGTACAAGACTCTCTATGGACATTGAATGAAGGCAAAAGAGTGGAAGAAGATACTTCCATCATCCCAGTAAGAGTGATGGTGGAGCCATGGGGTGCAGATAAATGCATGGAATAGGGGTGGGTTTGGAAGCAACATCGATTAGAAAGACTTGGTTATGGATTGGATATTAAGAAAAAACGGAGTCGAGATAAGTGTTTGAGTTTGGGCTCAATCTCACTGCTCATGGGTAAAATGCAGTTGGGGAAACATCAGAAAACTAAGTTGGATGGGGAAAGATCCCAGAGGGAGTTCTCGTCAGAAGGGTTAAGTGTGTCATGCCTGTCGGATGTCCAAGGGCAGGTGTCCTGCAGGATCCTGGTAGCCAAGGTCAGGGGAGCAGCAGGACTGGAGAGAGGGCCCTGGGCAGGACTGGGGTGGAAGAGGGCAGGCTGCGTCTCCTAGACAACTGGTGGGAGACACAGGGGAGGACCCAGAGCCAGGACAAGAGGAGGAGCTGGGGAGGGAACAGAAGCAGGAGCAAAATGAAGAGATGAGTGCGTCCCCAGTAGCGGGTGCAGAGAGCATCTCCAGAAGGAGGCTGGGTTCGGTTCTGTCACTTGTGCCTAGTGGAGGGGAGAGAGGAGGACTTAAAAATTTCCCTTTCTGCTGGCACGGTGGGGGTCGTTGGTGACTGTCAGCAGCAGTTTCCTTGGAGCAGTGGGGACACGAGCAGATGGTCGTGGGGTGGAAGAAAACAAGAGGCAGGAAACTAGGGACAGAGCATGTGGATATTACACAGTGTTTTCTGTGAAGTTTTGCTTTACTTTTCTAGGAAGCAAATGGAGGGACATGCCACCCGAAGGAGAGTTTTTATTCGTGACAGCGGGAGATACCTGCTGGTGGCAAGGATCAAGCAGTGACTGGGACAGTGCGCAAAACTGCAGAAGAGCAACCAAGGAGAGAGGCCCGGGCCCCGGGCACAGGCTGAACGTTGGACTCTGAACGGTTCAGAGTCCTCTGAATGGACTGTGGCAGACCAGGGAGTCAGTCATTTTGTCCCTTTTGTTCAATGTGTATCCAGCCCCTGGAACAGCCGCGGGCACACAGGTGCCTAATAAAATGCCTGCTGGGTGAATGAATGAATGTGGGCACCAAAGGGGTTTCTGGATGGAGAGGCTCAGGGAGGGCTGTGCTGGGGTCGTTCTCTGGGGACTGAGAGAGTCATCAGGAGCAGTGGGCAGGGGGGCATGTCCCTGTCGCTCTTCAGGGAGATGTTGACAGCCCCTCATTGAGCTGAGAAGGCCAACATTACTGACACTCCCCTTGCCCCCTCTGAACTGCCACTCCACTTCTGCCACCCACTAAGTTCCCCAATAGACTTGTACGTGTTTTTCAGTCCCTGGCTCGTGCCACACACTTTTGATGACAGTAGCTGTCTAGGTTTTTTAGTTTTTATTTGGTTGCAAATAACATAAAAGGACACTTTACCACCTCAGGTCCCCATCTTGTCTTCCTTTTCACCCCACGGAGCCTGACATTTGGATGTCAACATTCTTTTCTTCTCCTGAGAAAAAGAAAAAATTAAATCAACACATCTGAGAACAATCATGACAAATCTGTTTGGCTTTGGTTTGCATGTTCATATATGAATTCATGTGGAATGTTATACTTGATGTCCCTTAGGAAGCATTTTCCCCATTGAAAGTATATGCTTTGTCCCATCAGTAGATGAGTGGATAAAAAACTGGTACAGTTACACGATGGAATACTATAGAGCTGGCCGGCAGTAAAAGACAAGAAAATGTTACCTTTTGGGGCATTATGGATGGACCTGGAGAGTATGAGGCAAAGAGAAGTAAGTCAGGTGGAGAAAGACAAACCCCACATGATCTCACTGGTATGTGGAATGTAATGAACAAAGTAAACTGACAAACAATATAGAAACAGAGGCATGGACACACGGAACAGACTGGCAGCTGTCAGAGAGGCGGGAAGAGGGTAGAACTGGATGGAAGAGAGTGAAGGGATTGACCAAAGAACATGTACCCATGACCTAGAGGCACGGTAGTGTGGTGATAGCCGTAGGGGAACAGGAGCAGGGACTGGGAGGAGGGGGACAAAGAGGGGGAAATGGGGACATCTGCAGTAGTGCCAGCAATAAAAACAAAGTTAAAGCCCTGGCTGGTGGCTCAGTGGATAGACACTGGTCTGCGAACCCAAAGGTCGCTGGTTCGATTCCCAGCCAGGGCACGTAACCAGGTTGCAAGCCAGGTCTCCAGCCAGGTCCTTAACTGGAGGCAGGTGAAAGGCAACCATACATGGATGTTTCTCTCCCTCTCTGCCTCCCTCCCTTTCCCTCTCTCTGAAAATAATAAATAAAGTCTTTAAATAAATAAATTAAATAAAGTTAAAAATACATGCTTTGTACCTTCCTTTTTCATTTTCTTTTGTTAAGGTATAACTTACAATGAAGTGCAAGGTCTTAGGTTTCCAGGCTGAGGGATTCTGGATATTTCCAGAATCCTGGATGGGGAATCCCACGTGTCCCCTCCAAGCTGTTCCCCTCACTTCTGATACCATAGAGCAATTCTTGCCCCGTTCAGATCTTCATATACACAGAATCAGGTAGTATGGATGCCTTTAGGCAGGACTTCTTTCATTCAATATTATACCTGTGGGACGCATCTGCTGCTCCTCACAGGCTGGTGCTGCTGTGAGGAGAAAATGTATCTCTCCAACCTGCCCGTCCTGTCAGCCGTGCACCTGTGGGGACAGGTGTCACCAGCTGGCACACCACCGCTCCTCACATCTGCACATGGCTGAGGGGGTCCTCATCAAAGCCTTGTTTCAGGTTTGAATTAGGGGTCCTCTACATACTTCTCCAGACAGTCCTGTGAAGTTCAAACTGTCTTTGAACTCTAAAATCAGTGTTTGTGTACAGTATATGATGACAGGGGAACATGTCTAGACTTTCTGTTCAATTGCATGTATTTTCTATTTGTTATTCTAACTATTAGCAGTGATAGTCAATTGTGTCGGGGAATTACCTGATCTTGCATATTTTCTGCAATGATGAGGGGGTATGTGTAAAATTACAGTGTTATTAGCCACATTTTAAAAACCATTTTATTAGTTTTTAGAGAAAGGGGAAAGGAGGGAGAAAGAGAGGGGGCGGGAAACATTCATCAGTCGCCCCTCACCCGCTGTCCACCAGGGGATCAGACCCACAAACCAGGCTCACACCCTGACCAGGAATCAAACCGGTGACCCTTCACATGGAGGGACAATGCTCAACTGACTGAGACACACAAGTCAGGGCTTACTAGCTACTTTTCACAGGGGTGACTTTGTGAGACCCCCTCATCCCTCCCACTGCCCCATAATACCAGGTCTCAGGACTCTCCCTGGGCATGTGGCCTCCAGTGATCTCAGAAACACAGAGCATGGCAATGCCATGATGTCCAATGTGTATGATCTGGGGTGACCAGAAATCTCAAGCTGGGGGAAGGCCAGTGGAGGACAAATGCAGGTGGTCAACAATGTGGTCCCCTGTCAAGCGCAGGCAGCCACACTCGCAGGGTTTACCCCCCCTCTGCCCAGCGCCCCCTCCCTGAGGCAGGGTGGGAGGATGACCTTTAAATGCACGTGCAAATGCTTTGCCCTGTGTCCCTCCACTTGAGGACGTTCAGTCTGGTCTGTCCCCAGCGCAATTCACTAGGGTCTCCAAATGAGTCACCAGGAGAAGCAGTGAAGGAGTGGGTCTCCCACCCGTCAGCCACGCAGAGGAAACTACAGTTACCCACTGACAGGACACACAGGCTCAGAGGTCCGGGGTTGGTGCCTGGGTGACATGTAGTACCTGGAGGTTTGGAGCCCTGCGGGAGCCCTGAGGAAACCAGAGGGAAAACACTAAGGCTGGGAGGCAGCACACAGTGTCCTGGCTGTGACAGTGAGCAGAGGGAGGAAGCCAGGACCTACCGTCTCCCCCACTTCCCTATTTGCTAGAAACAACCTGACTTTCAGCCCCTCAGCCCTAGGCAAGGAGGCGGACTGCTCTGAGAGGTAGCAGAGGGCTTCATCTTGGACGAGAAGAGACGGGAGGGCGACAAGCCAGTGCTGAGCTGTGGAGCCCACCATGCAAGGGTAAGGACTGGACACTGGGCATTTCCCCCTCTATGAACGGGGTGACGGGAAAGGCTCCCAGAGTGAACAGGGCTCCCCAGATGGCACTATGAGCAGAAGGACGCTGCAGGTGCACAGTCTCGGGGAGGGGCCTCCCTGTCTTTCTCTCCAGGTCCAGGCCATGATGAACATGGGGGACTTTGTGTTCTAGGCTCAGGTGTAACCTAAGCCCTCGTGAGCCTTGTTTGTCTCGAGGTGATGCCTCCTCGTTCCAATGACTGGCCATCCTGGCACCTCTTAGACCACAGTGTGCTGGCCCAGGGCTCCCTCCCAGGGGCCGTGTGCCCGGCCGTGGGGTGGCTGTTCTGTACGAGGTCCCGGGTCTGCCCTCCTGTGGTCACCTTCTCATCTCAGAGCCAGGAGAGGGGGCAGGCTGACCGTGTCCAGCCCAAGGTCCCAACGATGTTGTCAGGCCGTGTCCCGTACCATCTCCAGGACCTCAGGACCCCGAGTCATGAGCAAAGCACTGGGATGGGGATCTGGGGACATGGGGCCTTGGGAAGTTGGGGGTCAGGTCTGGCTGGAACCTGTGCTCGGACAGCACACAGTGTGGTGACCCGTCTCCCAGAATGAGACCACATGACTTCTGCCGGGTTGTCCACTTTTTCCAGTGATTTCATCCTGGTCACTTGCTTCCAGGAACAGAATGGGGTTCTTGACAGAACCAAGAAATGGAAACCAAAGGAGCCCACTGATTTGACCACGAGGCTCCTCTTGCAAAATCAAACTTGGGGCTGGCGATATACCCTCCCGTTTCCCGGTGAGCGAAGCTGGGTTTCTGGGTGTGTCTGGGGATCCCTAGGAGGTTCCCTTTGTCGTGCCTGAGTACGCGTGTGCATGTCTGCTGAGTCAGGGCTGCTGCCTTCTGGCCTCTCCTCCTGAGCGCCTGGGCGCAAGCCGGACTCCTGTTTCCCCAAAGTCCTTCCATCACCCCAAAGTCTTTGCAAACCATTGACTCCGTTCACACACTGAGCACCTAGTGTTTGCACAGCAGGGGGAACTGAGATGGACCCCGGCGCTCACAGACCTGATGCCTCTGTGTCACCCTCAGGAGGAGGGACTTTGTAAGGACAGCGACACCCTCATTGGCCCGGAACGCAGTGACAGGGTACAACCACAGCTTTCCCTCACTACGAGGTCAGGTTTTGGCAGGACTCCAGAAAGAGCCAGCCACCTGTCGCATTCAGGTGGACACAGGAAGGCCCACAGGGGTTCAGACGTGACTTGGGAGTGAACAAAGGAATGGGTTCCGCGGGGTGATGACAGGTTTTTCTCTCCTCCATGTCTCTCGAGCAGGTGAACATTGGCGAAGTGAATAATCTCAATCACATGAGTTAATACTGAAGTGTTTATTCTGCTCTGGAGGTCCTCGTGTGGACACAGGGCAGAGGCCGGGCTGGCACCCAGGGGAAAGAGGAGGCCTGGCCCAGTGCAGGCAGCCGGGGCCACAGCAGGAGGGTGCAGTGCCGACACCCTTTCCCCCTGGGCTGGGCTGACGCAGCACCTCTTGCCGCCATCCCTAGGCTCTGACCCCTGGGGGTGGCAATTATCAGCCAACTCCTAAGCTGCCCCCGGGACCTGAAAGCCCACAATTGTGACAGAAAAACAGACCTCCCACACAGCCGCGCCTGGGCAGAGCCCCGTGCCATCCCTAGCCCCAGACACAAATCCACAGGCCCGCACGGGGACCTGACACAATGAACCACCTCAGCCCTGTCCAGTGTGGCTCAGTTGGTTCCGCCCGGTCCCCCAAACCAAAAGGTCCCCAGTTTGATTCCCCGTCAGGGTACGTGCCTGGTTTGCGGGTTCAGTCCCAGCTGGGGCCCTGAGGAAGGGCCGCAGGTCAACGTTTCTTTCTTACATCCATGTTTCTTTCCCTTCCCTCTCCCTTCCTTGCCCTCTGTCTAAAGGTATGAAATACAATATTTTTTTTAAAAAAGGAACTATTTCAGACACACCCAGATGCCTACATCCTCTCTGACCAACAACAACAACACAGAGTGTTGACACTTCCCAAGTGGGGTTTACAGGAAGAACCTTGATCTCGCAACTGCCCCTTCATTTTTGATTTCTGGGCTGTGACATCAGCCCCATTCATTTCTGGGAGGAAGCGACTGGAAACCCCACAAGGCTGGGAGAAAGGCTCCTACACTGCCCCCCATCTACCAGACCCTGATGGGAGAGCTTCACCCAAGACACAGGCCCCAAGGTCCGGAGGGCGGCTGTGCAGTTCCCTGGGTGGTGCTGAGACCCTGGGCTGGGCTGCAGGGCAGGAAGGCCTCCTACAGGAGGGCGGACGTGGGACCTCACAGAACAGCTCGGCCTGGACCCCAGACACGCAGATATGCATCCCAGCCCCAGAGGGAGAAGGGCAGAGTGGGGCAGCCACCTCCGTGGGCTCCCCCAGGGCACCCCTTCCAGTCCTGCTGGGAACGGGACAGATCTCAGGACGGTGTGTACCTACGCAGGGAACCACTCTCTCCCAAACACCCTCCCTCTCCCTCAGGGGTGCCTAGGGCCTTCCTTCTCGTCTTGGACCTTTTTGAACTTTGTGGGAAACCCCTGCAAGATGTAGGAATTCTTTTGCGTTTTTCACGCAGTGTTCCAGACACAGACATGGGAGTGGGGCTGTCCTTCCCCAGGATAGACAGGGTTTCTTCGCTTCTTTCTGTTCACTGCCTTCAGCTGGTCTTTCCCAGCGCTCCATGGTGGCTGCTTTCTGAGCCGGTGCATGTTCGGCGTCTTTCCGCTGCCACCACTGTCCCAGCGAGCCCTGCTGGCTCTGGGACCCCTTCCTGTCACCCCTGTGTAACAAAGGAGACACCTCGTGTCTAGTCTCTTATCCTTGCATCGTGGGCTCCGAAGGAGAGCTCAGCACTGGTCTGTCCGCCTCCCTTCCCTTCTCGTCCAACATGAGGCCGTCTGCTGCCTCTCAGAGCTGAGTCTCCATCCTCGCACCAGGGGCCTGGCCCAGGCCATGACCTGATGGCTGCTGTGGGAGACGCAGGGATGGGTGCCCGGGGCCTGTCCTCTGGGGGCTCTGTGCCCCGTGCTCACGCCTTTCCAGGGTATGAGCACCGGTCCTTTCACCTCACTCTCACCCCTGCCTTGCTGCACCATGCTGCCCAGAGTGACCCCGGCCTCCCAAGCCTTCAGGGGCCCAAGGCCCCTGCATCCAGGTAGGACCTTGGTCACAACAGAGAAACCAAAACCTAACTTGTCCCCAGGGCCAAGGAAGTGACTCCCACATGTGATTCCATGTAGGTGGCAGGAGAGCCCCAAGTTTAGGAAAGGGGTGGGGCACAGCATTGCCAGCTCATCATTTTTTGGGTGCTGTGAGAGTATATAAGACACTTAGGTCCCAGGAGCAGACATTAGCTGTGACCGGGCAGAGAAGCAAAGGACACAGAGCCAGGGACGGTGAAGGAGACATGGCAGCCAACTCAGCACCCCAGTACAGGTACCACATGCTCCTGGAAGCACCTCCACTTCTTCATCCTTCCTTCCTCCAGACTCCCTGGCGGGGACTTGCCTTCTTCCCTGGGGGCCCTCTGCTTCTTCACCTCCCTCCTGGGGACCCTGCTGCCTCCGGCCAGCGCCTCTCAGCTGATACCCAGTTTGCCTGTCCTACCCGCCTCCCCTGGGCCCTGGTGTCCTCGTTCCTCCTCTTCCTCCCATCCCCTATGAGATCTATTCTCTCTGCTCTGAACTGTGGGCTAAGAGGTCATGTTCACATTTCTGTTTTCGTTTTGCAAAGGGCATTATTGTTCTCATAATTAGAAAGAAGATAATCATGAGTTATTTGGGAAGAGTAGTGTGGCATTCTCTTTTTCCTCCCATGGTCCCTCTCAGCAACGTGCTTGGCCCGTGACACACCATGTGGCTCAAGTTAGCCCTGAAGACTAGAGGAGAAAGTGCCACTGGGTTCACACCAAGCTGCGGGGTGGGTCATCGGGGTATGGCGATGCCGGCAGAGGTGACCCGGCCACTCTGGGCAGAGCGAGGGGCTCCCATCAGAGTTCTGTGCATCCCAAGCTGCTCCTGGTGGGAACCCTGATGAAAGGACTGGACTGATGTCCCCAGGAGCCCCAGGAGGGGTCAGAGAGGAAGGTTAGGTGGCTCCAGCTAAGTGAGCGGACACCCATCCTCTAGGGGAGATGGGATGTAGGGTGCTGGGGGAGCCCAGGGAGAAGCAAAAGGACATGCAGTGAAGGGCAGAATGGGGTGATCCCAGGGAGGCGCCCCATGCCTTTGGATTTTCCTTCCTGTGTCCCCAGACGCCTGATGCCCAGAGACACCTTCATTGACAACTTCCTTAAAAAGAAGAGAGAAACGTATCTGTGTTACGAAGTGGAGGTCCCAGAGGGCGACTCCGTGATCCCAGAAGACAGAAGAAGGGGTGTCCTGCGCAATAAGGTGACCAACCACAGCTGGCAGGATCTCCTTCCTGCATTAGGACATTAAAAGGGGGTTTCAGTGAACACAAGGTGTCCTGTAAGCATTGTCTCTTTTCTCCCTGTGATTTCTGGGGCTCTGCCTAGAGGGAACAGGAAGAATTCTGCTGTGATTGGCAGCTTGGCGCCATACGTAGAAAGCCGTCAGTGTCCCAGTGCTCTCTCTGTCCCCTCCTGCTGCTCCTCTCAGGAGGGGTCAGGACAGAGGGAGAGGCATTAGGACAAGGGGTCTGGCTCTGGCCTGGTCCTGCCTGGGGCAGCCTCTGGCCAGAGACCACCTGAGATCAACCTTGGTCCTCCCTCCAGTCACCACTGGGAGGGCAGGGCAGGGGGGGTCCCCACATCTGCAGGGCCGGCGGTATTGAGCCAGGTTCGCCTCTCCAGTCCCCAGGTGCCCGTTTGCTCCCACCAGAGCTCTGTGCCAGCACAGTCGCCTGACTTGTTCCTCTTCGAGGAGTTCCTGGTTGATAATCCTCTCTGGTGGGGGACAAATCTCCATAACCCTGAACCCCAACAACGACACTCATGTCACTTCTTCTTTTTTTTTTTAATTTTATTGTTGTTGTATTACATCCATCCCCTTTTTGCTCCCCTCTGTCCCCCTCCCCACCCACCCATTCCCCCCAAAGTCAATCCCACCTGTTGCCCATGTCCACGGTTCCTTTATACTAGGTTCTTGTCTAAGCTGCTCCCCTTTCTTGCCTCTGCCTCCCAAAATGTGGGACGCTTCACGAATTTGCGTGTCATCCTTGTGCAGGGGCCATGCTAATCTTCTCGGTATCGTTCCAATTTTAGTATATGTGCTGCCGAAGCGAGCACTCACCTCACTTCTTGGGCACCTCTGCCTGGGTGCCACTCGCCCCGCCCTGCACAGGGAACCCCTTTGGCAGAGTTGCATCACCCGCCCTGGGGCTCAGTCAGCACAGGGGGAGCCCAGAGCAGGAGCTCCAAGTGCTGCAGCCCAAGGGGGAAGGTGAGGTAGGGGAGTCGTTGGAGGGCAGGGTGAGCCCTGCCTGGAGGAAGCCCTTGTCGTGGTGTCACTAGCACCCTGACGTCCGTCCCAGCCACTTGCCTCCTCCCTCTGTCCTCAGCTCCTCCTCCTGTCCCCAGGTCCTGACTCAGCGAAGGCCCCCGGAGGCAGGAACCCCAGGCCCAGACTAGAGGGGCTCTAGAAACTCAGTCATCAAGATGAGTCATATTCAATGCAATAGTTTAACATCAGAATTCATGCAAACTCCACCATGAATGAAATATCAACCCCGTGCGCAGCCATAACGGGCTGATGTGGAATGACAAGGCATCACTGCTGGTCGGGTGCTTTGTGACATGCTGGTGTTCTGTTCATCGTGGGTGTGGCCATGTAAATCCTGCATTGAAATATCATTCCTTGTAATTATGTGCTGGAGACCAGCACCTCACCTGTCTGACCCTGGTGCCCCCTCCGCTGTTGGTAGCAAGTGACAGAACTCTTTTCTCCCTCTTCTGTGCCAGCCTCGTCATGAAGTAGGTGGACCCTACCATGCAGAGTTGTACTTCCTGGATCTGATCACTTCATGGAACCTGGACCTGGAGCAGCACTACGATGTCACCGTGTTCATTTCCTGGAGCCCCTGCAAGGATTGTACCCCGAAGCTGGTTGACTTCTTGGGCAAGAACCGCCATGTGGGCCTTCGCATCTTCGCTGCCCACAAATATGATCAGGAATATGAGCAGAGGCTGCACGAACTGGAGGACGTTGGGGCTCAAATGTCCATCATGAACAGCAATGGTCAGCAAGGGACTGATGACGGCGGGAGGAGCAGGGAGAGGCCTGAGGGAAGTTGCTAGAAAGGGGTCAGGATGAGAACCCCTGATGGAGAAGTTGTGAGCTGTCTGGGGAGGTGGGGCTGGATCCCTGAGGCCTGGGATGCCTTCTGCAAGATGGAGTTCGGGAGACAGAGGTGGCCCTGGGCGCTGGGGGAAGAGGGTACATGCGCAACAGGGACCAGAAAGGTCCCTGTCGAAGGCGATGCTCCTGCCTCACATGCCACTGGAAAAAAGAATTTGAGGGGTCAACTACCTCCCGTGGGAAGAAAGCGAAAGGAGGCAGTGAACTTATGACGGGGCAAGTGTGTCCTGGAGTCACACTCAGCGGGGCCCTCCCTGCTCTCTTGACCTGGAGCTCAGCTCCACGCCTCTGTTCCCTCTCAGAGTTGAAGTACTGTTGGGACACCTTTGTGGACCACCAAGGACAACCATTCCAGCTCCTCAATGAGTGATGTGAACAGCCAAGTCCTATCGAGAAGGCTGGAGGCCATTCTCAGGGTGAGGTTCCATCCTCCCTGCTCTCCCAGGGGGCCTTTCTTCCCCTCCCCTTGCCGCCTCCTCTGGGCTACCTGCTCCCTCCTGGGGCCCTGGCACCATCCCTCCTGTCCCTCCTCACAGCCACCTCCGCTGTCTCCCCTCCTGTGTCCCTCCTTCCTTCCCCGTCCTTGTGTCTGCCCCACGCTCCTCTCTGTCCCTCCTCCACCTGCCAAAACCCTGCTACCTTCCCTCTACCTTCTCCATCTATATTCAGGGAAACTGAAGAGGGAGTTCAACCTTCTGGACCATGTCAGGGGTCTTCTGCGGAACGGCCACTGCAACGCTTTGCTCAAGAAGGAAAACTCACCATTTGCCACCATCTCCAAGTAGATTCAACGCAGCCAGCAAGAGGCAGCGGGCTAATAGGATATTGTTTAAAAAAGATCTGATTCACTTACTTTTCGCTTAAAATCTACAATGCGTGCCAATATACACCCATATACACTCAATATTATCAGAATCATGTTTCAATTTTTAAGAAGATTGTTTCTGCTGATTTTTAATATGAAATAATGAAATGAAAGATTATAATCTCCAACAAAATGCTTTTCCCTCTGTGCATGTATCATGAGGCCCAAAAAGTTCAATAAAATTTGCAAGTGTGCAAACGTCTTTCTCCTTCGTAGGTTCCTTCGTGGGAGGGCCGTGGCCACACTCATTCCCACAGGTCAAGTCAAAATCAGCCATGTTTACAGGAGCAGAATCTGCAATTCAAAAACCGAAACTCGTTGACAAACTAGCATACAGATAGCAGTGTTGTGTTTGAAACGAGAGCCCACAACACGGGAAAAGAGAAAGGCTGAGTGTAACTTGAGGGAAGAACATTCAAATTGGCCATTCCATGGGGGCTGAGACATGGCCATCAGCCCTCAGCCCAGGTGGCATTCCTCTGAGCTGCAGGGGACATGAGGCAGGGGCTTCCTGCCAGAGGCTCACCTCTGCCGGGTCCGGTGGCTGGGCCCACCCCAGGCAGGGCCCACCCCAGGCACGGGTCGCCTGTCCTGCCACGGCTCTGGGGGCCTGAGCAGGGCGGAGCACCCTGGGCAGCGAAGGCCCCCTGGGCCCCTCCTCACAGACTTCTGCTCCTGTGATGGGCCCAGCCTGGGTCACACCCCACACAGTGGCGCTAAGGGGCTGGCAAATCATTGAGATTGAGATATTGGAGGGAGGACAGGGAGGACAGTCCTGACGACCATGGCCAAAGGCAGGGAGGACGAGCACCCAGAGGAGAGAACTGATAGGCAAAGCAGCCTGGAGAGATGGAGCCAAAGGAGAGGGAGGGGCCGCAAAGTGGGGCTGAGGGCCGCTGGTGGGAGCCCAAGGGACGAGAAGGAGCCTTAGGGCGGGACACAGACGGAGGCAGGTGGGCTCGGTAGAGTCAGATGCACACCCTCCATTCCTCCCCGCTGGCCTCCCCCCATTCTTTCCTGTCTCCAGGCTGCTTTGCTTCTCTCCATCAGCCCAGAGAGGTTTCTCTGCCTTTTTGACCCTGTTCCTTCCTCCCCAGGCTCCCTTTCCTCCTCTTCAGCCTCATGGCTGCCTCTTTCCTTCCCTGCCAGGTTCCTTCAACCTGATTGCAGACTCACCGAGAAGGTGGGAAGGCCTACGGATGTTGAGGGTTACTCCATGTTCATGCATGGAGGGCCTCAGTGCCACACGGATGACTGTACCTGCCACAGTGCTCTGCACGCTGATGGTGGGGTTGCTCACGGAACATGAAAGGTTTGTCCATAAACTCATGTTGATCAGTAAGGGGCCGTATAACTCAAAGGCTCAGAAGGTAAGGTGGGTCCGCATGCCAGCGATTGGGACCTATTGTAAAGACACAGCAGGGCAGCAGGGTAGTTGTCTAGGCAGAGAGAGACGAGGCGATGGGGCAGATGAGAGAGTTCAGAGACAGCTCCACACACACACACACACACACACTCACACACACACACTCACTACATCTGTGGCACTACACACCTGTAGGACAAAATGACATGGAGGGAAAGTTATGAAATGATTTTGTTTTGGCATCCAATACAAAGTTAAACATTAGATATCTACCTCATATCACAGTCATACAACAGAAATAAATACATTTGCAAACACTAAAAATGAAAACCTCTATATATGAAGGGACGTCAGGTAGGGTTCATGTTGAACAGGGCCCTCCCACCACCTGGGACCAGGGCTGGCCAGAGGGCCACTGGGTGGAGGGCACAGGTACTGTGACTCCTTCCCTCTCTCTCCTGAGTATTGGGCTCTTGCCTGTGACTGCGGCCGGACCTTTTGTTTCCTGCATACACACTGGTGTAATAGAGCTGAAGGCCGTGTGAGAGCTGGTGCAGCTGGGACCCATTTGCCTTGTCTGGGGTCCCCCAGAATGGGTCTCACCGGGGGAGAAAGAGGTCCTTCTCCCACCTGCAGGCCTGGGAGCTCCGTGTGCTCTGAGTACTGAACACTGCATCTCCACCAGGTCCTTCTTGTGGTCTTTTTGGATTGTCCGAACGAGTGGTCAGGATCCCTGGGCCTGCCCTCCTGTATTACACTGGGCGTAGTGGGCAGGCAAATGCGAGTGGAGTTGACTGTGGACCAACCACACAATGCCCGTGGGGGAGGGGAGCCGGTGCCCCGAGGGGTCCCCTGCTGGCCAGCAAATCCTATGTGGTTGATGTAGGAAACCTTCTTGCTTCATGGGGAACACCATGTGACTGGGGAGCCAGTCCTGGAGCTCCTGCTGGCACCTTCCGGGCCTTGCAGCCTGTAGGAGGGCTTAGTGCCCCCCAAAAGAAAGAAGCTCACCACGTGGACGCTGTTGGTCGGCTGATGCACCCCGGGGGCTGCAGGATGTGACTGAGAAGCAGGTAGAGGCGGAAGCTCGCGTTGCAAATTCAAAAGAGGAACTGAAACTAGAAAGAGATATGCGTCTCTTACAGGGGGACAGTAAGGACGCCTTAGGGAGACAGAAGGAACCAGGGAGCAGTTGTAGGACTTAGCGTGCAGCTCCGCCAGGATCCCGGGCGGCAACTAGCACCCATCTATGTACCAGCGATCACGGCTCAGTCTGGCCCAAAGCGAAAGTGCCACGGATGTAGAGATCAAAATGGATGAGGACGAGGAGGACATACAGGTAGAAGAAGCGAAATGTATGGCTCATCCTGTTGCGACTGGACAGCCACAGGTGCTGCAGGGGGGTCCAGCGCTGGGTCCCCACTGGACTCAGCACACCATGGGGCACCCGTACACCCCCTCCCCTCAGCTGTTAAGCAGGCTGTTAAGTTCAGGCAGGGGAGTGCTGAATCCATTGCTGGGTGGCCAGTGTGGCTGTGGGACAGAGGGGCTCATGGCATTTTGCTTCCAGGAACAAGTTGAAGCATATGTCTTCCATCACCACCCCTCACACCAGTCACATGGCTGTGCCCTGATCCCTATCTTGTTTACCACAGTGGGAGATTGTGTACACGATGAAGCACACACAGTCGCCAACGTAGGAGAGGTAGAATTACTGAGACAAACGAAAGGA
Source organism: Noctilio leporinus (assembly GCA_004026585.1). Classification (NCBI taxonomy): domain Eukaryota; kingdom Metazoa; phylum Chordata; class Mammalia; order Chiroptera; family Noctilionidae; genus Noctilio; species Noctilio leporinus. Next base: position 177,324 of record PVIW01002471.1, on the reverse strand, counting down.
GTAAGACTGGTAGAAAAGGACAAAGAAGAAAAAATGGGAGAGACGTTCACCAGAAAGTAAGCAGAAGGTTCCTGTGAAGGTCACGCACAGACAGCTATGGGATGATCTGGTAAAGGCTGGGGTAGATAAAGGCAGAACTGACGGCAAGGCTAACAGTGACCTTGTAAGCTTGTGGAAGCAACGGAAGCCTGAGAACCAGTTCCAGCCTCTAGCGACATCTACTGTGTGAAAGGTGGGATGGACTCCAGCAACTGAGCCCGTCCCATCAGCACCCCCAGAGTCAACGCCCCGGTTTGACTCACTACCCGGCTGCTCCGCTTATTGAATTGTGTCCTGCTCATCCAGAGCATGGCCCATGGCAGGTGGCAGGGACCTTTGCGTAGGGGGATGGCTGAGGGACCCGCTTACAGGGACCCAGTGGGAGCTGGCAGCCACCCTGCTATTTATTGGTCCCGAAGGAAAGTACAACTGGTAATGGCAGAATGTACTCTTATTTACGGGAACCCAGAGAGCTTTCGGGGGCCACCGCTGCCACTTGTGGCTACAGAGGATAGTCCATTTAGGTTTGAGCTGTGACATTAACACTTGGAGTAGGGCACTTACCACCATGCCCCGATAAGGTGCATGCTTCCCCTATCCCAGAGCCTATCCTAGGAATTGACATGTGAGCCATCGTGCACCGACAGGCCACCATGGGGGAGTTCTTGCTCCAGAGAAGGGGTGTGAAGGCCATTTTGAGGGGGCATGCCAAACACTCCCCTGTGCCACTTCCCACTCCCCATAGAGCAATGGCCACGAAACGATGCCACCTCCCAGGTGGCCAGGAGGAGGTTGGGAGACCATAGAAAAAGTGGCTGAAGTGAACACCCTCAGACTGGCCCACAGCCCCTACAACCCCCTGGGTGGCCAGTCCGCAAACCAGATGGAACTTGGCTCATGACTGTAGATCACAGAGAACTGAATAAGGTAACCCCCTCTCTTTGCAGCTGCACCTACCACAGCAAGTCTCCTAGACCAGCTCACCTGGGAAGGCCACCAGTACTCACTGACTGTTCCACCTCAGGGTCACTTGCACAAACCTACCATTTGCTATGGCCTTGTGGCCGAAGACTTAGCTGCGTGGGCTGCACCATCCTCTGTGAAATCATGTCATTGCATTGATATCACGCTGACCCCTGATTCTCTTAGAGTTAGAACACACTGCTCCTCAGCTGTTGGCTCACCTCCGGGCTCAAAGATGGGCAGTCAAACCAACAATCTGGAACATAAGGAAGAAATAAACAGTCAACCAGCACAGAAAGTGGAAACAAGAATTGAAAAAAACAAGGGAGGATTAAGAACCTCTGGGGCAACTTTAAACATGCCAACATCCGAATTATAGGAATGCCAGAAGGAGAAGAGAAATGGCAAGAAATTGAAAACTTGTGTGAAAAAATAATAAAGGAAAAGTTTCCAAATTTAGCAAAGGAAATAAACATGTAAGTCCAGGAAGCACAGGGAGTCCCAAACAAGCTACATCCAAAGAGGACCACACCAAGGAACATCATAATTAAAAAGCCAAAGGTTAAAGATAAAAGGTGAATCTTTCTTGCCTGGTGACTGCTCCTTGGCCTTTTTGTTTGTTTTTGTGCACACACGTTGGTGTGGCCATGTGAGGGCTTGTGCAACTGCGACTCATCTGCCTTGTCTGGGGCCCCTGAGAATGGGCCTCCCTTGGGGGGGGGTGGTGGCGCGCGGTTCCCCTTCTCCCACCCGCCGCCTCGGTGCTCCTGTCCTGCGAGTGAGATGCAGTGTCTGCTCCAGCAGGCCCTCCTTGTGGCTTGCCGGCCAATCCGAACAAACCATTGAGATCCTGGGATCCAACCCGTGCGTTACAGGTAACCTGGTAGCCTGGCCATGCAGCAAAAGAAAGCATTGGCAGCGTAACGGACAGAGGGTCACCATCTGGAATGTTCTAAAAACCCCTACTGAGCAAGAGGGACCAGAGCAGGCAGCCCTCGTCCTAGCCCTTCATGCGAAGGCCGAGGGGACCTGGGAGAGGACCAAGTGCAGGAGGAGGAATTCCAGGCGCATCTGTCCCTGGTCCAAGGTCCACAGCTTCCCATCACCTTCGTCATTCAACAGGCAGGGGAGAGCTTGCATGGGGCACAGGCCTGGGCTGAGGCAAGGGGGCGTGGAGAGGGCGCCAGCCTGCCTCTGTCCTGCTGTCTTCAGCGGGGCCTGTCCCATCCCCTTCTGCCGTCATCACTTGCACTTTCACTTTGCAGCAACATGGGTCCTGCTGCACAGAGGGCCTGTCTCCCCCAGAGACTGAGCTCTGCCAAGAGGGAGGGCACAAGACAAGGGAAGAAGGTGGGTATGAGCCCCAGGAGGCCCCTTCCGGGCCCTCCCTCCCCGGCTGCCCAACTATGAAGGTGGGGCCTCAGCTGAGAAGGCTGGGAGGTCCTCAGACACGGGACTTGCCTAATAGAGGGGCCCTCTGAGCAGAAAGGCAGCATCAGCCCTGGGGAAAAATGCCAAGAAAGAAATACTCCCAGCAAGAATGGTACACCCCGAAGGCCTGGCCCAGGTACTGCTGCCCACTCTGTCCCTCCCTGTCCCTTTCTACTCGGGAGACCCTGAGGTGTCTCTGCCCTCAGCCCCGTCTTCCCCACCGTCTAGCCCGGCTCCTCTTCCTTCTGGGCCCCTTCTCTGCAGCTCCCACTCCGTCGGGGGGTCTGTGCCCTGTTCTGTGGGTGCCCCCACTCCTGTTTTGGAATGGCCCCTCGCACAGCCCCCCAGTCCTGCTGTCCCCCATGCCCACCTCTCAGCCTGCAAGTCTGCGGGGCTGGCCCACCCCCTCCCTGCCTGGGAGACTGGCTCAGCTTCCACCTTTTCTCCACATGCCTAACAGTTAGAGCTGGGCTAAGGGATGGGTGAAGTAGCTGGTAAAGTTAGTGGGAAGCACTTGGACCCATTTTCCATGCTGTACACACAGGGAGAGAATAGCGCTCTGGGTGAGAAGAGAAATCATCTCTTCTGAGGTATCTGCACTCTGAGCAGAAGAGCAAAGCCTTCCTGTCCCCAGGCACATCTACAGCTTTGACGTTTACAAGGGCACCTGCCAGCCGCCCGGACGGAAGTGGCGAACAATGCCGCTCACAGTTCACAACTGGGTGGAAAAGAGCCCATCACCCAGGAAGGCGCACGGCTGCTGACGCACGTCATGTAACAGCTGGACAGGGTGTTGCCCAGGCAAGGGACTAGCTCTGTCACCTATCAGCCCTGTGACTTGAGCAGACCACTCCCCATTCTTGCCCTGCTTCCTCCTGCATAACCTGGGGTGACTCCCCTGGATTTTGGGAGGAGTAGAGTTCAGCTATAGGGAGCTCTTAGAACAGTAGCTGGAGCCTGAAATTTTAGGTGTTAACCTGATACTGTATTTTAAAAAACAAACACGCACAAGTGAAAAGTCAGGCATGATTTGAGCCTTACTATTAAAGACTACTGGGGGTGGAGGCGTTTTTATTATTCAATCTTTTCCAATGGGTGAGGGGGGCAGGAATCTGGGGTGGAGTTGAGTGTGTGCTGTTGGAAGCAGCAGACTGGGGACCCTATGGGAGAGGACACTGCTGTCCCTGCTGTCCCTGCAGACCCGATCCTCTTCCACTCAGCCATCTTCCTGCCCAGAGGAAGCAGGAAATCCTGGGTGGAAGGGTAGCGGGGAGGCACAGCACTCAGGGGACCCAGGGCACCCTGTTTGGGAGACACCAGATGGGAGACACGCCAGGAAACTCTCTGTATTGTCTGTGTTGTTTTTTTTCTCTTGCCCTCAGGAACCCAATGAAAACATTATATTCTGATTATTTCTACTTTCACTTTACAAACCAGCCCACCCCCAGAGGTCGAAATGGCTGCTACATCTGCTTCAAAGTGGAAAGAGCCAGCTCACCGACAACCTTGAACAAAGGGGTCTTTGAAAACCAGGTACAGGACCCACAATCCTGTCATCAAAGGCAGCAGCTAAGGCAGGGAAAGATGTGAAAATATAACAATATAGAAAATGGGAGAGGCTCTTTCCCACAGCACTGGCCTTGATGTCCCTGCTTGCCCCCTGAGTCCCGATGTTCCGTGGCTGTGGACTCAGGCGTTGGCCTTGTTTAGAGCACCTGCTGGCTGTCAGTCTGCTCGCCACCCAGGGCCTCTGCAGGCTTGGAGGAGAGGGTCTCTGAGTGAGCCGGGGTCTGCTGTGCGCCGGCCGCTTATGTGGCCCTGGGGAGTGCTCTGCTGGCTGGGCCCTCCCCCAGGCACACCCCTGACTCTCCCAGGCCCAGCACGTGGGGTCCCCGGGGGACCCAAGTCCACACCCACACCCTGGCTGCCCCTGCCCACCAGGGGCCTGGGCCCAGGTCTCCCTGGACGAGGGGTGCACCTCAGCAGACACAGAGCTGCCCATCAGCCAGAGCGACTGCCAACCTCCCTGGGACACGTCCAGCCTCACAACAGCCCTCCGTTCTATTCAGAATATATGTATTTTTGGGGAGAAACTCATTATGGGTTGGGCGGGATGTCACCGTACCAGTAGTGCCACCCAGTGGTAGCACAATTGGGGTCACTTATGTCGTTGAGCCTTTTCTAGTGCTCAGTGTTCCAATTTTTAGAGATATGCATGAATTTAATGCTGATAATGTACTTTGTAATGTATCTAAGATGTTCTTTCAACACATAACTAACATGAAAGTCCTCTGTGAGATAGTTTACACTATTTTTTATATTAAGTCATTGACAGAGGTGTGTAGTTCACACCTGCCTCATGTCAGTATATCATGATAGCCACATATCAAGAGTATGGTAGACACACAAGGCTAGTGAGTCCCCTGAGGACAGTGCAGCCCTGCGGCTATCCCCAGCTGGCAGCACAAAGGAACAAGCCTGGCACCCAGAGGCCTGGCCTGAAGCAAACACTCAGATGCTTATAGAAAGAAAGAAAGAAAGAAAGAAAGAAAGAAAGAAAGGAAGGAAGGAAGGAAGGAAGGAAGGAAGGAAGGAAGAAAGAAAGAAAGAAAGAGAGAGAGAGAGAAAGAAAGAAAGAGAGAGAGAGAGAGAGAAAGAAAAGGAAGGAAGGAAGGAAGGAAGTAAGAAAGAAAGAGAGAAAGAGAGAGAGAGAGAGAGAAAGAAAGAAAGAAAGATAAAAAGAAAGAAAGGAAGGAAGGAAGGAAGGAAGAAAGGAAGGAAGGGAGGAAGGAAGAAAGAAAGAAAGAGAGAGAGAGAGCGAAAGAAAGAAAGATAGAAAGAAAGAAAGAAAGGAAGAAAGAACGGAAGGAAGGAAGGAAGGAAGAAAGAAAGAGAGAGAAAGAGAGAGAGAGAAAGAAAGAAAGAAAAGAAAGGAAGGAAGGAAGGAAGGAAGAAAGAAAGAAAGAAAGAAAAGAAAGGAAGGAAGGAAGGAAGAAAGAAAAATGAAAGAAAGGAAGGAAGGAAGGAAGGAAGGAAGGAAAAGAAAGGGAGAATGGGTGAGTGTGGGGAGGGAGAAGTTTGAAAAGGGATAAATCCATCAATAACATGCCCCTGAGACTATTGCTCCAGGCCCTGGTCCCGGCCCACCCAGCCCTGTCACAGGCCAGCTCTGCCATCCAGAGGGTCCTCTTTCCTTCTCCCTCTCTGCCAGTTCTATCCAAAGAAGAAAGTCCATACAGAGCTCTGCTTCCTGAATTGGTTCAAGAACCAGAAGGCATTCTCGAGGACGAATCTGGGCCCTGGTGAGGAATACCACGTCACCTGGTACATGTCTTGGAGCCCCTGCGTGGAATGTGTGCAAAAGGTGGTGGAGTTCCTGAATGAACACCCCTACGTGAGGCTGCACCTCTTCGCCCCCCGCCTCTACTACTCCAAAGAGCCAGGGCATCAGCAGGGGCTTCGTCGTCTTGCGGACGCAGGGGCTGAGCTGGCTGTAATGTCTCTGAATGGTGAGAAGCAGCTGGGGCAAGGTTCTGGGAGGGACTGGGGCCAGACAGGAAGGGTCTGGAATCTCCAGAGGGGAAGGGAACCCTCCTGACTGCGGAGATGGGGTTGGATCTGAAGAGGACTGGGCAGTCTCTGGAGGAGAGAGTTCAGGGGATAGAGGTGGTCCCAGGCAGGGGTAGGCAAAGAAGGGAACTTCCAGAATGGGGGAGAAACGGGCTTCCTCTCCCTCCAGTTCACAAAAACTTAACTGATAATTAAGTCCCTGAGAAGGAAAAAGAAAGGAGGCAGTGAAATTGTGGTGGCGGGTGGGAGGCTTGCTGCCCCTCCTGTCTCAGAGCTGGCGCTCAGCTCCATCTCATCTGTTCCTTCTCAGATTTCCTTTACTGCTGGGAAACCTTCGTGCCCTCCAGGGGAGAATGCTTCCAGCCCTGGAAAAACTTGGAGAAAAACAGTCAAAACCTATCAAAGACACTGGAGGCCATTCTCAGGGTGAGGTTCCACCCTCCCTCCTCTCCTCTGCTCTGCTCCCTCCTCACCTGCTCTCCCAGGGGGCCTTCCTTCCCCTCCCCTTGCCGCCTCCTCTGGGCTACCTGCTCCCTCCTGGGGCCCTGGCACCATCCCTCCTGTCCCTCCTCACAGCCACCTCCGCTGTCTCCCCTCCTGTGTCCCTCCTTCCTTCCCCGTCCTTGTGTCTGCCCCACGCTCCTCTCTGTCCCTCCTCCACCTGCCAAAACCCTGCTACCTTCCCTCCACCTTCTCCATCTACATTCAGGGAAACTGAAGAGGGAGTTCAACCTTCTGGACCATGTCAGGGGTCTTCTGCGGAACGGCCACTGCAACGCTTTGCTCAAGAAGGAAAACTCACCATTTGCCACCATCTCCAAGTAGATTCAACGCAGCCAGCAAGAGGCAGCGGGCTAATAGGAAATTGTTTAAAAAAGATCTGATTCACTTACTTTTCGCTTAAAATCTACAACGCGTGCCAATATACACCCATATACACTCAATATCATCAGAATCATGTTTCAATTTTTAAGAAGATTGTTTCTGCTGATTTTTAATATGAAATAATGAAATGAAAGATTATAATCTCCAACAAAATGCTTTTCCCTCTGTGCATGTATCATGAGGCCCAAAAAGTTCAGTAAAATTTGCAAGTGTGCAAACGTCTTTCTCCTTCGTAGGTTCCTTCGTGGGAGGGCCGTGGCCACACTCATTCCCACAGGTCAAGTCAAAATCAGCCATGTTTACAGGAGCAGAATCTGCAATTCAAAACCCGAAACTCGTTGACAAACTAGCATACAGATAGCAGTGCTGTGTTTGAAACGAGAGCCCACAACACGGGAAAAGAGAAAGGCTGAGTGTAACTTGAGGGAAGAACATTCAAATTGGCCATTCCATGGGGGCTGAGACATGGCCATCAGCCCTCAGCCCAGGTGGCATTCCTCTGAGCTGCAGGGGACATGAGGCAGGGGCTTCCTGCCAGAGGCTCACCTCTGCCGGGTCCGGTGGCTGGGCCCACCCCAGGCAGGGCCCACCCCAGGCACGGGTCGCCTGTCCTGCCACGGCTCTGGGGGCCTGAGCAGGGCGGAGCACCCTGGGCAGCGAAGGCCCCCTGGGCCCCTCCTCACAGGCTTCTGCTCCTGTGATGGGCCCAGCCTGGGTCACACCCCACACAGTGGCGCTAAGGGGCTGGCAAATCATTGAGATTGAGATGTTGGAGGGAGGACAGGGAGGACAGTCCTGACGACCATGGCCAAAGGCAGGGAGGACGAGCACCCAGAGGAGAGAACTGATAGGCAAAGCAGCCTGGAGAGATGGAGCCAAAGGAGAGGGAGGGGCCGCAAAGTGGGGCTGAGGGCCGCTGGTGGGAGCCCAAGGGGCGAGGAGCCTTAGGGCGGGACACAGGTGTAGGGGTGTTGTCAGGGGCTGTGGCTGCCAGTGTCAGCTGCCTGTAGGGCTGACAGTCAGCTGGGTTCACAGATCAAGGCCTATGAGAAGAGCAGGAGCGTGTGGGCACCGGGGCCACCGCCCTGTCCCCTAGCTCAGCTCCAGGGCCTTGTCTTCCTCTGTGGGGCCCCCCTTGAGCCCCGGTTGGCTGCCCTCCTCCAGACATCAGACCTCAGTTTCCAAGGGGCAGAATGGAAACAGGACCAAGCCCAGAACATTCAAGTCTGTGCAACCTTTCCATGCACAACACTGATGAAGGGCTGCGGACGAGAAAGTCCGCAGAGGACAGGTTCTAGTGGTGTTTCCTTTGGAGACGCTGTGGCTGCTGCAGAGGGAACAGGACCCGCCCTTGGGTCCCTCACCTGTAACATAGGGGACGTAGTAGTGGCTTACCTTGGGGGCTGTCCTGGAAGTTACATGTCGTGCATTTAGGACAGTGTCCAAGATCGTTGATCTCAACCAGGGGAGAGGTTGTAATTAAAAAGAGGGAAGTCCCGGCTTCAATGAATCCCTCAGTGTACAAACAATCCCCCCATGGACAAATAACCCCGCAGTCCCCCAGAAGGCAGTGCTCACACCACCTGCAGCCCCAGCCCAGTGCTGGGAGGGAGTGGTGACAGGCAGGCACCTTGGCTGAGACCCAGGACAGGGCCAGTTCCTACTCCTGAGCCCCTCCCCCTGGCTCCTCTGATGGGAACTCCCCCTGTGACCCCTGGGTGCTCCTCCTGTCTCCTGACCCTGTGTGTCGCGTGGCCTCTCCAGGAGTCCCAGCACGTGCTCTAGGCTGACGTTCTCGTCTGTGTCTCCTCCTGTCCCTGCTGCAGCTGTGCCAGGGAGACTGCAAGTCCCAAAGTGATGGCACCATGCCCAGCTGACGGAGGGTGAATTGAGAGGGGACCCCATTCACTTGCCTTTGAGTTGACCTCTGCCTGTTGGCACCCACTTACCTGGTGTCCTGACCTGGGCTGAGCCCCTTTCACTTCCAAGCCCATGCAGATGCCATCAGCTCTCAGCAGGGCACGGCTGCTTCTCCACATGGCTCTGGGAGCCTTCCCTTCTCCCAAGGAGGCAGGTGGGCCCGGTAGAGTCAGATGCACACCCTCCATTCCTCCCCGCTGGCCTCCCCCCATTCTTTCCTGTCTCCAGGCTGCTTTGCTTCTCTCCATCAGCCCAGAGAGGTTTCTCTGCCTTTTTGACCCTGTTCCTTCCTCCCCAGGCTCCCTTTCCTCCTCTTCAGCCTCATGGCTGCCTCTTTCCTTCCCTGCCAGGTTCCTTCAACCTGATTGCAGACTCACCGAGAAGGTGGGAAGGCCTATGGATGTTGAGGGTTACTCCATGTTCATGCATGGAGGGCCTCAGTGCCACACGGATGTCTGTACCTGCCACAGTGCTCTGCACGCTGATGGTGGGGTTGCTCACGGAACATGAAAGGTTTGTCCATAAACTCATGTTGATCAGTAAGGGGCCGTATAACTCAAAGGCTCAGAAGGTAAGGTGGGTCCACATGCCAGCGATTGGGACCTATTGTAAAGACACAGCAGGGCAGCAGGGTAGTTGTCTAGGCAGAGAGAGACGAGGCGATGGGGCAGATGAGAGAGTTCAGAGACAGCTCCACACACACACACACACTCACACACACACTCACACACACACACACACACACACTCACACACACTCACACACACACTCACACACACACACACTAAGTTCTTGCTATTACACATCAGGAAGGCAATAAGACGTGGAATAAAATTCATAACATGCCCTGGCTGGTAGCACAGTGGATAAGGCGCTGGCCTGCGAACCCAAAGATCGCAGGTTCGATTCCCCAGTCAGGGCACATGACCAGGTTGCAAACCAGGTCTCCAGTCAGGTTTGTGGCTGGAGGCAGGTGAAATGCAACCATACATTGATGTCTCTCTCCCTCTCTGCCTCTCTCCCTTCCCCTCTTTCTAAAATTAATGAAATAAAATCTTTAAAAAAAAAATAAATTCATAGCATGTTTTCGTGTTGGTAAGCCAGTGCAAAATTTAAAATGTGGTGCCCTGGCTGGTGTGGCTCAGTGGATTGAATGCTGACCTGCAGACCAATGGGTTGCTGGTTTGATTCCCATTCAGTGCACATGCCTGGGCTGTGGCTCGGTCTCCTGCTGGAGGCACATGAGAAGCAGCCACACATTGATGTTTCTGTCCCTCTCTTTCTCTTTCACTTTCTCTCTCTCTAAAAATAAATATAATGACTGTATCATATCATGCATACATAGAAAAACAAATATATCTTTAGGTGGAATGGGTGGGTGGGAAGGGGGACAGAGGGGAGCAAAAAGGGGATGGATGTAATACAACAACAATACAATTTTTAAAAAAACAAATATATTTCAAAACATTAAACATGAAAACATGAGGCCCTGGGAGGGTAGCTCAGTTGGTAGGGCATCATCCTGACTTGCCAGGATAGGTTGTGGGAGGCTGGTCTGAGTGGTAGTGGAAACTGGGGCTGGTTCGTGAGCTGTGACCATCATATGGCCCCATAAGTCTTTTTTTTTTTTTAATTCTTTTTTAAAGATTTTATTACTTTTAGAGACAGGGGAAGAGAGAGAGGCAGAGAGGGAGACATCCATGTATGGTTGCCCTCCACCTGCCTCCAGCCATGGATCTGGCTGGAAACCTGGCTTGCAACCTGGTGATATGCCCTGGCTGGGGAATCGAACCAGCGACCTTTGGGTTCCTAGGCCAACACCTTATCCACTGTGCCACCAGCCAGGGCTGGGCCCATAAGTCTTGCGGACTGGCTGGCTGGCATGCTCCAATTGCTACATTACCGTTCCCACATTCCAGAGGGTCTCAGAAGGAAGATAAGAAGGCAATGTGCTCCTTGAAATTAGTCAAGCCTCCTCTGCTTTGTATAACTCCAGATCTGTATCAATAGGATGTTGAGACAGAACGTTTAAGTTAAAAGAGCCACCTGGACTTTAGTTAAGACTCTAACAGTCTAGGCTGACATATCTAACCTGGGAGGGATGTGATAACGGAACTGGACAGGAAAGTCTTAGGGATGACTCCGTGAAGCTGTCTTTGGGAATCCCTGGGGAGGTGCTGAGGAAGGATTGGCTCCATCACGTAGCTTTAATTGTGCCTGGACTTTCACAACATTCGTACACTGGCATCTTGGGGCCTGACCAACTGTATCGCCTTGTAATGATTCATGCTTTACTTGAGTATTCTTCCATGTTAATGGGTAGAAGGGCTGCTTGCTTACCTCATCCGTTCCTGCACCTCATTAAACCCGATAGAAGCTCGAACCTAGAGGAGGTCCGGCAGTGTTCTCCTCTGAGAGGCACCCGCTTCTCTTTCCTCAGGTATTCGTCTCTGAGTCCGTCATTTCACCCAAGTTAAGGGCTCTGCAGGATGGGTACCACAGTCAAGGCACCATAGGAGAAACAACCAGTGAGTGAATAAATCAGTGGAACAAACCAATGTTATTTTAGCCCTGGCTGGTGGCACAGTGGATAAGGCGCTGGCCTGGGAACCCAAAGGCCGCTGGTTCGATTCTCAGCCAGGGCACATCACCAGGTTGCAAGCCAGGTCTCCATCCAGGTCCGTAGCTGGAGGCAAGTGAGAGGCAACCATACATGGATGTCTCTTTCCCTTCCCCTCTCTCTAAAAATAATAAGTAAGAAATCTTTTAAAAAAATGCTTTCAAAGAAATCTGTGTTATTTTAATCCCTGCCTTCTCTGTCTTTTTCTCTCTTTCTCCAAAACCAATCAATTTTTTAAAACCTGGAAAACAATGAAAGCATCTTTACCTGGAAAGGCCTTATAATCTGAGAGCCTGGCCACACAGTGAAAGAAAGCATTCGCAATATAACTGACAAAGAGTTATGTCAGAGTGTAGAGGCAACCAGGACAGAACGTGCTAATGAATCTGGTGGGAACTGCAGGACGCAAGGGCATCCGCTTGAGATAAACACTTGTCTCACTTGCGGGTCTGTGTTGATAGAGACCGAGGGACAAATCTCTCATGAGATATCCAACGTCACACCTGCTACAGCCTGTAAGCGTATAAACCTCGGACAAAAGTCCTCAGCAGGACTCCCACAGGCCCTTGAAGGCCGGGAGCTTCCATCCCCCAGCTCCATGGGCCCCTTCACCCCCGTGAACCCGTCACCAGCTCCCATACTGGTCTCCTTCCCCTCAACCCCCAATAAACCCATTGCCTGCGCCCACGTCGGTCTGCGGGTGAGCTCTCACAGCAAGGCTGCCCTGACAGGTCACTACCTGGAATGTCTGACAACCCCTGCTGAGCGAGAGGGACCAGAGCAGGCAGCCCTCGTCTTCCTCTCCATGCGAAGGCTGAGGGGACCTGGGAGAGGACCAAGTGCAGGAGGAGGAATTCCAGGTGTATCTGTCCCTGGTCCAAGGTCCACACCTGCCCATCACCTTCGTCATTCAACAGGCAGGGGAGAGCTTGCATGGGGCACAGGCCTGGGCTGAGGCAAGGGGGCATGGAGAGGGCGCCAGCCTGCCTCTGTCCTGCTGTCTTCAGCGGGGCCTGTCCCATCCCCTTCTGCCGTCATCACTTGCACTTTCACTTTGCAGCAACATGGGTCCTGCTGCACAGAGGGCCTGTCTCCCCCAGAGACTGAGCTCTGCCAAGAGGGAGGGCACAAGACAAGGGAGGAAGGTGGGTCTGAGCCCGAGGAGGGCCCTTCCAGGGCCCTCCCTCCCTGGCTGCCCAGCTGTGAAGGTGGGGCCTCAGCTGAGAAGGCTGGGAGGTCCTCAGACACGGGACTTGCCTAAGACAGCTGCCCTCTGAGCAGAAAGGCAGCACCCGCGCTGACAAAGATCAGGAGGGAAACAGGTTTGGCAAGAGGACTGAATCATGGAGCCCAGGCCCAGGTACTGCTGCCCACTCTGTCCCTCCCTGTCCCTTTCTACTCGGGAGACCCTGAGGTGTCTCTGCCCTCAGCCCCGTCTTCCCCACCGTCTAGCCCGGCTCCTCTTCCTTCTGGGCCCCTTCTCTGCAGCTCCCACTCCGTCGGGGGGTCTGTGCCCTGTTCTGTGGGTGCCCCCACTCCTGTTTTGGAATGGCCCCTCGCACAGCCCCCCAGTCCTGCTGTCCCCCATGCCCACCTCTCAGCCTGCAAGTCTGCGGGGCTGGTCCACCCCATCCCTGCCTGGGAGACTGGCTCAGCTTCCACCTTTTCTCCACACGCCTAACAGTTAGAGCTGGGCTAAGGGATGGGTGAAGTAGCTGGTAAAGTTAGTGGGAAGCACTTGGACCCATTTTCCATGCTGTACACACAGGGAGAGAATAGCGCTCTGGGTGAGAAGAGAAATCATCTCTTCTGAGGTATCTCCACTCTGAGCAGAAGAGCAAAGCCTTCCTGTCCCCAGGCACATCTACAGCTTTGACGTTTACAAGGGCACCTGCCAGCCGCCCGGACGGAAGTGGCGAACAATGCCGCTCACAGTTCACAACTGGGTGGAAAGGAGCCCATCACCCAGGAAGACGCACAGCTGCTGACTCATGTCATGTAACAGCTGGACAGGGTGTTGCCCGGGCAAGGGACTAGCTCTGTCACCTATCAGCCTGTGACTTGAGCAGACCACTCCCTCTCCTTGCCTGCTTCTTCTGTTAAAAAATGGGGTGGGTTCTTAGCACAGTAGCTGGAGCCTGTAAATTTATTTGTTAGTTTGAGTAAAAACAACATACATAGAAGAAAACTTAGGCATGGCTTGAACTTACATTTTATTTTTATTTTTTAATTTTTAAAAAATATTTTTATTTATTATTTCCAGAGAGAGGCAGAGAGGGAGAGAAACATCAATGTGTGGTTGCCTTTCACCTGCCTCCAGCCACAGACCTGGCTGGAGACCTGGCTTGCCACCTGGTTATGTTGCCCTGGCTGGGAATCGAACCAGCGACCTTTGGGTTCACAGGCCAGCACTTTATCCACTGTGCCACCAGCCAGGGCTTATTTTTTTATTTTTAAAAAAGAATTTATTCATTATGTTTTATTTTTTAGAGAAAGGGGAAGGGAGGGAGGAAGAAAGGGAGAGAAACATCAACGTGTGGTTGCCTTTCACCTGCCTCCAGCTACTGACCTGGCTGGAGACCTGGCTTGCAACCTGGTTTTGTGCCCCAGCTGGGGAATCGACATTTTGGTTCCCAGGCCGGTGCTCAATCCACTGGGCCACACCAGCCAGGGCTGAACCTATTTTTAAAAAGGTGTTATTTGGGAGATGCTGGTGGAGATGAGGCTCTTCCTCAGGATAAGGAGAAAAGTCTCTCATGGACCCAGCGGGGGGACCGTGGGGTGGCACGATTTATTCTGGCAGAAGGCTGTCCCTGCGGCCCAACTGTTACCCAAGAAATTTTGGTTCTTCTCACCGACGCCAGAAAGAATCACAGATCATCGAGCCTGCTGGTGTGCCTGCAAAGCTTATTAATAAATGGGAGAGCAAAGCAAGGGTGGCCCAAGGCTGGTGTGGCAAGCTTAGCCAAGGGTGGCCAGAGAGCCAAACACCCCCAGTCCTTTGGTCGGAGGACTTTCATAGTTGGTGGGATGGGGGTGAAGGAATTACATTCTCATTGATGGACAAAGCTGGTGCCAGCTTCTCTTGGGAAGATGTGACTACCCAAACTTAGGTGTGGGGGTCTGTTAGCCCAGATCCTTACCTTGCTCCTGACCCTATTTGTTCGTTGTACCTGCATGATGGGAAGCAGGCAGTTAATCAAAGTTGTTTAATGGCTTTTCCTTTGGGCGCTGTGAACAGCCCCCCTTCTTCCTCCTTCCAGGCCTTGGGATGAAAGCACAGTTTTCCTTTTCCCAGCTAGTGGAGATGACACACCCAGACTTGGAAGGGCTCCCCCATCCCACATTATCACCGTTGACTTGTGCTGGTGGGAACGCCTGGCCGCCTTGTCGGACCAGGCTCAGGATGACTGGGTCATCGGGTGAGAACAGGTCTCCCTCTGCTTCTAGCCTCCTGGATTAAGTTCTTTATTACTAATAGATTGTAATGGTGAGGGTCCTGCCTTTGTTTCCCTTCTGCTACCCATTCTGCTATCACACAATGTCTCATCTCCATTCGCCCCTCCATGGAAAAAGTACAAACGTGTCTCCAGCCAGGCCAAACCAAGTCCAGGGTTTAGAGCTTCTGTTTTATATTAAAGCTTCATCCCTGCGTGCCCTCACCTCCTGCTGCAGACCCGCACCGTTGCTGTTTTCGGTGCAAGAGAAAATAGGTGGCCCAGCGGGTGAGTTCAGGTCACTGACCCAGAGGCAGAGAGAGCACGTTTTTATCTCTGGTATTAGATCATTTGGGGAGGAGCTAGGAGCTTGTTCAAAATAGCCAATCCACTTCCCAAACTTTCCGGGGCTTCTAGTGGGTCCGCCCCCTAGTGAGACTGACAGGCTCTGTGGTTAAGAAGTTCTGCTTACTCCTGGGGAGATTTCCTGTGCTCCTAGGGTGAAGCCTCCACCAAGGCAGTCCCCTGGAGTGAGGGGATGAGTCTCTAAATGCTACAGCTTCCTGGCTGAGCAAGCAGGTTTATGCTTGTTAAACTCAGTGTCTAGTTCCCATTGCTGGCTGTCTTAGGAATAGTTTGCTACAGTTTTCATGACTGGTTTCTATTTTGCAATGGGTTGGGGATGGGTGGGCAGGAACCCCGGGTGGGGCTGGGTGTGTGTTGATGGAAACCGCAGAGCCAGGGTCCCATGGGAGAGGACACCGGTGCCTGGGGTCCTTGCAGACCCTCTCCTCTTCCTCTCTCCCTGTCTTCTTGCTTGGGAGGAAGCAGGATGTGCCAGGGCAAAAGGGCCCCCGGGAACAATCTGTTTTCTGCTTTCTCTCTTGCCCGCAGCAACCCAATGAAGACGTTGTCTCCCAAGACCTTCAGCTTCCAGTTCCGCAACCTTGAAACTGCCCCAGAGCGGAACTCCACCTTCCTCTGCTTTGAGGTGGAAGGAGAACGTTACTGCTATCATGACACAGGGGTCTTTCAAAACCAGGTACAGGACCCATAATACTGCCATCAAAGAAAGGGTGTGCAAAAATTATGCTGTGTCAAATGCCAGAGCCTTCTTCCCGTAACCCTGGCCTCAGTTCTAGGCCTTGATGTCCCTGCTTGCCCCCCGAGTCCTGATGCTCTGAGGCCGTGGACTCAGGCGTTGGCCTTGTTTAGAGCACCTGCTGGCTGTCAGTCTGCTCGCCACCCAGGGCCTCTGCAGGCTTGGAGGAGAGGGTCTCTGAGAGAGCCGGGGTCTGCTGTGCGCCGGCCCCTTATGTGGCCCTGGGGAGTGCTCTGCTGGCTGGGCCCTCCCCCAGGCACACCCCTGACTCTCCCAGGCCCAGCATGTGGGGTCCCCGGGGGACCCACGCCCACACCCTGGCTGCCCCTGCCCACCAGGGGCCTGGGCCCAGGTCCCCCTGGACGAGGGGTGCACCTCAGCAGACACAGAGCTGCCCATCAGCCAGGGCGACCGCTAACCTCCCCGGGACGCGTCCAGCCTCACGCCAGCCTTCTGTCCCCACCAGTCATATCCAAAGGAGCCCATCCACGCAGAACTCTTGTTCCTGGAGTGGTTCTATGACACGATTCTGTCTCCCAACGAGAATTACTGTATCACCTGGTACTTGTCCTGGAGCCCCTGCTTCGACTGTGCAGAGGAGGTGGTCAAGTTCCTGAGGCAGCACGAGAATGTGAGCCTGAAGGTCCTCGCCTCCCGCCTCTACCTGTGCAGCGAAGAGGATGAGCAGGGGCTTCGGCATCTGGCCTGGGCAGGGGCCGAGGTGGCCGTGATGTCTCCAGAGGGTGAGAGCAGAGGGCAGGGCTGCCCGAGGGGCAGGACCGGGCAGGGGCACCTAGAATTCACCAGGGAGAGCGGGTGGAAGGGGGACGTGAGAAACAAGCAGGAATGCTGGCCTTGCAGGGAGGAGACCGGGCTATGAAGGGGGAGGCAGGGCGAGGCAGGGGGAGGGTCAGGAGAGACAGACTGGCAGGTCACGCCTGAGCCCTGAGCACTGCCTCCCTTCTTTGCATCAGACTTTCAATACTGCTGGGATAACTTTGTGACCAACCGCGGAAAGGACTTCTGGTTTTGGCGGAACGTGCGTCGAAACTATCATATTCTGGATGAGCAGCTTCAGGAAATCCTCAGGCAAGTGTTGGGTCCGTGTCCCCCTACCCACCTTCACCTGGGCTCTGGGCCTCCCTACCTCTCTGCGCCCTCAGGTGCATCCCCACCCCCGCACTTTGTCCCTTCACCCCTCAAGGCCTCCCTCTCTCCCGGAGGCTGGGGGAGCCTCACCTCTATTGCCCAAATCCTGTTATTGCAATGAGCATAATGGTCACGACTGCACCCGTGGGACAATCAGAAGACTTGAGAAACATCCTTCAGGACAGATGTGGCGGAGCAGAGAGCAACTTCATTTCTTTCTAGGGCTGCCAGGACAGGGCCTGTCGCCCAGCTCCTGGTGGCTTTGATGTCCCTAGTCTTTGGGGCCCCTGGAATTAAACAGCATAATCCTCAAGGAGGCCTTTGTTCACGTGGTGAAAGGGCTTCCTGCTCAACTCTTTGGTCTTGGGACGGTGGTCAGAAGTTCCTGATGTGCCCCTATCTCTTTGTCAAGCAGCAGATGAGCTTCAGGCCGAGGAAGGTTCCCCGGGGTGTTTCGCGTAAGAAAGACCAGCCGCCAGCTCCCAGGGGTCTGACACGCAGAAAACGTGATCTAATGCTGAGGAAACACAGACATCTCGCTAGGTTCTTGGAAGCTGCCCTTCCCTACTCACTCACTGTCTAAAAATGCTCTGTTTCTGCTTTTGGGAGAAGACAAATTTGAGAGATCTTGCTCTCCCCTTCTTTCACTTTGGCCAAATTGAATAAACCTTCTGTGACTCCAAGTGCCAGTGTGGTGGTGACTGGGTTGCTAGCATGTCGAGCCCACAAGCCCGAATTTGGGGAGGTGGTTCAGGAACTTCTCCATATGCTGGGGGACTACACAACGGCTGCCTAGACCCTCACAGTTCTGGAGGCTGGATATCCAAGAGCTAGGTGGTGGCAGGCTGGTGGTCTCTGCGGCGGGCTTTTTGGTGGCAGAGGGCTGCCTTCATCCTCTGTCCTCACAAGGTTTTCTCCTGGTGCAGGACCCCCGATGAGACCGATGTCCCTCTAGTGTCTCAACTTCCTCTTCTTGTAAGGACATCAGTCCGATTAGATCTGAAAACCTTCCGAGACAGGGATGAAGGTCTCCTCTGACTAATGGGGAAACTGAGGCTCTGAGGAGCTGTGGGACTTGTCCAGGATCCTCCCAGCTGGGAAACAGCCCAATCGGGACTCAACCTGGGCTCCTGGCTGCACATTGGAGGCCCTTGCTGGGCCCCTTGGGCCCCCTTCTGGTCTCTTCTCGCCCAGGAGAGCCCCTGGTGCCAATCAAGGGACCAGTTCTCATCGTCGCCTTTAAAAATGACAGTTCCCTGTCCTGCAGTTCCTTTCTGGTTCTCGAGTGCTTGTGGGTCCTTGACCAGTGTGGCTGTGACCCTGGAGTACCCGTGTGTGATAGCAGAATGGGTAGCAGAAGGGAAACAAAGGCAGGACCCTCACCATTACAATCTGGTAAAGAACTTAATCCAGGAGGCTAGAAGCAGAGGGAGACCTGTTCTCACCCGCTGACCTAGTCATCCTGAGCCTGGTCCGACAAGGCGGCCAGGCGTTCCCACCAGCACAAGTCAATGGTGATAGTGTGGGATGGGGGAGCCCTTCCAAGTCTGGGTGTGTCATCTCCACTAGCTGGGAAAAGGAAAACCTTGAGACTGCTTTCATCCCAAGCCTGGAAGGGGGAGGAAAGGGGGTTGTTCACAGCCCCCAAAGTAAAAGCCCATAGAATAACTTTGATTAACTGCCTGCTTCCCATCATGCAGGCACAACGAACAAGTAGGGTCAGGAGCAAGATAAGGATTTGGGCTAACAGACCCCCACACCTAAGTTTGGGTAGTCACATCTTCCCAAGAGAAGCTGGCACCAGCTTTGTCCATCAATCAAAATGTAACTTTTGGCCCTGGCTGGTGGATAAGGTGTTGGACTTTGAACTCAGAGGTCGCTGGTTCGATTCCCAGCCAGGGCACATAACCAGGTTGCAAGCCAGGTCTCCAGCCAGGTCCATAGCTGGAGGCAGGTGAAAGGCAACCATACATTGATGTTTCTCTCCCTCTCTGCCTCTGTCCCTTCCCCTCTCTCTGAAAAATAAATAAAATCTTAAAATAAACTTTGCATGCATGCTAAAAGGCTCACTGGTCTGTAATTCTTTACTGCATTGGCTGTGGCCCTGGAAAACCTGTGGAGTACCCTAGAATGTGGTCAGGGGAGTATGGGGCAGCACCAAGACCTGGAGCAGGGCCCTGGCTCTGCTGCCCACCAGCTGTGAGGTGTTGGGCCAAGACCTTCCCTCTCTGACCCTCGAGTTCCCATCTGTGAAATGAGTATATTGCACTGACCTTGTGCTGGTTTCTTGGGAAGCAAAGGGACTTGAAAGCACTTTGTAAATCTGTGAGTGTGGACACACACATGAATATCTTCTGATGGTAATCAGGGATCAGCTGGTCATTCTTTGATTCTTCAGCAAATCTTGAGTGAGGCCCTGGCATGTACCAGGCACTGGTTCAAGGTACAAAAGTGACAGGCGTCCCTACCCCGATGTGGCTCCCATTCCAGTGAGGAGACATGCAATACAAGATACACTAATAAGTGTGGGCACTGTCAGTCAGCAATCACTGCTGCAAAGATAGACTAGGGACAGGGACAGGTAGGGTGATGGTTCCCTTCTGTAGTTTCCTGGTGGTGCATGTTGATCAGGAGCCTGAACTAAGAGAGGGAATGAGCCCAGTGGGAATCTTAGAGACCATCGTGCCAACTCGCCATGAATGCAAAGGTCCTGGGGTGAGGGCTTGTGTTTGAGGGGCAGCCTGGAGGCAAGTGTGGCTCTGAGAGTGGCTGACTGGAGGGGTGTGAGCTGGGAAACCAGGGTGGGGCTGAGGGAGGGGCGGAGACAGTGTGGGAGAGCAGGGGACCTGAAGGAATGGGGGTGGCACCATTCAGGGAGAGTAGAATCAGTCCTGGTAGGGGGACGGTGTGCTGTTTGAGTCAGAAGTCACAGTTAAGGAACAAATTAGCTCAGTGACGTCTACTGACCCACTGCATGACGCTGTCTTACTGCTCCCAGTCTTGATGAAAAGGAAGTAAAAGGGAGTGATACCGGTTTAACACATGCTTTGCAGGGTTTTCACGAGGATAGAAGGTGGCCTGGGTGGGGGGCCCTGCTGGGGAAGGTGGACCCTACACACCAAGAGGGGCTTCCAAGGCACTGAGGGCTTGCTGGGGCCACAGCCCTGCCATGGCCTCTGCCCTTTCGTCCTGGACACTAACAGAGACGGCTACTAAGTGACTAACATGTTGCGGAGGGGATGTGGCCTATACAAGGGGGCAACTCTGGACAAAGCCATGATTCATGCCCTGGAAGGAAAAAGAGGGAAGGCACAGATTTCATTGTGCTACTCAGCAAGGCACAGAATTTAAAACTGACGAATTGTTTATTTCTGAAAATTTCCATTTCATATTTTCTGACCGTGGGTGACTAAACCACCATGGAAAGTAAAGCCGTGGATAAAGGGCTACAGCAGTGAGGCATGGGTCCCCATCCCTGGCTCATGGCACCCTCACCGTGCAGGCTGGAATGGGTAACTGCAAGCTAAGGGTTTGTCCCCACCCATAAAAGGACACAGTAACAGTGCCCACCACAAAGGGCAGTGCTCAGGTAATACACTTGAGAGTCAGGATGGACCTTAGTACCAAGGCGCTTAGAGGACTTTGTCCTGAGGTCAAGGCTCAAAGCTGAGGACAAGCCAGGCTAAACCCCGACTTCCTAAGGGAGTAATTGGGTGCCTCCAGCATGGCCAGACACCCTGCCCTCACTCCATCTCATTGCTGCATCCTGACCACCAAGGTGGGCATGAATCTGCTTCCCACCCCTCACCAAACTAATCCTGACTCTACATCTGAAGGTAACAGGAAAATGAATGAGCTGTCCAAGGTCATGGCCAGTTGTTGGCAGAGTTGGGGCCTAACCCCCACGTTGAGACCTGGCTGAGGTTCTTCTCTCGGCACAGCTGTGACACCATCAAACGAGGAATCGGCCCTGACTGGTGTGGCTCAGTGGACTGAGCACTGGCATGTGAACCAAAAGGTTGCTGGTTCGATTTCCAGCCAGGGCACATGCTTGGGTTGCAGGCCAGGTCCCCAGTTGGGGGTGTGTGAGAAACACTGATGTCTCTCTTTTTCTCCCTCCCTTTCCCTCTCTTTAAAAATAAGTAATTTTTAAAAGGAGGAACTGAATGGTCAAGAACGTTTTTTCAAAATCATCTTTAATGTATTTTTAGTAATTTTTTGCCTCGTTTACCAGATAAATCATCTAAATAAATAGATGCTATACATTCTCTTACCAATGTCAGTACAAAAATAAAACCGAGTTCTGCATCCACGCTGGCTCCCCCAGCACGCTGGCCCAGAAGAGGCACGTGCGGGGGCTGCAGCTCATGCCCAGCCCCTCCCGAGTACATTCATTTTGTCTGAACAAAGCTCACTGCTCATTCTGTGCAAAGGAAGCGTTCTTGTGCTGAGACTGGAGGCCAGGCCGGCCACTTATAAAGCAAAAGCTGCCCCACCTAACAAGCGTAGTGCCTTCCCCCGCAGGACAGGAGGAGAAAGTTGGCAATGGGTTCAGGGGGGTGATGATCGCTGTGCTGCCCGACAGCTCGGCCACGGCCTTCCCAGGGGCCTTGCCAGGGGTGAAGGACATTCTCCTTGTCCAATCCCACAGCAAAAGGAAAGTACCAACCAGTCTTTCTACATTCAAATGGGTGGGGCCAGGGGAAGGAGAGGCAGGTGGTCCGATCTTTCTAAGCCCCCAGCCCCTCTGGTACTGGCCATCTGGGGGTGGGGGGGTTAGGGTGGGAGGTCAGTGTCCACCTTGCCCCTCTTAGGCTGGGTCCCCACCAACCCCTTACAGAGGTCTCCATCCTGGGGGCGGGACAGGGGGAGAGGCCCTGAGGCCATGGACGTCCCCCAGGGAGCAGGCTCCAGCTCCCGGGAGACACGGGGCACCCACAGGCCCTAAGGAGCCAAGAAGAGACGTGTCCTGTCGCTGCCCACAGAACAGCCTCGTTCCACAAGAGGCTCCTGGACCCCTGACCTTGCAAATTGCACAAACAGCTCTTTGAAAGCGCCCATGAGGCAGAAACAGTTCCTGTGTCCCCTGCGGAATGGCCAGCCATGTCCCAAAGCCGTGAGCCAACAGCGGTCAGGGACCTCTGCTGGGAGACCCTGTCCTGGGGGAGTGACCAGCTCCCGGGGGTTCCACAGCTGCCCTCCCTTCCCTGAGCCACCCTTACTTGCTCCCCTAGGTTCAACTCCCTGGGTGGAGGGTGAATCAAGTCACCCCTGAGGGGATCGTCCCCCAATGGAAGCACTGAATTGACCCTGGACAACAAAAGATTAAGGTGGGAGCAGAGAGAGACCAGGGATTTGAGGATCTTGCCAGCAGGGCACCCCAAACAGAAATGGGATGCAGGCAATCTTTGGTTTGGGACCTCAGGGAGAGGGGTCTGGGGGAGGAGCCACCCT
This sequence comes from Noctilio leporinus, assembly GCA_004026585.1. Lineage (NCBI taxonomy): Eukaryota > Metazoa > Chordata > Mammalia > Chiroptera > Noctilionidae > Noctilio > Noctilio leporinus. Next base: position 154,754 of record PVIW01002471.1, on the reverse strand, counting down.
ATCCTTGCCGTGTGACACAACACAGCGGGGGCCCCCGGAGGGCTGGTGGCAATGGCGGAGGGGTGGAGGAAGCAGGCTTGTACTTGCTCATCTGCAGCACTGCCCGGCAGGGTCAGGACAAGGGAGAGGTCACTGCTCACTGCCAGGGAAGCTACTAATCAACAGGGCACACGTGTGCTAACTGGAAAGCGAGCACCCCTTCCTCCTGGCAGATGCAGCCCCTTGGCAGGCGGCTGGGTGGGGCTTGTGAGCAGCCTGACCCGTGACCCACTGCGGCTGGCCCACAGGAAGACACGGCGGAGGCCCCACGGGAAACAGCTCGGCACGTAGGCTGGGGGGAGATGGGGCACAGGATGCAGGAGGCAGGGTGCGAAGAGCTGAGGCTGCCCTGAGAAGGTGGTGAGACACTGCCTCCCTCCCTGACCACCCACACCGACACCCACGCCCACCGGTGGCTGCGCTGGAGGAGGGGTAGGAAAAGGGGCCGAGGGAAGGGCTGAAAAATCACCTGAGTCAGCGAGAACAAGAGCCTCTTAGGAGGAAGTGCAGGGACCCACAGCCTCAGAGCCGCGTGAAGCAAGGCCCACCTGCACAGACATCGACACACCTGCAGCTGGCCAGGCGAAGCCACAACACCACACCTGTGTGCCTAGAGTGGCGGACGCCACCTCGCCCAAAGCTTCCAGCAAACAGTGCTGGGCTGTGCCAGGTAGGGTGAGTGTGGGGTGCCCATGGCAACTTCATGACACATCCACCTGACCGGGGTTTCTAAACATGAGATTTGCAACACCCCTGCACGCGTCTGCAGTCACACGTACTCACTGGGGCAGGAGGGGCCGGGTGTGCACGGAGGGTCCCTCACAGGCCAGTGATGGGGACAGGTGTGGGGGGAGCTCGCAGCAGGAGGGACTCTGCTGGCCCCCAGGGAAACAGAGAGACCTTTCTGCAGGGTATGGGACACACAGAACCCACGGCAGCAGTTTATCCGTTCCTCCGGCCCCTCCCTCTGTCCTGCACTCTGGTCGAGGCAGCCTCCAACCACTGCCAACTGGGGTGCAGTTAAAAATAAAGGCTCCTCCCCCTGATGAGCAAGGAAAAGGAAAATCAACCAGAAAGGTGGGGGTTGGCTGCTCAAGGGGGAGGGCTGGGGCCTTTCCATCTTCCTGTAGTTCCCAGGAACAGCTGCTTTGTCTCCAGAGAAGAATGGTGATGGAGGTGTCCAAGGGATGGTGGCCTTGTCCCCATTCTGCCCTGGAGATGGCACTCAAACTGACAGAGCGGTGCCAGGCCTTGCCACCTCCTGGCCAGAAAGGGCCCGAGGGCCTCCCTGTAAACATCACCCACAGAAAAAGGGGCAGGGTGGTAGGGGAGAGTTGGGATCTTCCTCCCTTGTCCTGCTCCGCATTGTTAAATAAAATAATTACCCCACCCCAAACCCTCCCCATCTCTGGAAGTCCCCACCCCAAGCCCAAAAGAAACCAGTTTAAGAAAATAAAAACGGTGACTCAGAACTTCCCGCTGCGGTCTCGGAAAAAGCCCTCAGCCGCCTGGGCCTCACGGAAGGTGACGGTGATGGAGTTGGCGGTGATATCTGTTACTGTCACTTCACTCGTGGGGAGCACAGGTGTCCAGGGAGGGGGCCCCTCGGCCAGGTCTGCATCTCCTACACCGTGGGAGAAAGACAGACAGACAGACGGGGGACAGCGTCGGCAATGAGGCAGGGAAGGTGGGAACAGGTGGCAGCATGCAGACTACCCCCATCCCCCCAACACCAGGCTGTCCTGTCTCCAGCCAAGTCAGCGCCCGGCTCGGGGCTGGACGCGTGGAAGGAGGCTACCACGTTTATCTTTCCTGGCTGGACCAGAAAGAGCTTTGGGCTGGGTTCCAGGGTGTAGCCTCTGGAGTACCCCAGACCCTCTCCAGGCCTTAAGCCAATTGGGCCTGATGACTCAAGGGACCTTTCCAGCTCTGAGGGTCTCTGGGCCTGGCCCCGGGCTGGGCCACCTTACCCTCCTCTTCGGGGGGCTGCTCAGCAGGCTCCCACTCGCTGGCTGCCTGCAGGACATCCGGGGCCGGTGACTCCTGCAGGAAGAGCTCCCGTGGATGGCTGTGACTCTCCAGGTTGGGCCCGCGGGGTGGGAACTTCTTGCGTGAGAGCCGCAGGTACTTGTGGGCCTTGCGCGGCTTGCGGAGCGGGAAAGGCAGGGTGGGCACCAAGGGGCCCTTGTCCACCAGCTCAGGCGCCCCCGCCTTGACCACCCCCTCGGGGCTCCCGCTGCCGAGTGGGCGTGTCAGGGAGAAGCAGAGCTTCTCCTTGCCCTTGGCCTTGTGGGAGCTCCGCAGGTCCATGCTGTACAGCCGCTGCGGGGGCAAGCCAGGGCACGGCGGGTCAGCCCCACCCTCCCGCGCACCGCTGCAGCTCTGCTCTTGCTGTTCCTCCCGCCTGGGTGCCCTTCCCCAGGTCTCACGGCCCAGAGCCAGCCATCAGCCCACCCCAGGGCAGCCTCACCTCCCCGGAGGCCTGTAGGGGCTCAAAGATGGGGGCCGCAGGCCTTTGCCTTTGGTACACAGTGGAGGAGCAAACAAGAGGTACAGAAAACAGATCTGGATCTACGAAGCAGGTAGATCAAGGAGTTACCCTTCATCATAGGGAAGGAAACTGCTCACTCAAGGACCCCGACCACTGAGACAGCCAGCTCCCCAGGGAGACAGAGCGAGGCTGAGAGCTCTCAGGGTTCTTGAGGCAAGTAAACCAAGGGGGACACGCAGCACTGGCTGGTCAGCGCTGCCCCTGGGCCCCTGCGGAGCACTCTCAGCCCTGAGCTGCCGTGCGGCCCCACATGGGCCCAGCCCTGTTGACACCCTGCCTCATTCTTGTTAAAACAGGCTGAAAGGAAGCTCCTTCCACTACCGGAGGACTGGTCTGTAGTTTGAGGATCTGTCTTACTGACTTTGGGGGCGACTTACACAGTCTAGGGAGGACCCTTGGTGCAAACATGCTGGGAGGGTCTGGCTCACTCTGGGATAGTACTTCCTACTGCTCTCCCACCAGGGAGGAAGTGAGGCCGTCAGGAGGTCAAACATCTCCAGGTGGGAGCAAAGGGCCCAGGAGCAGGCTCCGTGCTCTAGTCCCACCTGCTAATGCCCGTCAGTGGGCGTGGGGTGCGGGTTGCTGGGGTGATGGGAGGCGGGCTGAACTGGGAGGGCATTGGGAAGAGAGTACAACACTAGGAGGACTTAGGCTATACGCAGCTTTACCAAAACTTGCTCCTTCAGCCTGGCTTGCAGGCCATCACAAGCCCAGTAAACTCCCACAATTCCACAAGGTGGACTCATCCTTATCCTTCTTCGCCTCACCGAGAACTGACCAGGAGCGCCAGAAGTCAGCTCTGGGCTTTCATCCAGCTGCGTGACCCTGGATAAACCACGGGTTTCCCTGTGCCCAGTTTCTTCATCAGTACAACGATGGACAGGTTACGGCAGCCAGTCTCCCTGGGGGCCCCGCCACCCCTGTCTGGGAGCTCATACCAGGGTGGCCGGTCCCCTCACATGCTGAGGACCGTGGTGAGGGACCTCTGAGGCAAGGTCACTAAAGTCACTGTGTTCTCCTTATTCTCTCTTGGATCCCCCACTCCAGGGGAAGCCAGTGGTCAAACAGCAACCCTCTGTCCACATCTAGCACTGACCCGCCCGTGGGTAGCACTTGTGAGTGGCACTTTGTAAGTGGGTGTTCCAGCCCCAGTCAAGCCATCAGATGAGTGGACCCCTGGCCGACATCATGACTAGAGCCCAAACTAGAATCACTAAAGAACTAGCTAAAGTGCTCCTGAATTCCTGACCTGAGGAGACTCTGTGAAATCACAAGTGTTTATTGCTGTAGGTTGCTCAGTTAGGGGGAGTTTATTACACAGAAATAATGATGACACACCGCCCCCAGAGATTACTGTGCAGACGAAGTATGTTCATTTGTGGAGAGCACTGAGCCCAGAGTGGAGCACGGAGAATCTCTCTGGTTGATGCCACTTTCCCTCCTGGGCCCAACTTGCACCGAGTCCCATGGGACTGCCCACCGAATGAAGGGAGGCCCATCTACTCTGGCAAAAACTCAGGTGATCTACCATCAGGACTGGACAGGAGCCCTGGCTGGTGAGGCTCAGTGGATTGATTGAGTGCTGGCCTGTGAACCAAAGGGTCGCCAGTTCAATTCAAAGTCAGGGCACAGGCCTGGGTTGAGGGCTGGGTTGCCAGTTGGGGGCACTCAACAGGCAACTACACATGGATGTTTCTTTCCCTCTCTCCCCACTTCCCCTCTTTCTAAAAATAAATAAATAAATAAAACGTTTAAAGAGTGGACAGGAGGGTGGACATGGCTCACACTGCACATGGACCAAGAAGACTTATTTTGGGCTCCAAATATTGGATGGGCCTTACTAAGTTGAGGAAAGCAGGCATTGCTGTCATTCCAACTTTACAGGTGAGAAAACTCAGGCTCAGAGAAGCTAACCCCGTCACATAGTGCCTCAAGTCACAGCTACACGCCTTCAGGCCCCACCCCTCCCCAGCGCTCAGGGGTGAGTCGAGCTGAGTGCCCTCAGACCCGGGCAATGGGGTGCTGGCGTCCAGACCCAGCTGAGGCAGAGACTCAGGAAAGGAGGCCCCGGAGGGTTCTCTCCCTCAGAAATAACATGTTTCTAGGACATTCCAACACTACGGTTCCAGAATGTTATAGAATGCCAAGTCACCTTTCCTTGAATTTTAAATTCCAAGCTCCCATGTTTCCTCAACTCTAAAGTTTTTATCTTCTAAGGATGTTAACTATTACAACTTTGCATTTTGGGGTCTTTGAATATCAAAAAGGCTCATTTACAAGATCCTAAGCTTTTAAAATTCTAGGAGCCTATTAGCCATATCCCCGCACCACCACCACTGAGGCACCTTCCCCCAGGTTGCGCCCTGGCCCTCCAGCCCCACACTCTGACTTCCCAACTCCTTCCATTGGCCCTTGCCTCCTGCCCACGGCGACCTGGGTGGGGCCGGGGGTGGGGTAGGGCAGTGGCTCAGCTCAACTAGCTGGGCAACTACAGGGTGAGCACGGGGACCTGGGAGTGGGCACCAAGGCTGGTGGGTTACCTGCAGCAGGAGCCGCTTGGGTTTCGGACCTCTCTTCCTATACCCCGACGCTCGGTCTCTCTCCTCCCTGAAGTGCAAAGCAGATGGCAGAAGAAAAGGAAACACTGGTGACATTTAAGGGAAAGTATGGCGTCCGCTCCACCCTGCCCTCTGCAGTCCGTGGGGGTGGGGCATCCTCCACAGGCCACCCCCTAGTCCTAGGGTAGGGGCTTCTCTCTGTTGCCCTCTTCGGGCCTTAACAACCAGGTCATGTTTGCAACCCCCAGGGCCTCAGTCTTCCCAGCTGACAAGACAAGGCACAGCCACTGAGGTAGAGCTCAGATGGCGTCCCTAAACACATGTGGCTCTTTCCTGGGCTCCAGGGTCACCCCAGAGCTCTGCCCCTCATGCCATGCTCCCAGAAATGGAGTTCTGGTGTCAACCAAGTTTGCCTTGAATGTCTCAGGGCAGCTAATAAGAATGGGAATGGTCCTTCCCCCGAGTCTGGGATCCCTCATTTGGGATCTGCATGCTGGGCGAGAGAATAGGCTACCACCTGCCTGTCCTCTACGGTCCTGGAGGGGAGAGAAAGTAGCCCGCGCTGAGTCCCTAGGAGATGACAGACTCTCTGCTGGGGGCCTTCCCCACGTCCCAAATGCACATGCCAAATGCCCAAACACAGGTACAACCTGAGGCTGCAAACAAAGCCACACACAACGCACACCAGAATCACCACCACCACCAGTGCCTGACATGGTGGGAAAATTCAGTCATTTCCCCCTGCCTACTCCACTTTATTCCCTCCACGGCCCTGCGCAGCAGAGGCCAGGTGAGGGCAGGACTTGGCCCTGACAAGAGGAAAGTCCTGAGAGGCTGCAAAGGAAATTCCAGGGGGCCACAGAGCACTCAACTGAGCAGTCAGCCTGGTGGCAGCTGGGACCAGGTGACAGAAGGTGGCTCCCTGTCCTGACCGCATGTTGGAGCCTGGAATCAGCCTCTAGCAGCCAACCACCAGATACCGCCATGTTCTGCTTACACATGAACTCTCAGGACTGCTGCCACCAGTCAAAAGTAGTAACTATTTCTTCCTTACCATACCTGCGCCTATCATAGAACTGCCCCCACTACACCGTTTCCCCTGCCACCTTATCTGTAGCCAGTGTAAAACCTTTCAAAACATATCTTTCTTCCCTAAAACACAACATGCAGGTGGGCAACAGTAAGGTTACAGTTGTGAGTACATGAAACAGCTATTCATGTATCAATTGTTGTATTATTTTCCCCAGGAGCAAGTGTAGATCTACTTTTGCCCACCCCTGCATACACACGCCTGTCAGTGCCCTCTGGGATGGTGCACCGCTGCCTCTCCACCCAGCCCTGCGCCACCTCAAGGCCCGCTTCTTTGCTGGCTTGTGTATGGCCCAATAAGCCCTTTCTTTAAAAAGTGTTTCAGCCATGGGTGTGGCGCTTTTTGTCTAACAGTGTCCTTCCCCTTCACTGATTGGTTGTGTGACCTCAGGCCAGTTTCCAAACTGGGCTCCGCTAAAGCCGTAAGTCCTGAGAGGCGGCTGCCCCTGTCCCCCTCCTTAGGCAGCAGCTGCCCACCCTCCAGGACGTCAGTCTCCAGGGCTCCTGGAGGCAACGCACCAGGTGGAGGGAGGCCTTCCCTCCTGATAGAGTTGGCTTCAGCAGGTCTACTGTGGGGACCTAGAGCCAGCATTTGAAAGAAGCACCAGGTCACTGCGACACCCACTCCTGGTGGCTCACCAGGGAGGACCTCTCAACCCCTTGAGGCTGAGAAGCTGCTCTCAGAACCCAGTGCTGGGTGTCTGGACACCCCATTCCAGGCCCAACTCTACCCCAACCCACAGGAGATCTTGGCCGGTCACTGCCCTTCTCTGGCTGCAGTGTCCCTGTCTGAAGAGACAGGCTCCCTTCTCAGCTGATCGCCAGTGTTCTAAAGAGGAACAGGAGATGTCCTTGGTTATTTATGACAATGGGAAGTAGAAAGGCTAAAATAATAAAGAGGAGGGAGGGAGAGGGAAGAAAAAGCAAAGAGGGGAAGAGGGGAGGAAACAGAGATACGGAAAATGGAAGGGCCTTGGGGAAACACAACAATACTGGTAATAATGTGTGTATTATATTTATATGAGCCATTATTATGATGATCATGTACTGGACACTGTACAAGGCACTGTTCTAAAGATCTGAACCCTCACAACCATCTATAAGGGAGGCACTATTACTATCCCCATTTTATAGTTATGGAAACTGAGGCAGAGAAGTTAAGTAACTCAAACAATGGCAAATTATTACGCCTCCCACCACTGGTGAAGATGCTAAACTCTGGCTCCAAATCTGGGAGGGTCAGGCCAAGGATCCCAGTCAGCGTCAGCAGGACAGGCCTGGAGTCCGGGCCACATAATCCTGGTTTGCAATCTGTAACCTGCGCCCCAGTACCTGGCTCCAAGCTGTGGCGGGTGCACAGTGAGAGGGTGAGGTAGGGACTTGGGTTCAATCCAGTCCTAATTCAGAGTCTGCTATCTGTCAGAGCTGGATTTGTGTGCGATCATTTGTGTCCAGGGCTAAAGGACAGAGGCCACCACAGGGCCTCTCAAGTAGGAAGGGGCAAAGTGGGGTGAACCAGAACTTAGTTATCCTGTCTCCAAAGCCACCCCCACTGACCCCAGGCCTTTCCTAAGACTCATCAGACTGCCTTCTCCTTCAAGAGAACTCCAGGGAGCCTGTCTCTGCTCTCTCCCGAAGGGCACGCTGGGCATTACTGATATTGCTGCCCCTCTCACGTAGGGCATCACTGTGACACTTTTTAATATTCAACACCATAAATGAAACCCCTCCTTATGGAGAAGCCTCAGCAGGAGTTGCTGAGGCGGCCCAGTTACAGAAGAGAAGCCGAGGCCTGGGGAAGAGAGGGAGGTTGCCAATATCACCCAGCAATAGGAAGGTAACCAGGGCCCCCAGCTGCCCTGGGACTGGCGCCCAGTACCCTCCCCCAGCTGCAGACTAGACCAGGCCCTACCAGAACCCCACTCCCATGTCCATGCCCCTTATTGAGAGCCAAGCCAGCAGCAGGCTCCCTAGGAACCTCCGAGCCTGCCTGTCAACCAGCCCCACAGCAGGCTGAGCCCCTTACTTCTCCTCATAGGCCAGGACCAGGCGGGGGTCCAAGATGTGCTCTTCTGGCTCCCACGTGCTGTACCTGGAAGAGAAACTCCACGTCAGAGCTGCCTACCCCCAGCATTCACAGAGGCCACGGCTGCTTCACCAGGGCCCTCTGTCTGCAGGCCCAGCCCCTTCCTGGTCCAGGAAATTGTCACCTACTCCTAGCTGTCCCTGGCCAGCCAAGCTCAGTCAGGGGCCTCCTGAGGGATCTCATGACACCAAAACTCCCCTCATTCTAAGCACTGATCACACCACCCTATAAATGTTTGTGTCCAACTCCCAACTAGACCCTCTGTTCACCTTAGGAACCCGGGTGCCTGGAAGTGGGCAAGGCCTATAAGTCCCTCATTCCCTTCCTAGAAGAGGTAAGAGTCTGTGGTAAAGGGCAGGGGCTTTGAGCCAGACTGCCTGGGTTCAAATCCCAGTGCTGTCCTTAACGGCTCTAAGGCCTTGAACAATTTCCTTAAGGCCTTTGTGCCTTGATTTCTGCCTGTGCAAAGGACTCTGCTGAAAAAAAGCGCTCATATGTCTAAGTGTTTAGAACAGGGCCTGACACACAGGACGTGCTCTGTGCGTATTGTTGCTGTCCCCAACCCCTCCTCAAACCCCAGTCTCAGCACAACCTCTCTTGCCACACTGAGTGGCTCCCTCCCTCTCAGGCACACACACGCCTGTGCCACCAAGGCCAGGTCTGAAGTGCCCTTATCTGGGGGTCTGGCTAATGTCTAGTGACGGGTGCAGCGATCACAGGGCTAGGACCCCCTAGGATGTTCCCAGGAGCTCTCCCACCACTTGCAGACCAGAAAGTACCCATCCCGGCTGGGCAGACCTGCACTTTCTGAGCTCAGCCATCCTTGTTCCACCTACACGTAGTATAGGTGGAACACCACTTACTTAGTATATGCCATTAAGCAGCTCACTTTTTCATGTGTATCATTTTATTTAAAAAGCAAACTGTACGTGACTTTCATTATTGGAAAAATCTATCATTGAATATAAACAGATGCTAGCACATAAAAGCTAAACATTTTAAACATACATGTATGCATGTATATGTGCATCCTACAACATACACACAATTATGCCAATACGTATATGTGCACACGTACATACACAAACCAACTATGACTATGACTCCGGCTGAGGCGGCGCCCAGCACTGCTGGAAGGGAAAGGGGTGAGCAGGTGTCAGTGGGGTGAGGAGGCAGAAGGAGGCTGAGCACTGGCCCTGCACCCATGGCCTCCAAGCCAGCTGAGCTGAGACATTCATCTTCAACTGTCCTGAGACTGTGAAACCTACAGTCCACCAATCTAAGTACAAACAGCAGGCTGCCCAAGGACGGAACCCTCTGCTGCTTTCCCTACTGACTCCGCTGCCCAGCTACTTCGTGTCCACCTGTCAGGCTCTGTGACTCAGCAGTGAAAGCCCCTGACCTGAGGACATTATAGCTCATATCCAAGTGCCACACGCTCAGCCTGAGCAGGCATTGTCATACCTCACTCCCTTTGTACTCTCCTCCCGGATGCCAGTCCCTCCAGAGGATTCCTGCACATCCCTTAAGCGCCAGGTCTTTGCAGCTTCCCTGAGATCCTCTCCCAGCTACCCCACCCCAGCAGGAGGAACCCTCTCTCATGGCCTTACTGTTGCTCTTGGCACCTGCCATGCATAGTTACTGATGAATGCAGCCGGTGTCCTGGAGGGCAGACTGTAACCCGGCCCCAGAGCACCCAGCCCAGTCCCGGCCCCCAGGTGCTCTGGCCATGGCTCTAGAAGCCACTGCAGTTTTGCTAACCCTGAAGAAATGTGAAACTGAAACTGGTTATATATATACAAAACCAGTGAGGTAAACACGGCCATGTGACTGCCAGCCTCGGTAAACAGGCACTAGGGGGGGCTTGAGTCCGGTTGCACAGGTTCCCGCCACGCTGCGGGCGAGATGCCTCACGGAGCAGGGCCGCCCCAGTCCCCCACTCCAACGTAATGCTCTCAATGAGACCAGACGCCTCCGGGGTCTGAACGTGTATATATATAGTGGGGGGCGGGGGATAAAATCCAAACTGTGAGCAACCGGAGGCTAGCAGAGACTCCAACCCTTCCTCCCCTAAAATAAAGGCTGAGTTCCCTCAGCTGGAACTAGTTACAAGGAAGGGAGTTTTGTTTTCCTGCCGTGGGCTGCTTCAACCTTCCTCTTTCTGTGGCTATTGAAATGTCTCTACCTTGCTCTGCCCATTTTGTGGTTGTCGCTGCTATATGGTTCCTGGCAAGTCCCTAACCTTGCCTGGACCTCAGCTTCCTCATCTTAAAACCACTAGCATCACCACAGACTGCTACAGCAAGGAGTGCAAGCAGGACCCATTCATTCTTCCTAACACCCTTATGAGATAGGTGACCCCATTTTACAGATCAAGTCACTGAGGCCCAGAGGGTAAGCATCTTGCTAAGGCCATTTAGACAGCAAGTGGGCAGTCTGTGGTTGGAACAAAGTTGAATTTCGCCAACCTATTTACTTTTGGATACTTCACATGTCACTATACCTGGCTTCCCACCTAGCTGGGGTGTCTTTGGGAGAGGGGCATTGCCTGATTGCCCAAGTCCTCAGTGTCTGACCTGGGGGCCTGGCACACAGCGGGTGCAAGGAAAGCGTTGGCAGACTCAGAGGGGGCTGTTCTGGCCTGGAGCATCCATCTGTGAGATCTGAGGCAATAGCACAGGGTCAGACATGGCAGCAGGAAGCCCTGCTCCGTGCAAGGGAAGAGCAAGAGTACGTGGATTGCACAAGCGTCTCTGGAACACCCTGGGCTCCCCTAAAATGGAGGGGCCATTAACGCCCCTCTGTAGAGTGGCGATCCAGAGGGACAGTGATGGCAAACGCGGTTCGGAGACAGCAGGCCACAAGGAGCAGCAGACTGCAGAGTCCAAAACTAAGGTGACAGCGGCGCGCTGGTGGAGGAGTGCAGGAGAACGGGGTCCCGGCTGGGTGGGTACCGAACGCTCGGAGCTGGCGTGGGCCCACTCCGCCCCGCCCCGCCCCGCGCCTCTTTCCGCAGCCTGGGGCCGCGCACGCGCACGCAGGAGTGGCGCGTACCCGCATTACTAGGCCGACCAATGGGGGTTAGGGGCGGGGTCGGCGCGCACCCGGAGAGATAAACAAGGCCACGTGACCGCCCGCCAGGTCAGGTACCCGGGCTCGGGCAGTGGCCTGAGCCCGGTGTGCGCAGGTCCCCGCCGTGCTGCGGGCGGGATGCCCCACCGAGCAGGGCCCGCCCCCGTCCCCCACCCCAACGTAAGGCTCTAAATGAGACGGGACGCCAGCAGGGGTGACTTGGAGCAAGTGATTTGACTCAGGCCTCTGGTGAAGTGAGGCTACCCCTATTGTCCCTATCTTTTAGGGCTGATGTGACTATTAGTTGTGTTAAGCGCTGGGAAGCACTCAGTTCAGTGTGGTACATAATAAAAGCAAATAAGCGTTAATTAAATCCATTTCAAACTCCTAGAGAGTTTGAAAAGCCTGCTAGGACAGGAATCCTGGACTCAGCAGCTGCTGCTGCTGCCGCTGCCCGAACCCAGTCTTTTAAAAAACCTGCCTCCTGTGCCTCTGGCAGGGCTGTGAGCCTGGCGCTGTCAGCGGGTGGCCGGGCTCATTTTACAAGTGGGGAGATGGAGGTGCAGAGAGACTGAAGGTTTTGCCCTGGGTCACACAGTTAAATACCTAGAACAGAGTTCAAAGGCAGCCTGATTCGGCTTCACAGCCTGAGCACTGCCCACTGAACTGGCCATCAGGCCACACACAAGAGATCCTTGATCACCTTTGCCACAGGCCACTGTGTGTCAAAGGCGCTAGGCCTCCATGTCTCAGGGTCAGGCAGCCCTGACTTTAAGACATTCCAGCTGCATGACTCCAGGGCAAAGACTCCCTCCATTCAGTTGGTTTCTCCCTCTCTGTAAAATGGGTTGCCACGAGTCAATTAAATAGGCCAGTGTCTGATCATATTAGGGGCTTACTGCTGAACAGCCTGCTTGTTGCTGTGCCCACTGACAATATCATTATGAAAGGTCCATGGGGACGGCCCTCCCTAGAAGATGCGGTAGCATTCACTAGTGGGAAAGAAGGGAAGGTGGCAGTCCTGGGCAGATTGCAATGCGAGTGGGGCGTCTGAGGGTCTCCTCTGGGCAAGAGCACCTGCTGCTGCTGATTTAACAGTCTCTGCCCCATTACCCCAGCCCTTCTCTGTGCCCCCAGCCCTTCGCTGTGCCATTTGCTGTGCCTTCCAGAACTAAGAAGAGAGCTCCTCTGCCCCACCTGCTGGGGAGGAAAGGCAGTCATTTGTCTGCTATTGGAGACAAAACAGGCAAAGCAGGCAAAGGCTTAACAGGGGCCTGCCACAGGGCAGTGTTCTGTTGTTTCTGTTGTTGATATAATCTTCCCTGGGTGAGGCGGGAGCTGCAACCAGGAGAATCCCACTCCTCTCCCCTCTGAAGCTGGCACTGCCCTAGTGATAGCTCCCAGGCCTGCAGTTTGCAGCCTGCCCAACCAACCACTCCCCACCCGCTTTCTCAGCCTCTGTTCCAAGCCAGCTCCTGACAAGGGGAGACCGAAAACCAAATGGGTTACGAAGGGGCCCTGGCTCTCCTTCTTTTGCCTCCGACTGAAGTTCTGTTTCCCCCTAACTGAAGTGGGATGACCCAGTGGATGGCATGAAGTAAGAATTACACCACATGGGGTTGGCAGTTATATTCTTGTAATGACCTCCCCTTTCCCCATCTGAGGACTCATCTAAATGATTTCTAGGCCACTTTGAGCTCCTATGAGAAATGAAATCCCCGAGGTCCCCGTCCAGGCTGGGGGTGGGGTCGGGCAGAGGACCTAGAAGCCTAATTCTGTTGATAGCAAACACTCAGTAAGTGCTTGGTCAGCTGAGAATGCACCAGGTACTTTCTAGACGTCACCCAATCCTTGCAACAACTCTGTAAGGGAGGTTTTACTATTCTAGCTTGAAGATAAGGAAACAATAGTCCCACTATATTGGGGACTTGCCCAAGGGCTCATAGCTGACGAGAACCCAGGAGCAAAGTGTGGAGGAGCTAGAGGTGTACCCAGTCATCTGATCAAACAGGGGTCCCAGAACCCCCTCAGGAGGGTCATAAAAGGGAGTCATGAGGTCCCATCTAGTGGTCTCAGCATGTTAAGAAACGAGTTGGTCCCAGGGCCAGGGAGGGACTGCCCTGGGAGCACAAGGTCCTTGCCTGCTGATGGGCAGGCATACATGTATTTATTTGGGATTAATAAAAGTGGGAGAAGGAATTTGTAATTGATAAGTGCCTCTGTTTAGAGAAGGAAATCTTTCAAAAGATGGAGGCTACAGAAGAGGCAAAATAGCCAACTGTGCCTTGAAGGCCAGTGGGCTGGGACCCCACCCCGGGTAATGCCTCCTGGTACAGAGCTAGGGGAGCGAGTGCCCAGGCAGCCTACGCCCCTGCTGCCTGCCCTGGCGTCTTCCTTTTCTAGCTCTCCCACACTCTTACTGCCCCTTCACCCAGGCTGGGAGTCTACCTCTCACTTGCCCCCTGGAGGAAGGGACCCTCCTGCAGTCCCAGGGTGTTTGGGAAGGGGCAGCAGGGGCAGAGGAACGGACAGTGTACTATCTTGGCCAGCCCCCAACCCTAATCATCAGGATGCCTGCAGGGCATCTTGAACACACACCTAAGCCTTTCACCCCAGGAGGTGGAGAAGCCTGTGAAGGGAGCAGGGCCTGGACTATTGAATCCATGTTGCAGAGACAGAAGTTGAGGTAATGTGGGCCACCCTCCTCTTTGCTGTCTCTCCCTACCATGGCCTAAGATGCTCCCAGGCCCCAATCCCAGGTCAGCCCCCCACCATCTGCTTAGCAGAAAGTGAGTGGCACAGACAACAGAGGCTCTGGACAGGATTCCAGGAATCCGTCTCTTGCAGGCAGGGCAAGGAGGTGGGGCGGTGACAGACCAATGGGTGGGCCCCATGACTTGCTTATCCACACCTGTGAACAACCCCTGCTGGGAAGTGATTGGTTAGTGGGAAGGTTCCTGACTGGGCCTCAGCAGAAGAGGTGGAGAGGCTGGGAGAGATCCAAGATCCAGCTTTTTGCCCCTAACTCTGAGGTGGAGGCCTAGTTCAACTCTGCCCCCACTTGCTGTGTGACTTAAAGCAAACTGCTTACCTTCTCTGAGCCTGTTCCCACCTCTTTAAAGATCCCACCAGCCTCACAAGGCTGTATGGGAACCTGCTCTGTAGATTGGAGAGTGTTGTCCAAAGGCAACACGGGCTCAGACTCTGTCCCTTGTTCTTTGGCACCGAGGACTCATGCGCCCCTGGATAGCCTTATCTTATCCAGTCTCACAAACCTCGGCCCAGCACTGTACTTGCTATGACTTGGGGGTCCTTCCATCTCGCCAGCAGACATCTCTGAACCCAAGATGCTGGGCCTTTACCTCCCGGTGCCAGGAAAAGCCAGGAGGAGGAAGAGAGGCCCCTCTAACCAGAAGATGGAACTGGAGGGGAGCAGGAGAGAAGGGAAGCTGAAGCCCACCTTCACCCTCATGTGCTCCAAGCCCCTCAGCTGGCAGAGAGGCAACTGAAAGCCAGAGAAGGTGATTTAATCAAGGCCCACTGTCCAGTTACTAGAGCAGCTGGAGCTAAAATGTGGGCAGGAGAGGGGGCAGACACACACACAAAGAACCTTACTTTGGGGGCCATCCTTTCCATTTCACCAGATATTCGACTTTGCCCTGGGGAGAGAGAGAAACAGACACAGTGAGATACACAGCTGCCTGGTGACCACTCACAGGACAGTAAGAACTAATCCCCTCTGCAGACAGACGTCCAACAGAGAAACCCCCCACCAGATCCCCATCAACCCAGAGACACACAGCCTCCCTACTAGAGCACAGAAGTGCATCTGACCCCAAACACCTCCAGGGCTCCTGTCATACCTGGCAAACAGACCACCTGGGGTGTGTATCACTAAAGCCCCAGCATGTCAAGTCTCAGTGCTAAAACTGTAACTTTCCTTTTTAGGTCGGAAGACTCTCCAAGCCATAGAAAATTCCTTAGCTGTAATCCCACCAATCTCCTTCCTAGGAGAGGCTGCCTCTGGCCCAGAGGTGACAGGACAGTGACTTTAGGTCTCTCAACTCAAAAGACCCTGGCAGGACCCTGGAGAAAGCTGACAAATCTCCACTGACAAAAGTGATGGTCACCCCTCCAGTAGTTAGAAATAGAGCCAGGCCCCTCCTTTCTGCATAGTTAAAAAACAACCTTAAAAGTTTCCAGTCCAGCCCTGGCTGGTGTGGCTCAGTGGACTGAGTGCCAACCAGTGAACTAAAAGGTCGCCAGTTCATTTCCCAGTCACAACACATGCCTGGGTTGTGGGCCAGGTCCCCAGTTGCAGCATGAGAGGCAACCAACCACATATTGATGTTTCTGTTAAGGAAAAAAAAAGTCTCCAGTCCAACCTCATCCATTGGGTGAAACCCCTCCACACAGAAACTTTGAGACCAAGATGTCACCCCTTCAAAGAGGCATGTCCTGGCCACCCTTTCTAATGCCATCCCTCCTGCCTCACAGTTCTCTCTCTGTGTGCACTAGCCCCACTGGAGGGCTTCTGCTTTTATTTCCTCATGAGTTGTGTGTCTCCTCTTCCAGAATGCCGGCTCTGTGAGGAAAGGGGTATATTCCTCTCTAGGGCTAAGAATGGTGCCTGGTACCTAACAGATCCTGCAATAAATTTGTCTTGAACGAATGGCTGAAGGAACAATGCTTCTCACCCCCTAGCACTACCGCTCAGGCCCTGCGCAGAAGGGAGGAATCACTGTACCTGCTTGGGCTGCACTTCATGAAGAGCACCGGGCTTTGTGGGATAAATTAAAACCCAGGAAACTGTGGAGGATGGGCAAAGGAGGTGGGGCAGCACGAACCTGAAGACAGAGTTCCACCCTGTCACAGATGGAGGGGAAAAAGAGCTCTGGCCCACCTTGACCTTGAGCCTTGGACCAAGATGCCAGGACCAAGTTTTCTCTCTGGGAAAAGGATGGGCTGGATGCCAGTCACCGTGAGCTCCTTGCTCTCTCTCCATCTCTAACTTGCCGGGTGGCTTTGACCACTTCGTTTCTCCTGCCTGGCCACCGTTTCTACCTCCGGCCAATGGGAGGCAGTGACCTCTAAGACCCCTCCCAGCCGTGCGGAGGGGGGGAGTCTCCCAAGGGACTGCAGAGGGAAGACAGGGAAAAGGACGGCGGCCAGTGCCAGGAGAGGCGCTTTCCCGGAGGCGCGTCCTCCCCAAACTCCGATCTGGGCGCGCCCGCTCTGCAGACGGGTGCGCAGGAAGTGTGGACCGCCAGAATCCAGCCCAGAGGCGCGGGGACCCTACCCCAGCAGAACCCTCCTGAATAGCAGGGTGTCTGTTTTGGAGGCAATGGGGGAGGAGCTTCGAGGAGGCTGGAGCCGGGTAGGCGGCTTCCCTGAGCCCAGCCGGGCGGGGCTGAAAGTTGGGGTGGGGAAAACAGAGGGGTGTGCACTGGAGGAGAAAGAGAAAGATGGAGGTGGGGGTGTAGAGAGGCTCGGAAAAGGTCCAAGTCCAGCAGTTAAACTTCAGAGGCTGGATGCTATTACGAAGTCCGCCTCCAACTTCAAAGCGCTTGGTACCAAGAGTCCAGAGTCCTGTGTTCGAGACCCAGTTCAGAGGCCAACGTACTAAGCAAGCCATTTCCTCAACTTGGGCCTCTGTCTCCCGACATTTAGAATGGGGGTGGGTGGGTAGTGAGGAAGGATGGCGTTTAGGGTCCCTACTGTCCGGTCTTAAGCTCAGCGGCCCCCAGCATCTCGGGACAACAACTTTTATTCTACTTGACCTAACAAGGTGCTGGGGGAAACTGAGGCACGCGTTGGGGAGCCGAGCCCAGAAGCGCGAGGCTGCCTGGGCCCCCTTCCCCCATTCTCCCTCACCCCCAGTGTGGAGGGGACATTGTTGGGAACACGAGGCGACCCCACAGGGGTGCTGGGAGCCGCCCCCCGGCAGCCTCACCTTCCGCACGCGCTTCTTCCGGATGCTCTCCACAGCGAACACCTGCTCGCCGATGGCTGACAGCTCCATGGGGGGCGGTGGACGAGCGGGCCTGGGGCCGGGCCAGGCCGGGGGCGGAGCTGCGGGGCCGCGGCTGCGGCGCGCGATGCTCGGGGCGGCTGGGACCCCGTCACCCTCGCCCGGGCGCGCACGCGCACGCGCACGCGCGCACACCCCCTCGCGCTCCCTCACGCCGCCGACGTTCCATTTATGAACCTGCGCAACGTTTTCCTCCGCGCGGGCGAGCGAGCCAGGAGTGGGCGGGGCGGGGGCTCGGCTCGCGCCCGGCAGGCCCCGCCCCTCCGTGCCCGCCGGCCCCGCCCCCGCCGGAGCCCCGCCCGGCCCGGGAGGCTCGGCGCGCGCGCCGCTCACCCGAGTCGTCAGCGGGCTTAGTTTATTTGGCTTGGGCGCCTCTCCACTTCGGCGCCGCGCGAGGTCCTAACACCTACACGCATTTTCTAAAGTCCTCCGGTGACGATGGCCCGAAAACGGCAGGGCCCGGGTTGGGCGGAGGAGGAAACCGGCAGAGCGGGGAGGCCGCCTGCCTCACCCCCCAAAAAGAAGCGGGCGGGGCTGCGGCGCGTACCCCTGCTCCTGCAAGAGGGAGGAGACGGCCCAGGTTTCCCAACCTGTCCTGCTGTCGCAGCACCCCGGGCTCGCTGGCCCGGGCCCCGGAGCGCCGCCGTTTGGCCGGTGCCGAGCAGGCCCCTCCGCGTCCCTCGTTCCAGCCGTCTGTCGCCGGTCCGCAGGCGGTGGTGCAAATCCACCGGTGAGACGCGGTCCTCCCCGAGGGCCCCGGGCTAGGCAACAGTTTGCGGCGGATGAAAAGTGCACCGGACCCAAGCCCCAACCTACCCCACCACGCCAGGCGCTCGGCACAGAGCAGGGGTTCAACTCTTTGTGGACTGAATGGATCTTGAGGTCCGGGGCGAAATCATTATAACCACCCATCCCAAGCCGTCCCTCCTGTATTCGACTGGCACCTCCATTCATCCTCGCCAGAAACTCGGAGTCTTCCTGGTCCCCCCGGCTCCCGCCGCCTACCGCAATTGATCCGCAGTCCCGCCTCTCCGACCTGCTCGCCTCCGCGTCCTTTGCCCTTGTCCGGTCTCTGGACTGCAGCAGCGACCTTCTCGCTGAGCGGCCACCCCTCCGACCCAGGGTCCACACAATGCCAGAGCGCGCTTTCTAAAAGGCAGATCTGACCGGGCCATCCTAGTGCACAAAAATCTGTCATAAGTCCCCTAAGTCCAAAGGCACACAGGAAAAAGAAGTGACAAATTTGTATCAGGAGCAATCAGTGGAAGCCAGAAGGCGGAGGAATGAGTTCTATATATCTCCAATGTCCTAAGAGGAGATAAACATCATCTTAAAATTATATAGCCAGTGAAAAGTTCTTTCAGAAACGAGGTACCCAGTGAAAATATCTTGCCAAAACGAAATGAAATAATAACATTTACAAATACAGAAATGAAGACTATCAATAGCAAACTCTGCCTAAAGGACATTCCAACAGAGGTACTTCAGGCAGGAGGAGAACAATTACACAGGGAGGTCTGATGCAATAGGGAATAAAGAACAATGAGGAACATTTATAATACAAAACAATAGCTATGCCTTCTGGGAAAAAATAGAGGTAAAATACACAGCAACAATGGCATTTAACTTGGGTGGAGTTAGTGTTCTAAGAACCTTATTTTTTCAGGAGGAAAGTGAAGGTAGATACCAAAAACACTTAACTTTGATGAACTAATCCATTACCAGGGTAAGCATTAAAAGAATGGAAGTGTAGTGTATAATATTTATCCCAATTACTAGAGGGCAAAAATAGAATGAGACAGCCCAAGGATGGTAAGCAAGGATGAAGAGAAAAATAAATACAAGGTAGGTGGGGCAAACAGTTATAAATTCAAATGCACTATAATTCAATAAATGCAAATAGACTAAATGTAGTTAAAATACAAAGTTTCTCATGCTGGATAAAATCCAACTGTGTGCAGCTTACAAGACATATTCACAAGAGGCACTTTCAAAACATAAGGATACTGAAAGAATGACAGTAAATGGACGAGGAAAATACAGCATGCAAAGGCTAATGAACAGGAGGCTAATGCAGTTATTTTAATGTCAGGAAAAGAAATTACTAGAGATAAAGATCACTTCAGCATGAAAATGGCCCAATTCACCATTGAAAGTTAGAACAATTTCAAATTTGTATGCACATACACAGTCTTAAAATATAAGAAACACAAAAAAGAGAGCTACACAGAAAAATAGACAAATTCACAATTATAGTGGGGGATTTGAAAACACACCCCTTGGTAGAATGAGCAGACATATCTTTCATAAGGATATGATTCAGGAATGCGTCTAATGGACTTTTATAGATCGCAATGGTTTTCATTGCAGAATACTCTCCTCAAGACTTATGAAATATTTATTTTTAAAAATGTAAATCTCAAGAAAGTTCAAGTCTTAAATCAGATTAAGTATAATTTTTTGGCCATAATACAAATAAACCAGAAATCAATAACAAAAAGATAATTTCAAAAATAGGTTTGGAAATTAAGAAGTACATTTTAAAATAATGGGTGGATCCAAAAAAATCATAATGGAAATTGTAAAAGATTTTTCACTGAGAGTGAAAATATTACATATTGAAATAATCTAGGATACAACTAAAGCACAACTTAAAGGGAAGTTAATGACTTATAATGCTTATATTAGAAAAAATAAAAGGTTGACAATAGTAAGTGAGCACCCATCTCACGAAGCTAGAAAAAATAAACAAAAGGAAGTCAAAGTAAAGGTAAGTGCAGAAAATAATGAAATAGAGTCAGCAAAAACAGATATTGTTTCTACAAAAAGACTAATAGTTTTGACAACCCTCTGATGAGCTTGATCAAGTTCCCTTCTCTTTTTCGAGAAGGCACAATTCACCAATATCAAGAACAAAAAGCTAGAGAGACTGCAGACATTGAAGAAAAAGAAAATATATTCCTTGGCTGGTGGCACAATAGATAAGGCGCCTGCCTGCGAACCCAAAGGTCACTGGTTCGATTCCCAGCCAGGGCACATAATGAGGTTGCAAGCCAGGTCTCCAGCCAGGTCCGTAGCTGGAGGCAGGTGAAAGGCAACCATACACTGATGCCTCTCTCCCCCTCTGCCTCTCTCCCTTCCCCTCTCTCTGAAAATAATAAATAAAATATTTAATAAATTAATAACAAGAAAATATAGAAGATACTATGAATAACTATTACAATAGCTTAACATTTTTTAATGAAATGGGAAAGTTCCTAGAAAAATATAACTTACCAAAACTGACCAGAGAAAACCTGAATGAGCATATTTCTGGTCATGGGACCAAAGTATGTGGCAACAGGACACTGAGCATTCATAACACACCAGCCTCAGCACCCACTGGGCAGAGCCCAAGAGGCCGGTGGCTATGCCAAGCACTGACTTTGATCTATCATCACTGGGGGACCTGGGCAGCCATGGAGGCAATTGCTACACTGAAGGGTTGGGAGTGGTGCTGTGCCCCAGCGGGTATGAAACTCTTTTGGTACTTTAGCAACCTGAAGTTCTGCACATCGGCTGAACAACAGACCTTCCCATAACCGTTAAAGAAATCAAATCAATCATTAGTTTCCACAAAAAAAACGCTAGACCAGCGGGCTTCACCTGTGAGTTATTTAAAGGAAAATAATTCCAGTTTTACCTCAACTTTTCCACTTAATAGAAAAAGAAAGGATACTTTCCAATTCTCTTTATGACAAGTACAGCACACACAAAAAAGGAAATCATAAGCCACTCATAAATACAGATTTTTAAAAAAATT
Source organism: Noctilio leporinus (assembly GCA_004026585.1). Lineage (NCBI taxonomy): Eukaryota > Metazoa > Chordata > Mammalia > Chiroptera > Noctilionidae > Noctilio > Noctilio leporinus. The sequence continues at coordinate 133,526 of PVIW01002471.1, read as the reverse complement.
CTAAACAAAACATTACCGAACCCAAACTGGCAGTATATAAAAATGATGATACATCGTGACAGTATTGAGTCTCATCCAGAAATGCAAGGTGGACTGGACATTTGAAAATTGCTCACTTCACCATGTTAGAAGTTAAAAGAGAAAGACTTATGATCATTTCCAGAGATGCAGGAAAAGTACAAACATCTGTTTATGTTTTTAAACTTGTCACCCCTGGCTAGTGACTCAGTGAACCAGCTGGCCTGTGAACCCAAAGGTCGCTTGCTCGATTCCTAGCCAGGACACATAACCAGGTTGCAAGCCAGGTCTCCAGCCAGGTCCGTAGCTGGAGGCAGGTGACAGGCAACCATACATTAACGTTTCGATCCCATTCTTCCTCTCTCCCTGCCCTTCTTGCCAAAAAAGTAATGAATAAAATCTTAAAAAAACAAAAACAAAAACAAAAAAATCTGGTAGCAAACTATGAACAGAGAGAATGTCTTTATCATAGTAAAACTGCCTGCAAGAGACCTACAGCAAATTTCCTAATGAACAGTGAAATGTGGAAAAGCATTCCTCGTCAGACTGATAACAAGGTAAGGAGGGTAGCAACCTCCATTTCTATGAAACGTTGCACTGGATATCCCAGACCTGTGCTGCCCAGTATGGTAGCCACTAGCCAAGTAATTACTGAGAACTTGCCATATGACTGCTCCAAATTGAGATGTAAGAGTAAAATTAAACACACGTTGGATTTTAAAGACTTAGTACCAAAAAAGAAAAAAACATAATAAAATGTTTCATTAATAATTTTCTTTGATTACATGTTGAAACAATGGTATTCTTGATAATATAACCAAGAGTTATATTATACAAATTAATTTCCACATGCTTATTTTTTAATGTAGCTATAAGAAATTTTCAAATCTATATATGTGACCCACATATAGGGCTCACATTAGATTTCTATTGGACAGTGCAATGGTAGACAGATAACAAAATAAAACAAAGGTAAAAAGATTAGAAATAAATTGAACTGTCATTATTTTCAGATTTATGTAGAAAATCCAGCCCTGACTGGTGTGGCTCAGTTGGTTGGGGATGGTACCGCCAAGTGAAAGACCACAGGTTCGAATCTCGATCAGGGCACACGCCTGGGTTGCAGGTTTGGTCCTTGCTCAAGAGTGTATGAGCAGCAATAGATTGATGTTTCTCTCACATCAATGTTTCTCTCCCTCCCTTTCCCTCTCTCTAAAAATCAATAAATAAAAAATATTTTTTGGATGTAATACAACAACAATAAAATTAAATTTAAAATATTTTTTAAAGATTTTGCTCATTATTTTTACAGAGAGGCAGAGAGGGAGAGAGACATCAATGTATGGTTGCCTTTCACCTGCCTCTAGCCACAGAGCTGGCTGGAGACCTGGCTTGCAACCCTGGCTGGGAATCGAACCAGCAACCCTTGGGTTCACAGGCCAGCACCTTATCCACTGTGCCACCAGCCAGGGCCCAATAAAATATTTTTAAAAAGAAAATCCAAAAAACTTCTTAGGTTATTTTTTAATTAGTCAAGTTAAAATATCAATATACCAAAATCTGTTATTTTGTCTTTCTCTATGCCAGCGATAAACAAAAAGAAAATGAAGTAAAATAAGATAGCATTTATAATATAATAAACATATGTAAAGTACCCAGGAGTAAACCTAAGAAAATGCACAAGGTTCTTATAAAACGAAATCATAAAATTTTATTATAAGACATTAAAGGAAATCTAAAAATGGAGAGAGAGTAAAGCCGCATTTATGAATTGGAACCATGTCGATTTTCTCCAAATTGGTCTATAGAGTAAAGACAATCCTAATGCAGATCACTGCAGATATTTTGGATAAGCTGAATGCAAAATTTATGTGGAAGTGCGGTCGGAGGAGACTACCCAAGCAACTCCTGAAGGAGGAGGAGGAGCAGGAAGAGGAAAAGGAGATGGTGGTAATGGCATCGTCACTAGCGGGTACACTAGCGGGTACCAAGGCAAGGTACTATTGACACAAGAATAGACAAATAGGACAATGGAACAAAAGTGAAATCTCATTTCAGAGAGACAGGGACCAGAATCTTCTGGTCAGCGGGTGTAAGCATTTCAATAAATTGTGCTGAGTTATTAGTTATCCACACGGAAAACGAAATGAAATTCAACCTCCTACCTCCCCCAAATTAAACCCATGTTACTTAAAAGCTTAAATGGGAAAGGCAGAACTCTGAAACTTTTAGGTGATCCTTAAAAACAGCTTTATTAACATAAGGTGGAGAATCATTTCTTACACAAGACACCAAAAGCATAGGTCACGTAGGAAATACTGACAACTTCGGCTACATTAAAATTATAAACTTATTTAGCAAAAGACTATACAGGGTAAAAGTTAAGGAAAATATTTGAAACACAGAAATTGACCAAGGAGAACAGATCAAGGAAACTTGGAACCAATAAGGAGGGCAGACAGCCTTCTGGAACAAAAATGCAGAGGTGGAGAAGAGGTAAGAGACCGGAACAGGCTCGTCATAAAAAGTTCTTCAACCTCACAAATAATGCAAATGCAAACCCACTACTAGCTACAACTTCACCTGACCCTATCAGGAAAAACTGAAAAGTCTGATCATGGCAGCTCCTGACACGAACTCACAGACGCTGCCCGCGAGGATAACAGTGGATTCAATGGCTTTGGAGGTGAGTTTTGTGCCACTGAGTCCTGGTGAACCTGCACACAGTCTGTGAGCCAGTAATAGGCACCCCAGAAACACACCTTAGAGCAATTCTTGCACATATGAACCGGAAAACCTGTCTGTAAATGTGCATGGTGACAACATATATTTGTAAGTAGGTTTACAGTTGTTCATCTGGAAAACAGTGCACTAGTTCATAAATAATACAATACAAGAATACTCACTGCTAGAGACCTACTTTTGCCCTACCCTGAGCAGTTCAAAGCCAGGCAAGGCTAACTAACCACTGCTTTAGGGATGCATGCTGTAAATGGTAAAGTGGGCCAAATAACTAGGACATCAATATTGTGGAGATCGGAAGGGTGATTTCCTTTTGGAAGGACACACGGTATGGGTGATGTGCCCTTTCTTAATTAGGGAGCTGTTTATGTAGATGTTTGCTTTATTATTATTATTCTTTAAATGTCTTGTTTGTATGCTTTATACACTCTGATGGATGTATTGTGTGTCACAATCCAAAAATTAAATTTAAAAGAAATGTTTCTGAGACTTTAAAAGAAATGGTTGTGGAAAATTAGGAGCCAGGTTATACAGGGCATTTTCGGCTGTGTAAAGTGCTTTTGTCTGTATCCTAAAAGTACCAGAGGGATGAGAGAGAACTGCAGCAGAAAGAGAAACAGTAAGAGCAACAGGGAAAAAAAAAAAAAAAAAAGCTGACTCAAAAGAAAATAAAAACAATCGAAGACATGAAAGATAACTTTGTGGTGAAAGTGCCTTGGAGGTATTTTAGGAGATGCTTTCAGAAAGGAGCACTCAGAAAGTAAGAATTTTTGAGCATTACAAAGCTTGCTGAAATTTTGAGAAGTTAGTGGATCCTAGAACATAGAACACCAAGATGGAGAATATGAAAGCAAAGATGAAAGCTATAAAGGATCGATCCAGGTCCAACACGGGCTATCAGGAGTTTCAGGAAGAGAAGATGGAAGAACAGAGGGGAGGAGATGGGAGAAAAGAATTTCTCAGAGCTGAACAGAGACATCAAACTGAAAAGCTTGTCAAGTGAAGAGCACGATGGATTTTTTTAGAAGACTAGCCCCTAGACACACGAAGAAATGTCTGAATATCAAAGATAAAAAGAACATTAATTGAAAGTCTTTCTGTTTAAAAAACAGACATAATTATCTACATAGAACTCTTGGTGGAATTTACCAAAAAAGCTAATAGAACTAATAAATGAGTTTAGCAGTATTGTAGGCTACAAGGTCAATAGAAAAAAATTAAATTTAGTTCTATTTAGTATTTATAAAAATGGAAATAAAAATTTAAAAATATGTAGGCCTTCAGTGGGCAGGGAGAAGGGGGTTGAGGGGAAGGGGTAGGAAGAGGCAAAGAAGGGGAGCAGTTTAGTCAAGGAACTAGTGTGGAAGAACCATGGTCATGGACAACAGTGGGACTGACTTTGGGTGGGAGTGGGTGGGTGGGGAAGAGGACAGAGGGGAGCAAAAAGGGGATGGATGTAATACAACAACAATAAATTAAATTTAAAAAAAGAAAATACAATAAACATGACATTTTTACCTTTAAAAAAATGTAAATCGGTGGGATTGTAAATTGGTACAACTTTCCTTGAAGGCAACTTGACAGTGTTTATCAAAAGCATTCTAAAACAAGTCATATATTTTCAGCAAGCATTCCAATTTTAAGAATTTATTCTATTTGTTTATAAGAATTTATCTCTGCAGATTTTCATTGCAGGAATATTTATAATGGTTTAAAATTTGGTAACAAACTATTTTCTAACAATAACAAATTGGATAATTATGACTACTCGTGGCATGAAATAGTATACACTCCTTAAAAGATACCTTGTAAAAAATATTTATTTCTAATGTTCAGCAGATATTGGCAAGTGAAAAAGACAGTTATAAAAAGTTATATAACAGCATTATCGTGTGATCCTAACTCAATTAAAATATGTTAATATTAATAAAGATACCAAGATGCTAATAAATTTGTATCTAATCAAGAAAAAACGTTTTTTAACATGGCTTAACATAGCAATGAAAGACTTAGGTATAACTAACAAAGACGTGTAGCAATTGTACCCCCAAGTGGCAGCACATTGCTGAAAGAGTTAAACAGGGCCCAAAGGCTTCAGGTTGTTAAATGGAGAATTATAACATTTTCATGGATTAGCAAATTCAATATTGTTAAGACATCAGTTGTTTCCAGACTGAGCTCCAACTTCAACGTAATCCTAATAAAAATTCAAGCAGGCTTTTTCTGCTGTTCCAGAAACTGACAAGATGGATAACTAAATAGAAAACAAATGAAATTTGATCCTCACCTCACATCGTATACAAAAATTAACTCATAGTGGATCACCTACCTAAATATAGAAGATTTTTTCTTTGGAAAGATAATATTAAGAAAATAAAAGGTGAGCCACAGTCTGGGAGAAAATATTGGCAAAACATATATCTGATGAAGGAATTGGAATATATAAAGAATTCTTATAACTCAAGAATAAGAAGACATACACCTGATTTTTAAAATGGGCAAAAAATTTGAAACCAAAGAGGATATATGAACAGCAAGCAAGCCCATGAAAAGATGCTCACCATCATTAACCATTAGAGAAATGCCAATTCTCGCCATTGTATTAGCACCTGTGCAATAAATAGTTAAAATTGAAAAGATTGATGCTATCAGATGTTGACAAGGTTGTTATTTCTAGTCTGTATGCCTTTCTTTTTCTTGTCTTCTTGCACTGGCTAGGTCCTCTAGTTCAGTGAGGACTGTACGTATTGAGAACAGACATCTTTGCCTTTTCCAGATGTTAGGGAGAAAGCACTCAGATTTTCGCTAATATTTATGATACCAGCTCTAACTGTATTTTTGTGCAGACACGCTTTATTAGATTAAGGCTGTTTCCTTTTATTCCTAGTTTGCTGAGAGTTTTTATTATAATAGAAGTGTTGAATTTTGTCTCATGTTTTTTTCTGCATCTATTGGGATGATCCTATGGTTTTTCTTGTTCAGTTCATTAATGATGAATTGACATTTGCTTTTCAAAATCAATAATAAAATCGAACATATTCTTTAAAAATGTGGTTTGGCCCTGGCTGGTAGCACAGTGGGTAAGGTGCCGGCCTGCGAACCCAAAAGTTGCAGGTTCGATTCCCCAGCCAGGGCACATAGCAAGGTTGCAGACCAAGTCTCCAGTCAGGTCTGTGGCTGGAGTCAGGTGAATGGCAACCATACATTGATGTCTCTCTCCCTCTCTGCCTCCCTCCCTTCCCCTCTTTCTAGAAATAATGAAATTTTTAAAAATCTTAAAAAAAAAAACAAAAAACTGGTTTGTATACATAGAAATGCGGATTCTCAGGGCCTGGATGGTGTTCCAGACCCTCCTCTGGCTCACCTCCCACCCCTTCTCCCACCCCGTGTGGTCACCATCACGCCACCACCAGCACCTCTCATTTCCGTCCCTTTCCAGCACCAGCAGCTAGAGTGACCGCATCCCTTTCTACAACCATTGCGATGATGTGATTATAATGAAAAACAAAGTATATAGATGCGCGTATTTGGGCCCTGACTGGTGTGGCTCAGCTGGTTGGGTGTCATGCCACAAAGTGCAAGTCACGGGTTCAGTTCCCTGTTGGGGTGCCCACTTGGGTTGCAGGTCCTGTCCAGGTTGGGATGCGTATGAGGGGCAAGTGATCAATGTTTCTCTCCCACTCTTTCTCCCTCCCTTCCCCTCTCTGTAAAAATAAATAAAGAAATAAAATTATATATTCTTCCCCATTTGTAACACAGGGCTCCTAAACCCCTTGGAAGTTCCTCAGTGGTAACAATAATAAAGGTAACCTGATATTTGTAACAAACCCCCTTTAACCACCTCTGAGTCTCCCTTAATGATGTGACTTTTGCTTGATGGTGTTGGGAAAAACACACACTGGACTACCCTTCAGGGGCTCCTACTCTGCCATGCTGTTCGCCTCCCAGAATTCCTCCCTGCCTCTCCTCCAATTATTAAGGGTTTTTCAAATGTCCCCTCCTCCACGAAGCCTCCTGGACTACGCTTCTGCGCCCCCCCCCCCCCAGCAAAACCTCTGGGCTTGTCTCAGTCACACTCCTGATTCTGCTGTTGGTCTGTCTGTCTCCAGGTCAGACTGGGAGCTTCTCCAGGACAAGGGAACATCTCACTATCCTGGTGCTCTGCCTGGGGACAGGCACATAAAAAGGGGTTAGTGTTTGTTGAATGAATAAATACTGTTAGTGCTCAGTGAGAGGCTGGCCTTCAACAAGGCACCTGGGAAGAGGGTAGAAGGTGGGGGCTGAGGGAGGTGGCAAGTCCGTTAAACTGTTGAAAAAAATAATTGCTGCGGTCTGATTACAGGATACTAGAGGCCAGGAGTTCCCACCCGGGGGCCTGGAGGACAGTAGGACTCATTCTAACCACCAGGTGGAGCCAAACCCCCAGGCGTCTGGCTGCCCTGCGCGCCTTCCCCAATTTTCCTCCTGGGGTAGAGCCCCAAAGAGGCCGGAGCCTCCAGCAGGACCCACAGCGGCAGCACGAGTCTGTAGGCCTGCCCTTGATGCCACCTCAGGTCCTCACGGTTCTTGCTACATCTGCGTTTTTGTGCCTGAGATTCCGCCACAGGAGGTAGGATGTCTGCTTTACACTGCAAAACAAAACCTTTTAGGGGAGAGTGTGTTAGGTGACAGGAGTGTCCCATAAAAAATGGAGAACGGAGAACAGGACCTGGATCTTGAGACCTGGGCTCAAGTCCCCAGTCAGCCACTCACTGGCTGTGTGATGTGGGCAGTTGGTCTTGCTACGTGCAGGCGTATTCTGAGTGTTTTTGTTACTTAATCAATCCCTCCACCACCCCAGGAGACAGGAACCACTATTAGCCCCATTTTACAGATGAGGGAACGGATGCACAGAGAGGTTAAGTATCTAGCTAAAGGCTGCACAGCTAGGAGGTGGGCCCTGATGCATAATATCCCGCTGCAGAGGGATTAGATGTGGATGCGATGCCGGGGACTGGCAGGAGAGAAGAGGGGGGAGGCAGAGGCCCCAGGAACAAGGCCAGAGGGTCCAGGCCAGCAGAGAAAGACAACCAGGCTGAGGAGGAGCCACTGCAGGGTCGCAGGAGAACACAGAGGGGGCCCCTTGGAGATGTGACAGCTCAGGAACCACTGCAGTGGCGTCGGAACGATGGTGAAGGGGAAGTGTGGACAAAAGGGAAAGGGGAGAGAAAAGGCTGGGTAGGAGCTGGGGGTCACGGCTTGTCTATTTTAGGGCGGACGCTGGGCATGAGTCTGAACCGCTGGGAGAGAACCACCACGGGGGCGAGGCTGGGAGGAGGGCGGGGAACTGGATTCTGGAAGGGCAGGCACAGGCCAGGAGCACTGGGGGCACCTCCTGGGCACAGGCGTCCCCTGCATGGTGTCCCTGGGTCCTCGTGTCTCCAGCTCTCCTTCTACAGAGGAGCACGCTGAAGCCTGGAAGAGGAACTGACACGCTGAGAGGCGCAGGCCGTGCACTCACCCACCCCCACCTCAGGGACCATAGGCTTCCCAGCCAGCTCCTGCTGCGGGCCAAGCGCCCGCCCTGTCCAGGGAGACAGACAGACAAAGACAGACCCAATGTCCCAACCCCACAATGACCATGGTCAGGGCCAAGGGAAAAAAGGTTTGTCAGACAGTCTCCCCGTCTCCCTCCCTCCTCCTCTACTGTCCCCAGGGTGCACACAGGGTCTGGAAGTGAGGCTGTTCCGGGAGTCCCCAGTTAGGAGCATCTTAGGATGCTCTCTGGGCACCCACAACCCACCCAATGTAGGTGCATTCATTTCCCAGGCCCAGAAGCCTAGAGGTGGGTGTCATGACAACTCTCTTCTTGCAGGGGGGAAACAGGCGCCGAGACGTAGAGCATCTTGCCTGAGTCGCACAGCCAGCAAGTGACAAGCCAGAACGCTTCCACACGGTAGCCCGCGCCGTACCGTGTGCTGTTCACAGGCCTCACAGGACGGACGAAGTCCGACAGCCCAGTTGCCAGCCCACACTCGGAGGCACTAGACCGGCCTGCTGCCTCTCCCCGCAGTCAGAGCCTCTCATTTCACAGATAAGGAAACTGAGGCCCGGAGAGATGACTAACTCAACAAAGACCCCACCTCTGGTGTGGAGCAGCACCAAGACCAGGACTCCAGCTTGGTGCCTCCCAGGCTTGGTGCCCCTTCCCCAGTTATTTGTGACAACCCTTTGTCCCTTCCTGTCCTAGGAGACCCACCGGGCCCCCTCAGGCCTCCAGTGGCCCCCACCTGCTGCCGACACAGACCACCCACGGGACCGTGCCTTTTCCTGCAGCCCATCTCAACACCCCCACGAGGATTTCCACCGGAGACTGAAAGAGATCCTTGCCCTTTGCCGCTCCGGGACAGGTGCATACAGGGCACCGGATGAGGAGGCAGGAGGATGGGCGTAGGCAGCCATGTCCTTTCCAGGTCCCACCTGAGACCCTCAGGTGCAGCCCCAAAACCCACCTGCTGTGGCCTGGCTTCCAGATGAGCAGGCGCTGGGCCTGGGACTGAGATGACCCCCTCCCAGCCCTGCCACCCCTGCTCCTGCCCCTCCTCATGTCTGCTTTCCTCCCCCTCACCAAACCCTGGCCTCTGCTCCTTTTTCTTCGGGACCCCAGTTATCTGATCTCTTCTGAGGCTCCCCTTCTTCTCTCGGCCTACTTGCTCCCAGACGGGCCTGCAATAGCCTCTCTGCTCTCCATGGTCCCCAGTGTGCTCCTGCTGCTGCAGTTCCTGAGACCAGAGGGGGAGAGCTCAGAGGGACCTCAGGTTTCCTCCACCATCCATCCTTCTGTCTACGGCTGGGAAAACTGGGGCCACTAACCCAGGGGGCTCCTCAGAGGTGCAGCCAAAGCTTGACTGTCTATGTGTCCCCAAGGCCTAGCATGGGGCTGGCACAGGGTAAACGCTGCCGTACGGCATGCCTGAGGTGGCAGGTGGCATCAGCTGGGCTGGAACCTGGCTCCAGCGGTACTTGCTGTGCAGCCTGGGGCAACTTCCTCAACCTCTCTGAGCCTCCATTTTCTCATGTGTAAAAACTGGGAAGCATGAGGCCTACTTCATAGAGTGATGGTGAGAATTAATAAGACAATGCACACAAGTAAATATTCTCAGTAAAAGGTGATTGCCATTCATTCAGCCAGCAAGACCCTCGTTGTATCATTGTTATTTAATTCAGAAACTGCCCTGGCTGTGTGGCGCAGTGGATTGAGCGCCGGCCTGCGAGCCAAAAGAGCGCTGGTTTGATTCCCTGTCAGGGCACATGCCTGGGTTGTGGGCCAAGACCCCAGCTGGGCACATGCAAGAGGCAGCCAATTGATGTATTGTTCGCAAATCAATGTTTCTCTCCCTCTCTTTCTCCCTCCCTCCCCTCACTCTAAAAATAAATAAATGAAAACGTAGAAAGAAAGAAAGAAAAGGAAAACCAAATCAGCAGACCCCAGATTCCTCAGTCCCTACGCCTATGCTTTTCCCCACCGTGTCCCCTCATTCCTAATTTGTCCAGAAATGCCAGACACCAGAGTGGCCTCCTGGTGCTTTGAGTGTCAGGATCCGACCGCTGGGCATGGTGCTCAATGCATTATCTTTCCCAACAGGCCTCCCCCCAATGCCGTGACCCCAAACGCCGTTGCACTCACGTGGATCCAGTCTCCACGCCCAGGAGGTGTTGGGTTTCCCACCAACACACTTGTGCACACGCTGCACCCCTGCACCACACAGCCACCCCTTCCCTAACTGCCAAACACACCCCTCAGCTTCTCCTCGTCCGCTCCCTCCGTGTGGCCTCCCTGACTGCCTGGGCCCCCATCTGAACCTCAGTCAACCTTGCCATCTAAGCGCCCCGCCTCTCACAGCCCAGTCTGGGCCCTGCCCTGCCTGACACTTTCATTGATCGTTGACCGGAACTGCCGGCCAACAGCAGGTGCCAAACCAACCCATTCTGCAGCCATGGCCCGCACTCCGCCACTGTCCTGCCGGCGTCACTCATCGTCAGCACGTTCCCGAGGACTGGAGGGGTGACCCCTGCTGCCCCAGAGCCTGCTTTATCCAGGGTCTTGGTCCTGTCCAGGTGATGGAGAGAGAGCCCAGGGTCCCGCGGCCTTCAGCCGCACTCTTGACCTGCAGGCTCCTCTTCGCTGGCACAGACGCTGACCAGATCCCAGACGAGATGCTGTTACCCAGACAGAACCCCTGGGCCAATGCCCTCAGCGGCTGGGAGGGAGGGAGCCTTGAGGGTCCCCTGCAGCAGCCCACCAAGCCTCCCCAAGTCTGTTCTCCCTCCTGTCCTGGCGGGGAGTTCCGACCGTCCCTCTCCGGACTCTAGTTTCGGAGTCCACGTTGAGCGGTGCCGGTCTCTGTGGAACTTCTGCCCGGTCCATTCATTCTTTCTCTAGTTCAGCCAACACCTACGGAGCTGATGCTAGTTCAAGCACCAACTCATTTAGGCTTCACAAACCTCAGTGAAGTGGGGGGGAAGGTGATGACGGTGATGATGGGAAACTAGGGAGGGAACTGAGGCTCAGGAGAGGTCATCAACACACAGAATCTGCCAGCCCGGCAGCCGCGGGGCAGGAGTTGAGTGTCCATCTGTGTGCCTCTGCGCCTATGCTTTTTTCCCCTGAGCTGGATGCCGCCCCCTGCAGGACTTGGGGAGCAATAGCACCTGGGGGTGAGTAGCCCATCTGGTCCCCCAAAGCCTTCAGTGGAGGTCACAAAGCTGGGGGGCCTGGGGCAGGGCTACTGGGAGGAGCCAAGGGGAGCCAGGCTAGCTTTGGAGGCCTCAGAAGTTGGGGGGCTCAGCAAAGGAGACGCTGGGAAGGACCCCTCGCCAGCACCCCTCTCCCCCTCAGTCCCCCAGGAGCCTTCTTCTGAGAAGGAAGTATTATTTAACAGACATTGTGTTGGGAGGGGAAACACAGGGTCCTTGGAGCTCCGCCAGCCTCCTGCCTTCAGGCTGTTTGGCTTTGTTTGTTTTTTTGGCCTATTTTTTTTCCTTTTTCTTTGGGCTAATTGTTCTCATTAAATCTTTTTGTCCTGTTTTGTTTTCTACGGAGCTGACAATGCTGCGTAGTGCTCAGCACCGCTTCCTGTGTTTCTGCCCCAGCGCAGGCCTTCCCCTGGCCTGGCTTCCTGTTGTGAGCGGTTGTCATGGCGACCCACGCGGGTGGGCTCCCGCGGGTGGGGAGGGGGTGACACGGTTGACATCACCGGGTGAGGAGGCGAGGAGGGGGTGCCGAGGGGGTTGCGTGGGGGCCAGGCAGGCAGTGGCGGGAGCCTGGCACATTGCTGAGGGGTGACTCATGGCTGGGGAAGGGGAAGAATGCCCTCACATTCTTTTGGGAGGTAAACAAGGTCAGGGAATGCGGCTGGGATCCTGTTTACCTGACCCCAGCCCCCTCAGGGGACCAGGAGCCAATGCAGGACAACACACTGGAACAGAACCTGCCAGACCTCAGGGGCTAGGGCACCAGGGGTGAAGGCCAAGGGAAGGTGAGGGCCCCACATCTCAGCCCGGATCCCCCTGAGGGCTGGTGGGAGCCAGAGACAAAACCAAGATTCCAATCTCAGCTCTGTGCTTTGGAGCAGGTCACCTGGCCCCTTGAGCCTGGATGGTCCCTATTTCTAATGTGTTAATCCCCTGGTGGAGATGGCTCCTTGGGGCCTGGTTGTGGGTGGGCTCGGGTCTGGGCAGCCCCTGCAGGAGTCCTGCAGTCCTGTCTGTCGCCCACCTGCCCGTGGGGATGGGAGGGCCGCACCTGAACCAGCCACGGTGATACCCAAAGGGTCAGGATCAGAAGGAGGGAAGACATGGGTGCACAGCTAGGGTTGCAGAAACTTCTAGAACCCCAGGACCAGAGTCTGGGTGCAGCCCATGCTCTCCCCCAGCCCCTGCATCTCCCTTCAGCCTTCCTAGAACCCCACCTCCTACCCCGGGGCCACCTCCCCTAGGTGACAGCCTCCCCAGCCCACAGAGGGCTTGGAGGAGCTCTGGTCAAACTCTGAGACCGCTAGGTGCAGGGACCTGAAAGAACAGGGAGAGGCCCTGGAGCTCAGCTTCCAGCCCCCATATTTCAGAGACAAATCTCCCACAGTGGCCCTTTGCCAACTGCCAGGAAAACCAGCTGCCAACAGAAAGGGGTTGCCCCTCTTCAGCACAGACCCCAGTCCTTTGCAGGGGTAATGGGGGCACCAGGAGACAGCCCCTCAGCAGCCACAGCAGTGTTGAGGCCACATGGCCTACTGGCTAAGAGCATGGAGCCAGACTGGCCTGGATCAAGTGTGGTTTTTCCACTTGCCTGCTGTGCCTTCAGGAAGTTCTCTGGCCCCTCTGAGCCTCGTTTTTCTGACCTGTAAGACAGAATCACCCATGCTTGTGAGATTGAGTGAATACACATGAAGCCTTTAGCACACAGTAGGTCCTCAACACATACTGAACCCACACAGGCCAGCTGTGCCCCTACCCAGCTCCCTCAGATGGAGTGCCCACCTGCCCCACGGTTTTCCCCGAAGGGGCGGGACTTGGGCTTCCCTGGACAGGGAATATCCTGTCCTCCTAGCTGGGGGGGAGGAAGAGGGGGGAGGAAGAGGAGCGGGAAGGACACAGCCGCTCTGCATTCTTGGCATTCTTGGCTGCAGCCCCGCCAGCTGCCTCTCTCTGTCACTGCTTGGGGCACTGGCCCTATGCCATGCTGTCCCAGCGCAGCAAAACTGCATCCCAGTTGGGGTGCCCCTTGGATTTAGGGTGATTAGGGACAGTACCGTTCAATCCAGGCTATCACAGAAGCGGGCAAACCCCCGCTGTAAGGAGAGAATTGGGGGGCCTAGGGACAGTCAGTCAACAAGAGAGGGGTTTCTTCAATTCTGCTTTGTGGAGGCTCCCCAGCCTGCCTCCCAGGCCCAGGGAAGCTCTGGAGAGTGGCCAGGGGCAGAGTGGGTAGGTTGGTGGGTGGGGAGGGAAGGGGCAGAGGGCTCCTGGGTTCTAGGCTCAAGTGCTTGGGACAGTTGCTTTCCCTCTCTGGGACTCAGTTCCCCCATCTGCAAAATGGGAGGTTTGTCTTCCTCCTTTGCACTACTACACTGTAGGTCACCATCTAGTAACTGCCTCTTTGCTTCGCCTCTTCCCCTGACCATGGGCAGAAACCCAGCCCTTCTCTGCACTGGACCTGGTCTAATGCAGGTTACGGAGGCTCCCACCCACCACCTCCACCCACAGCAATGGCCTGCAGGCTCTGATACTCACTGGAGCCCCCTGCCTGGATGTGTTGGGAGTCCTGGGAGGCAACTGACTTGTCCAAGGTCTCAGTTAGCCAAGTGGAGCTGACGCTGGACACCACACATATGCTACTCCTCCCCAAAGCCACCCAGAGCTGAGTTCACTCTCTTTCGTGTTTCTCTGCGAAGAGCCTGTGGTTTCAGATCTGTGAGAACCAGAGCGCTCTGGAAAAGAGGCGTGACAGGACAGCTCCCCAGGGGTCTGCCCCCGGACACATCCTCTCCACGGGGTACAGAGCCTCAAGACAAGGGACCCTGGACACTGGCCCCTCGGTCTCTCCCCAGGCTGCCCTGTGCAGTTGAAGATGATAGAGGAGTTACTCAGGGCCTGGTCGGGGAGGGGCTGCACTAAGATGGGCCCAGCTGAGCTGAAGTCTGGGGTACCAGTCTCCCTCTCTCCTCTGTGGCACAAGGACCACCCCAAGTTCCTCCTAGAAATCTGTCAGACAGTCTGCAGTCCACACCCCATTTCACTATCCCGTTCAGAATGATCTGACTCTAGGGACAAGACCAGGGGAGCATGGTCCAGACCCCATAGGGAGGCAGAAAAGCCTCTCTGTTCCAGCCAGGAGCCCCGAGAGCTCCCAACCACTGGGCCTCATACAGCACCGACCATCATAATGAGGCTGCACAAGGTGGTCCCTCCTGGCCAGCCACACTCTGACCCTCTGTGGTCCCAAAATTCTGAGTTTCAAGTTTCCAGTTCTGTGACCACGAACCTTCTGCAAACCCTTGAGAGTATTCAGCAGAGGAAGCCTGTTCTGTCACAGGCCCTCGCCTGAGGCCCACCCCCTGGAGTGCAGCCAGGGCCCTGCTCCCCGCAGCCCCTACCTTCCCCACCCCCTAATCCACCTGAGCACACCCAAAGCATTGCCTCGACCTTAGCCTGGCCCCCCCCTGTCTGCTTCCTGTCTCTTCCTGGTCTCCCTGTCTGCCCGTCCAGTCAGTGTCTGTCCCGACAGCTGTCTGTCTGAGAAACAGTAAGAGGAAAAGGCTGGAACCCCACCCTGAAGTCACCTCAATTGTGGAGATTGGGAGTCACAGGAGTATGTGCTGGCGTGTTTGAGGGAGGGGGTGGGGTCTTTATGTGTGTCTGTGTGTGTGTGTAGGATGGGGAGGTGGTGCGTGTATCATGATCATTTGAGTATGGAATGCAAATAAATTACAATCAACTGTTACAGGGAAATATTATGTAGCCATGAAAGATGATGCCTTTGAAGACCAGATATAAGGAATGGTCACAATCTAAGATATAGTAAAAAAAAAAAAGAAAAGAAAAGAAAAGAAAAGAAAAGTGCACCCAGAAAAAAAAGTTGAAGTGAGTACATCAAATGTTAATAATGATTATATCTGGATTGCTAAATAATGGGTAATCTTGTCTTTCTTTTATACTCTTGCATCTTTTCACCATTTTCTGCAATGAGCACGTGTTAGCTTTATAATCAGGGAAATGAGAATAAAGGCAATAAAAACAATTTAAAGATGAACTAGAAAACAAATAAACATAATTTAAAATAAAAGAAACTAGCCCTGACTGGTGACACAGTGGATAAGGTGCTGGCCTGCGAACCCAAAGGTCGCTGGTTCGATTCCCAGCCAGGGCACATAACCAGGCTGCAAGCCAGGTCTCCAGCCAGGTCTATAGTTGGAGACAGGTGAAAGGCAACCATACATTGATGTCTCTCTCCTTCTCTCCTTTCCCTTCTCTCTAAAAATAATAAATAAAAATCTTTTAAAATTTAAAAAAATTAAAAATTAAATTAAATAAAAGAAACTAAAGCCTAATGGAGGACATTAAACATAAAACTAAGCCAAATGTTCAACTTAACAAACACTGAGTGAGGACCTACTGTGTGCTGGGGCTCTGTTGCATGCAGGATTACAGAATGCCCAAGATGCAGCCCTGCCTGCTGAGAGCACCAAACATCTGCATGGAGGACTTCAAGGAGGAGGTGACTGTTCCTAAAAGGACTTCAGGAAGGGCATGAGGTAATGGAGGGAAATATGGTGGGTGGTTGAAGCCTGAAACAAGATTTCAAATAAGGGAAGAAGGCCCTGCAGTTTGCAGAGAAAGGAGAAGGTGGGAAAGAGCCCTCTCAGATGGAAGAAGGGCGAGTACACCAGAGAAATGTAGCTCCGCTGCCCACCAGCATGTGGCAGGTTGCCTTTTCCAAGATGGTGGCAATATCTCCCACCCCACAAGTGCTTCTAGAACCTTCCACAACCCCACTAAGAAGTTAAGTCTCATCCCCAACCCCGTCAATCTGAGCAGGCTGTGATTCCCTTGTTACCCACAGAATGCCGCATTTCTGAAGCTCCATGAGAAAATGTGCCCCCTTGGAGGGCAATGGGCCCTGAGCTGCCACGCTGAGGAAGTCCAGACGGACCAGGCAGAGACCATGTGGCAAGGCTCTGCATTCGTGCAGAGAAGGGGGCCCAGCCACCACCCAGGTGCTCCAGCCTCGGCCACCATCTGGCGGACCCTCTGCAAGACTTGGAACAGCGCAGCCGAGCGCCTTCCAGACCCAGGGCTCATAGAATCCACAAGAGATAAAAAATCTTATTGTTGCCTTAAGCCTTTACTTTATGGTACAGAATCGGACCAAACACCCAGGGCCAACTGGAGATTCATGGCTGTGAATTTAAAGCGACACACCCCTTTGGCCCAGCGAGAAACAACAAAGTGCTTTAGGAATGAGAGTCTGCGCAGTGGTCCCACTTTTTTCGTTCCTGCTGCAAGGGATGAGCAGAGTGGACGACAGAGGGTCTGGGCTTTGGATGTCAGGCTCAGATATTTGGACTCGACCCCGCAGGCTGCTAAGAATACACCCATGCGAGCTATTTACAGTCCGTGCACATGCTGGGCCTACTCGGGGTTTAGCAACACGGAATGCAGTTGCCATCCTCAGATGAACTTGGGTGGGGAGAGGAGAGAGGTGTCCCCAGAGGCCTGGCCAGGGCTGGGGCCTGCGGACTCGGGGCCCAGTGAGATCCTAACCTCCTTCCCGTGGGCCGGAACCCTTGGACCTGCAGCCAGTGGACAAGACAGTGGTGAAGAGCCGTGCGCCTCAGTGCCCCCTCTGAAAAATAGGGGCCTTCGACTTAAGGCCTCCAAGTCACCTTATGGCTCTGAGAACAAAGATGAGACAGGCACATGTTTGGTCTGGTTTCCAAGGACAAATGCTGGGCTGGTTCCAGGGCTCCACCCCTTGGGCTGGAGATGCGGAAGAGGACTGGAGGCCTGGCCCTATGTTATAGACCTTGTTCAGGACTTTCTGGTTCCGAGTAAAGAAAACCTGTCTTGCAGTGGCTTTGAAAACTGAAATCCATGGGCTGGGTAGTAACTGGAAAGCACAGGGGTATTCGAGGTTTCCAGCAAAGCTTGATCCAGCCACCCAGAGTGACAGGGCCTGGTTTCTCCACCTCCATCTCTATGTGTTCCTTTCCCAGGCTGACCTCCCCTGGGGGGTCTCAGAATGGCCCCCAATCAGGTCTTGGCCTACCCGCTTCTCCTCACATCTCTACAGAGAAAGTCTACCTCCGGGAGACCTCAAGTAGAGGTCTTGGGTCATGTGTCCACCCCTGAACCAATCACAGTGGCCATGGAGGGGGTTCGGTGATTGGCATAAACCAACCGGGGCCCACCTGAAGCTGCGGCTGTGATTTCCCCACCCAACCTTGGGCTGGGAAGTGTGAGATTCCATCAGGGAATGGGTATCAAGGAGGCAGCCCCCCAGCGTCTGCTGCTACAGGACACGCTGGAGAACAACAGGCAAGGACCCAAGGCGTGACCCCAGGCCACCCAGCTGAACCTCCTGGAGACTGCATGCTCCGTCAGAGAGGAAGTGGCGGAGCACCGGGAAGTGGGGAATCTCCCGTCAAGGCTGTTGTTTCCAGCCACCAGCACCAGCTGCCCATCTGGCCGTCCCGGAGCCTCGGGATGCGGGTGGCCGCCGTTGGCTGGAACCCAGGACCTGCCTGGGACACTTGGGCAGCTGGAGACTGATTAATCTGGGAAAAGTGCAGGCTGCAGAGGGCTGGGATGGGGAAGTGATCTGACTCTTCCCTAACACCAAAAAAGGGAACAGAAAAGGTCAGCTTAAGCACCAAGAGGGATTCAAACAAGTAGCATGTGACAGCAGTCAACAGCCTCTTCCATCTGGGCCCAGCTCTGCCGGGCCCTTCCATACCTTGCTCACCTGAGAACCCCAGAAGCAAGGCTGGGTAGGGAGTACCCTATTGCTCAGACAGGGAGGCTGAGGCCCTGAGAAAAGTCCATCATCCCAGGGGACCCGTGAGGGGTGGGGAAGAGGGCGAAGCCAGGGTATGAACCTCACCTCTCTCAAGACTGCCCCCTTCAGAGCAGGGCCCACTCCCACACACAGCGTAACCTGATGGTGAGGCCACTGGTTCAGGGGGCATCCAAATCCCCCAGGGAGACAGAGGACAGGGGCTGCAGCGTCCAACACACCGAAGTTCAAACCCTGTCTCTGACACCCTTGTTGTACCAGCTGGAGCAAGTCAGCATCCTCATTTACAAGGTGAAAAAACAAATACTTCCATTAGAGGTCACTGGGGGGTGCAGTGGACATCATACATGTGCAGCCATGAGCACGGTGCGGTCCATGGTCCATGTTACGTTCCCATGGAAGGAAAGTGTCAGGCTCGATTCAGCTGAGCCCAACGCTGGAGATGCAGAAGCTTTGGGAATTAATCCAAGGAAACACTGAGAAACAGAGTAGGGACAGGACGTATACCCCTATACCAGGGGTATAGGCTCGGGGTCCTCACTTTCTGGGGGGTCGCAGGTCCAATTCCAGTGCAGTCCAGGCTGCTCAGATACTGCAGGATATTTCCACCCATTCCGAGGGCTGGAGCAGGATCTTTGCCCCCTGAGCCCGGCTCAGCGGGGGCAAGGAGGTTGCAGACAGGGGGTCATTGTCCATCCTGACTGGGCCCAGATGCTGCAGCTGCCAATCCATCTAGGACAAAGGGTCGTCTCGGACCAGCCTAGTAGAGTGGGGGTGCGGGGTGTTTGTCCTGCAGTTGCTAGAGGAGACCCAGATTCTACACTGGGTGCTACCCCAGTGTCCCGACGGTGACCTCAGAGCATCTCCAACCAGCAGGCCTGGGTGGAGCCTGGGAGGACAAAGCCGTCTTTGGCTGCCCAAAGCCAGGCGGGCAGAGCGCGTCAGCTCGCCAGCCAGCCAGGGAGACCTGGAAGTCAGCCTTGGTGCCCCCTCTGTCTGCCTCCACACGCATCTTGTTTTTGTCATGACAGGACATGACAGATGTTGCTTGTCAATTCTGCAGCTGAAGTAGCTTTCGATCCCAGCCCCTGCTGTCCAGCCACACAGCTGCTGTCCTGGTCATTTCCACCATCGCCCCCTCCTTTCTGGTCTCAAAGTCAGTCGGCCCTGCGTCCTGCAGCCAGGGGGAGCTTGTGGAAACACACTCAGCCACTCAGTCCGACATGCAGAATCCTTCAGCGAATAAACCTGCAAACCATGCACCTGGCTAAAGAACTCACATATCCTGAACATATAAAGAACTACAAATCAATGAGAAAAAGACACAACCAGTAGAGGCGGTGCGAGAGACGTTGAACAAGCCATTCCCCAAAGAGGCTATTTAAACGGTGTGTAAATCCACGAAAAAGTTATTAGTCATCAGGGGAAGGTGAAATAAGACTACAGTGAGGTACCACTATGCACCCACCCAAACTGCTGAAACCAAAATCATTGACAGCATCAAGTGCCGGTGAGGATGTGGAGCAACTGGAACTCTCAGAACGCTACTGCGGAAGGCACAACCACCTAGGAAAACTGGCGTCTACTAAAGCTAAACAGTAGCTCATCCGCTACCCGGCAATTCTGCTCCTGGGGATGTGTCCAACAGGAACTCACACACGTGTCCCCTGGAAGACCTGTCTGTGCAAGACCAGTGGCTGCAGACTTACTAACAGCAGACAAAACCCAGAAGTAGCCCAACTGTCCATCAACAGCAGAATGGGAGGAGAATGGATGAGGTACATGAACCACAGCCATGGGCTGAGAGGAAGGAGCTGGACCCAAAGGCATGTGCCCTGGGTCATTCCGTTTATGTGAACATCAAAAGCAGATGCAATGAGGCCTAAGTCAGAACAGTGGTTTCCTTTGGGGGAAAAAGAGGACAAGGGCCTCAGGGGCAGGAGGGGAGTTCCTGGGTGCTGGCATGTCCTGTCTGTTGACCTGGGCGCTGGTTACACAGGTGGACAGAGGTTGTGAAACTTCACTGAGCCAAACACAGGATATGCGCACTTTTCTTTACATGTAGTAGTAATCTTCAATAAAAAGTTGTTAAAGGACACTTTGCTTACTTTGCTCAAGTTCTCCATGGTCGTTCCCACTAGTTTATCCTCAGTTCCCTGGATATGCCATCCAGTACTCTCTTATCCAGTTGGCAAAATACCCTACTCTGGGCTTGCCACCACCACCAGGAAGCCCTCCTTCCTGGCCCCAGAGATAGTCACTCCCTCCTCAGGGAGCCCTGTGCGCCTTCGTTTTGGCCTTCATTCATCTGACACTCCATAGCATTTACTGAGCATTTTTATGTCACCAACACTTGCGAATAAAACAATCATAAGTTAACAGGTTAAATAAGAAAATAATGTTAAATAGTAGCAGAAGTAAAAAGACAATGACAAATTGCAATAAACACCCCTAAAGGAAAATCCACACAAGCAATTGGAGACTAAGACTCCCCAGGAGCTTAGCACACTTCCTTGCAGGGCAGTCACAGGCAGGGGTCTGGGACCTTAAGGACACAGGTTGTCCCTCCGCAAGTGTGCACCTCCAGCTGGCAGAGCCAATGCAAGAAATAAAGGCTGGGGTTCCCAGAAGCACAGACTACCCCCCACAAGTGTGCAGAGGCACAAACCGACCCTTCCTTCCTTCCTTCATTTACTTGATAAATGTTCATTGAACGCCTACTGTGTGCCAGGCCCTATACGAGGGGCTGTCCCCGTTACCTCCTGTTCGTGCCAAATTCCCAGCAGCCGTTTCACTTTTGAGGTCTTTGGGGTTGAAGCCTTTCCCCGCTTCTGACCGTTTTCCCATCTATCTCAGTTCCCTCTAGTGGACCAGGGGGATTCTGAGTCCAGTTGCCTAGTTACTTGTAGGCCCAAACACAATTCAGGGGGCAGTTGTCCATAACATTTGGTTTTACTGAAGAATTCCCAAAACTACCTAAATTATTCTTCCCAACAGGGTTTTCCAGATACGGCTAGTGGGAGCAACAAGGTACTGCTCACTCGGAAGCAACACCCCAGGACGTGGAGCAATCATGACAGCGTGACAGCGTGCACCCGTGACCCAGAGACCCCATTCCTCGGTGTGACCCTCAGAGCATGTTCCAGCCAGACAGCACTGTCTGCAGTGGCCGTGATTGGAGAAGACATGGTGGTTGGAAGGCGGCAGGACAATGTGGGTCAAACTGAAAACACCCAGCTTTAAGTAAAAAGGGAAATTAAGAAAATGGGACTGCTGACATGCTGCCGTATGGGTAAACTGAATGTGCATACGTACACCCTCCCCCCACGAAAAAGCTACATACGTGTTGAGGACACATATTTAAGGACATATTGAGTACATGAGGGAGGAGACTTTGGAGGGAGGAGGATTGAGCTGGTTCAGGGCTAAGGGAAGTTTTGTTTTGTTTTATTTTTAATGCACACACATATACTTTATAGAAAATAAAAGAAGGCTTTGCATGGGCAACAATAGTGTATGAAAAACCAAGGATTTTAATAACTTGACAATCTTCACTGGAAATACAGAGCAAAATTTAAATTTTTTAAAAGTTGACTGTTTCTGGGATGATGTCGTAGACGTACGTTCTCTTTTTCTATTCTTCCCACTAAGTACAACCAAAACCCTCAGACAGAATAGATAAAACAAGCACAAGGAGACCCTCAAAGGAAAGAAGTCCCTGGCTGGTGGCACAGTGGCTATGGTGCCGGCCTGCAAACCCAAAGGTTGCTGGTTCGATTCCCAGCCAGGGCACATAACCAGGTTGCAAGCCAGGTCCGTAGCTGGAGGCAGGCGAAAGGCAACCACACATTCATGTTTCTCTCCTTCTCTTCCTCTCTCCCTTCCCCTCTCTCTGAAAAATAATAATTAAAAAAAATCTAGAAAAAAAAAAAAGGAAAGGAGAAAGAGTCAGATTTGCTGGGGATTACACGATCCAAGGAACAACATGGGGATGAATTACCTGTTTTTGTTTTGTTTCATTTTTTTAATTTGCTTTATCCTTCCCCCACTTGGAGCTGAAGAAGCCAGCCACCTGCAAATGCCAAGGAGTCTGGACATGGGGGGGGGGGGGTGAGAAAAGAAAAGAAAGCCTTTTCTCTCTAGCCAAAGAACATGAAAATAGACAGAAGCATTGAAGACAATAATTGCTTTAGCCAAACACCTCAGAAAAATCTGTGACCCCATCCATGCCATCAAGACTGAGCAGGAAACCTAGATTTCCACCCTCAACACGTTACAACAAGGTGCTCCAATCGCCCTGCTGGGTGCCATCCAGAGGCCAAGTGGGGAGCTGGGACTTCTCCCCACCCAAGTAGTAAAAGGAGCCCCACCACCTCCTGTATCGGCTACGTACAGCGGCCAAGGAGGAACTGGGCCTTCTCACCTTATTTGGCAGTAATGAGGTGGCATCCCCACTTCCCCTGCTGAAGTAGCATCAGGAAACCAGCTAAGGAAGGTTTAATAAGATACAGTCTCAGAACACAATACCCACAATGTCTACATACAGAGCAAAGGGAACACTGAAAAAGTTAAAATGGCAGAATGAAGCCTTAACCTATCAGTAATTACATTAATAACGTTGATACACAGATGATGGACACAGATGGGCAGAGTGGGCTAAAACCATGGTCCACCTCTATGCTGTCTATGAGAAAATCAGTTCAAATGTAATGACGTAGGCAGGTCGAGTATAAAAATCTAGAAAATGAACAAAACACATGAAGAGACGTTTCACCAGAGAGGATAGGCAGATGGCAGATAAGCACTAGAAAGTATGGTCAACATCATTAACCACTAGTGAAAGGCAAATTGAATCACCATGAGATATCACTTCACACCTATGAGAATGGTTAAAATAAAAAATGGTGACCCCAGCAAACATTGGCAGGGATGCAGAGAAACTGCATCATTCACATACTGCTGGTGGGAACAAAAAGCAGTGCAGCCTCTCCGGAAAAAGAGTTTGGCAATTTCTTTAAAAATTAAACCTGCAGCTACCATAAAACCCAGCAAGTGCACCCCTGGGCATTCACCCTAGAGAGATGAAAGCTTCAGTTCAAATATAAACCAGTGCAGGAATGTTCATGGCAACTTTATTCATAATAGCCCCAAACTGGAAACAAGCCAGATGTCCTTCAACAAATGAACAGTTAAACACACTGTGGGACATTTATACTATGGAAAACTAGTCAGTGATAAAAAGGAATGAACTATTGATACACATAACAACCTGGATGAGTCTCCAGAGAATTATATTGAGTGAGAAAAGTCAGTCCCACAAGGTTACATACTGTATGATTCCATGTCTGCAACACTCTTGAAATGACAAAACTGCAGAAGTGGAAGACAGATTCCTGGGGGCCAGGGGTTAAGGAGGGGGTAGGGAGTGGGGGGAAGTGGGTATGGCACTAAAAGAGCCAGGTGAGGGGTGCTGGCGGTGATGACAACATTGTATCTTGACCGTATCCGTGTCGATATCCCGGTTGTGACACTGTGCTATTGTTTTGCAAGATGTCCCAATTGGGGGAAACCAGGTAAAAAGTAAATGGATTGTTCTGTATTCTTTCTTTCTTTACTTTTTTTTAAAAAGATTTTATTCATTATGTATTAAAAGAAGGGCAGAGAGGGAGGAAGAAAGAGAGAGAAGCATCAACGTATGGTTGCCTTTCACCTGCCTCCAGCCATGGGCCTGGCTGGAGACCTGGTTGGAGACCTGGCTGGAGACCTGGTTATGTGCCCTGGCTGGGAATTGAACCAGTGACCTTTGGCCGGTGCCTTATCCACTGTGCCACCAGCCAGGGCTGCTCTGCATTATTTTTTAAAACTGCATGTGAATTGGCAATTATCTCCAAATAAAAAGACATTTTCATTTTTAAAAAGACATTTAGACAGAATGGCCTCCCTGTCCCCGTGCCCTCGGTGCCCACTCCGTGAGAGCTGTGGCCGATGCCCGGCTTCCGGGGACCAAGCTGCCACCCCCCCACCCCCCGAGTCAGGGCTCCAGGGCCGGTGTCTTCCTCTCTGAGGCAACTGAGGGAATGGGCCTGGAGCCAGGAGCTAAAGGCAGGCGAATGTTTCAAATGTTGAAGAGGGGAAATGTTGATACCAGAAAATATAAACCGGAGAGCTGGGCAGAAGCCCTGGCAGGCTCCCGGGGCTGACGGGGACGCGGACGCTGGAGAGGACTCGGGAAAAGCGCAATCCACAGGGGCCAAGGCGGGGTTGGGGAGGGTGGTCTGAGGAGCAGTCCGGGGGGCAGACCCATGTGTTTGGGGGGCACAGCCACCTGGGATCCAAGAAAGAGCAAGGGACCCTGTGTGTGGAGAACATCGCTCTCAGGTGTCCCTGGGTGAAGACAGGGGACTGGGGCTCGCCAGCAGCCCAACTTTTGGCTGAAGGATTGAGTGAGGGCGACCCACCAGTGGGGAAGGTTTGAGAGCTGTGGCCCCACACTGCATATGCTGGTGGATGGGGGACCACACACACCTCCGCTCTCCACAAGCAAGACGCTTCATTCTGAGGCCGCACACCATCCTTCCGCCCTTCTTTGTCTTTGTTGTGCCCACCAATTCCCCTTTCCCAATCTTTCCTCTGGGCCCTAGAGTCAGAAAGGACCTAAGGGGATTTTCCCATGCTGCCCGGAGACCCCGGAAGGTGGAAAGTGACACACCCTTAGGTGACAAGGATGCTGATGCTTAGAGAGGGGGCGGCCCTCCCCATCACACAGGCCACCATCAGAGAGCCCAGGTCCCCTCTCCACCCAGCTTGACTTGGTCAGAATTGGAAGAAAGGAAAACCCACTCTGCACCCAGAGGAATGGTAACCAGAGTCCCTCTCTTGGTCCCCACGGCCACACCCTGGCTCAGTCATCACCCATCCAACAACACGAGAAGCTTCTGTGAGCCGGGCACTATCCTGGACTCGAGGAACAGACACAGATCCCTTTACCCTGCAGAGCTCACGTTCACACTGGTCACTGGTCCCTCCTCCCTCCAGCCTGCCCTCTCCATCCTTCACCCCAGACTCCTGGTCCGACGCAGAGGGTCCTGTCACTGGTGGGGGCCAGAAGACCTGTGGGCCTGTGCCTCATATTCAGGGAAGACCTTCTTAGATTTCTCAGGTTATTTCCAAATAAGGACCAACATAGAGTCATTAGTCGTTGGGTGGTATGTTGCATCATAAACGTCGATTTGGTTAATGTCGAAGACCTAAATCTCAGCGCAGCTTCCCTAATCCTATTTGGATGTTTCTTCATGCTTTCAATATAACCAAAGGCCTCAACCCAATGGAAGTTTCCAGACCCCTCTGGACCTGCATAAGGTCCAACCTTCTCCCAGTCTGGCCCCAGCCTGTCCAGCAATGTGGGCCCCGCCTGGAAGCTTGTTAGAATGCAGAGTCTCAGGCCCTACCCCAGACCTGCTGAACTCAAACCTGCATTCTAATAAGATCCCCAGGGTTTTTTTTTTCAGACGTTAGTATTTGAGCAGTTCTGTCTTCCAGCACAGAATCCCAAATCCCCTTAGCCAGCCGAGACGCATTGCTTCAATCAAGGAATCAATCGTTAAAATGTTCAGAAAGCGAATTCTAGCTCTGTCACCTTTCATTGCCGGAGCCTCCCTCCCACGGGGAATGAATCCAGTATTCCCCAGAGAGCCACCCACTCACTGGGCGCCATGGTTGGAGGCTCCCCTGGTCAAGGCAGAACCAAGTGGCCCCCTTAGTGTGGGGTCTGGCTGGAATGAGCTAAACTATTTTAACTGTGAGAAAGCCAAGGCATGCCCGTGACCCCAGCTCCGGGCCCTCCCCCAACACATGCACACATAGACATACATACACACGGCCCGGCTGTGTCTCCATGAGTCATAAGGTGACTCACAGACACCTCCTTCCTCCCTGGTCTGCTCGGAGGAGACTGGAAAGGGGAGAAGGAGAAGAAATGTCTCCACTCAAGGAAATATCTGAGGACAGAGCTTGGCTGAGGTCAGGGCCGGGGTCAGGGCTGGGATCCAGGGTGGCCTGCCGATGCTAGCTTGGGAAACAAGGCGAGTCTCCAGGTCAGGTTCTTCACCCCTTCACAAGCCCCACAGGCCATGTTGAGGAAGCCACTGGGACCCGGAGGGAGAAGGGTGACACCAAGACAGGCGCCTACCGTAGCTTCCCAGTGCGTGCTCGGGGGTGGGAGCCATTCAGCCTGGCAGCCAGCCATCACCCCTGGATCCCACGTCACCTGACCTCAGGGGACTATCCCTCACAAAAAACCATGGGTGCAGACGAGGGACGGAGTCACTTGGTTTCACCGATGGGTAGCCAGAACCAAGACCCAGGCAGAGCCCAGACCGCACTGGTTTGGGTGACTACGTAGTCACATCTGCCACCCCCCCTTAGCCCACCCCACTGGGGACATAAACTACGTGAGTGACAAGCAGGAGAGCAGTGGGCTGGGAGAACATGTGGCCTTTGGGCAAGACCCCTGGGGTTGGAATGATGACACTCCCTTGAGATCTGGGGCCCACCTCAGTTTCTCTGTTTGGGTAACTCCCCACCAGCACTGACTATTCTGGGCGTCTATTACACCATGACCTTGAAGAAGGGGAAGGGGGTACCCTGGGGCTGCCCTTGGTAGGGCTGGCTAGCATCAGGGGGCTCACGAGGAAGAACCTTGGAAAGAGGGACACTTCCCCTCTCTGCTTTCCTACAGATACCCAGAGTCTCACTCCCCCACTCAAAACCCCTTCCATGACCTGAAGCATCTTATGGGCTGAACCCTGAATCCATTCTCCCACCTACGCCGGAGGGGAGCTGGGGGGCACGTGAGCGGAGCCTCCTTGGGATGTGGAGGCCCCTGGGTCTGGGAGCTTCTCCCTAGCATTGCCCAGTGGCTTCCCAGGCCCCAACAGGTGGTCACAGTCCAGGGCTGGGGGAGGCCTCAGGCAGCAGCCCCCACGCCCCTGTTTTCTGCCTTGATTAGCAGAAACATTCCTACATCTGTCACGGCAAGACAGCCTGCTCCCTGTTGTCAATCACCCAGGAAACGCAAACACATTCTGGCTGCACCCAGCCTTCCTTTCTGTAAAGCCACAGGCACCCGCAGGGCTCCCCAACCCACCCAGAGCCAAGGGGACAGGCGTGTGGGAGAAGCCCCCCAGGCTCAGCTTCTGCTGCAGCTAGAGAAGGTCTGAGTCACGGCTCTCCCTTCCCTCCTTACACACACATACACACACACACACTCAGGAATACACAGAGCTGCCAGCAAAACACGGATGCACGCACAGCCACGCCCACAGACAGCTGTGCACACAGACACCCAGACGTTCAGACCACTGACCGCAGAACCACAGAGAAGGGGGGCAAATGCATACCCCTGCTGGGCTGAGCTCCCGGCGTGCAGAGATCTCAGCTCCCCATATCTGGCACACAGTAGGTGCGCAGTGAGCTGGCCTTCAAGACTCCTCTCAAGTGTTGTGCCCGTTTCTTTCATCTGCTTCCATTGCCCTGTCCCCAGACTAGGAAATGAGCTCCATATGGACAGGAAATTTCTCCCATTCACAGCGGTATCCTAGCACCCAGTACCCGGCTCGGCACTTAGTAGGTACTTGGTAAACATTCGATTGTTGAGTGGATGACTGGGCTGGCCCACCCCACCCACATTCCTGTAGTCCCCACCCGCATCTCCCAAGCCAGAATCCCAAGGAGCTGCCTGGTTCTCCGGGAGCAGACAGATGTGACCGCTCCATCTTTGCAGCACTCAGGGTGCACCAGCCCCTCCCCTGTCCCCTGGCTTGGGGTTGCCACCATCTGACCCACACAGCCCTCTAGCCTCAACCCCCCAGCTGCCTCTACACTCTCGGAGGACATGGCCCTGCCCACCCCATCCCCAAACTCTCTTCCCCAGCAGGCCTGACCTGTCTGTTGCAGGATAGCCTGCATCAAGGTCAGGTTCACTCCTACACCTCCTTCCAGACACCCTCCCCAGGCCCCCAGGCCACACCAGCCTCTCCCTCCAGGCTGAGAACTCTGAGGGACCTGTGTGGGGAGCAGGACACCCGCTCTCTCAGGGCCAAGGCAAACAGGCAAGGACAACAGAGGGTGCAGAAGAGGGGACACACACGGGGTGGTGGACGACGCCCAGTGGAGAAGGCTCCCGTGGGTAACCAGCTCTTCCTGTGGCTGGCTGGCTGAGCCCCTGGGGCACACACCAGTGGGCACTGCACCTCCCACCTCTTCCCGCCTCTGCCCACATGCTGCCCTCCGGCCATGCGCCCAGCTCCTAACGTCTCTGCTCCTCTCATTCCTGGCGCCTTGCCTCAGGCCCACATGCTGAATGCCTGTCCCCACCCCCAAAGCCAGGACCCAGGTGTCTTTTCTCTGCCAGTTCCCTGCGCTCTCAAACTTTTGGCAGAGTTAGAGGCCAATCTCCTTAAGGTTTCCATGGCCTCCCTGCCTCCCACCTTCACAGCCCTGTCACTCCATCTTCAGGTGGTTTCCATGCCTGTCTACCTCAGTGGCCCATGACCCTGTCTTGCTGGCCTCCATGTCCCCAGCACCAACACAGCCTAGTCAAGGGATGTCAAGTCCTGAGAGGCAGGCACAATGACAGGGCCTTCAGTTGATCTTGCCCCTGCTGCAGTGCCCGGTGCGGTAACCAGAAGCTTTCTGCTCTTTCGGTACCCACTATATGCCATGCTCCGTGTGACACAGCTGTGCACAGGACTAGGGTGCTGGCCTCAGCCCTCACTGCCCTGAAGCAGGGCTACACGTCCACTCAGGCGTGGCTTCCCCACACCTGGGTTGCGGGCTGGGCCATGGGACTTGCTCTGACCAAGGGGACAGGACATGAGCAGAAGTCAGAAAAGTGCTTGACAAATTGTCCTCTTGTGCTTCTGCCTTGCGCCAAGGGAAGATCAGAGGGTCCTGGTCCAAACAGGGTGAGAGGCAGGCAGGTGGAGCAAATCTGCACCCACCCCACCGCTGGACCAAGTCCAGCCGACCCTCAGACCCATAAGGGAGAAATGGCCATAGGAAGTCTTTTATTCCTCCCATTTTGTTATTGTGGTAAAATACTACCATCTTAACCATTTTTCAGTGTGGTTTTACGTACAGTCATGTTGTTGTGTGACTGTGATCACATCCCTCTCCAGAATTCTTCATTGTGCCAAACTGAAACTGTTCCCATGAAACACTAAGTCCTTCTCCCACAGCTGCTGGGAACCACCATTCTTTCCGTTTATGAATCTGACCCCACGAGGACCTCATTTAAGTGGAATCATACAGGGTTTTTGACTGGCATATTTCAGTGAGCATAATATCCTCAAGGTCCGTCCATGCTGTAGCATCCGCCATCTATCAGAATTTACTTCCTTTTTAAGGCTGAATAACATTCTACTGTGTGTATAGACCATATTTTGTTTATCCACTCACCTGTCGGAAGACCCCTGACTTCCACCTTTTGGTTGTTGTGATAATGCTGTTATGAACACGAGTGTGCAACTATCTCTTTGAGACTCGTTGGCTTTCAATTATTTCGTGTGTATATCCAGAAGTGGGGTTGCTGGATCAATGATACTTCGAATTTTTTTGAGGAACTGCCATACTATTTTCCACAGAGGTTACACCATTTTACACTCCTGCAGGGGCCACTATACAAACTCCAAAGCAAATTTGAGTTCGACCTTGAAGATGATCCTTGGGCTTTAGGTGTGGAGAAAGGGCGTCCACACAGCAGGTGGGCGGGGGAAGGTGCAGCCTGAACATGGACAGGAGTCACGGGAAGTTGTGAGCCCCTAGGAGGCTACCAGGGCGGCTGGGAGTGAAGCAGGCAGTGGCAGATTTTGGGGGTGGGTAACCAAGGAGGAGGTTCTTGATGGTTGGAGGCAGAGAGAGTGAAGATGTGAAACCTAGGCCACGAAAGGAAGAAGAAAGAACAGTGACAATGGAGCCAGGACAGCCGGGGAGGAACTAGGGTCAGGCCAGGGAAGCCCTCGGCTCAGTCACAAAACTTTAAAAACAGATATTTATATTTATACTTATATTCTTATGTATTTATATAAATAAAGGAACTGACAGGGCACCAGGCAAAGGCAGGGTGGGAGCCTGTCTTTAATTCAAAGTTGGTGCTGGGGTCATTGAGGAATTTTTGCACTGATTTTTATCTGAGGAAAGGTTGGAGTTGGGGGTGTAGCTCAGTGGTAGAGCATGTGCTTCGCATGCACGAGGTCCCTGGTTCAATCCCTGGCACCTCCACTTTTCCTCCGACCAACCCCTTTTCTCAGGCTCCCCCTGTTCACAGCGAAAGGAAGTCCAGTGGGTCGATTTTATTGTTTCCCCCTTTCTACTCCCAGGGGCTTCCCATCTCCCAGCACAGGGCATGGAGAAAGGAACACAGGAGGGAAAATATACATGTGTATTGCATGAAAATATTGCTCAACTTGGTCACTGAGTTTTCAGTGCCCCCCTGGACCTTTGCTTCTGAGGTGAGCACCTCACTCACACCACCCTTGTCTCCGGCCAAGGGACAGGTCCATACCGTCATCCAAGGACATTCACTGGGTGCCGGTGACGTGCCTGACACTGAGCTAGGACCAGGGGACCGGGAGTAAGGGACGTGGTTGTAGTTGTAGTTCTCCATCCTCAAGTTGAGGGCCCAGCAGAGATACTCAATCAGGTACAGAGACTGGGGTGGGCGGCTCACCCTGTGCTGGCCTGGAGGAAATGAAAGAGGTGCAGTACCGAAGGAGGCGGACTGGAGGCTCTTGCTTTGTTTCACTGTTCATGCTCTCTCTGAACCCCAGGTCATGGGGTCTGGAACCACTGTCCTCTACCGAAACGGACGGTACCAGCCACTCGTGGTCTCTAATTCCCTCGCACCCAGGGCCTTCCAGGCTCCCCAGGCAGATTCACTGACTCAAGGTTTAAAAATGAGGCTTGAGCTGCAGAGAAGCAGAGCACCTCCCGGCCCAGCCCCCAGAGCAGTGGCAGCTGGCGGTGGGTGTGCCACGTGCTGGTCACAGAGGCAGCCGTGTTCTGCAGGTGTTCGCTCTGCCGGCCTCCTGGGCCATCTAAGATCACTGGTCTCATTGGCATACCACAGGCCCAGGTCTCCAGCTTGCTCAGCATTCATCAGTCACCCAACATTCTTTGAATACCCTTTTGAGTGTCTATTCTTTGAACGTCCTCTTCTGCTTAAGTTAACCTGAGTTTGTTCCTGATACCCAAAGCTAAGAATGTTGCCTTATTTAGACATTGGTGCCAGGAATGGTTGCAGGAAGCTGGGGAGGGCGATCTGCACGACCAGGGCTGGAGACATTAAAAACCCAGCAGGCAATGAGGGCTCTGGAATCCTCCAGCAGAGGGAAACGGAAATTCAGATTCGCCACCGGGAATCACCCGGAGCCAGCAGGCTGCTGGAGGCACAGCTTTGAGGTTGAGACGCCAGCCTTGGAGAGGATGAGACCGAGGAACTGGGCTGTGGGTGTGGCTACTGATTCTCAGAAGACAACTTCCTAAATCCTCAATTCTTAACTCAAGAGCCAGATCCACCACTGAGGACTCCTATGCTTGCTGAAAGCACCCCTTATTTCTTTCAGGCTCTAGCATGAGGTAGCCAGGAAGGAAACTCAAAGCCAAGCCTGCAGGGTGGCGAGGGGCACTGTTGGGTGACACCGAGGCCCCGCCAGCTCTGCTCTGCAGAGAGGAGACCGCTGAGCATGAGCAAGTGAGCTCAGCGTCTGCAAGGGGCTGAAGGGAAGGGCTTGGGGTGATGTTGAACCTTCTGAACCCCCAATCCCTAGCCTACTTTGTGGGCTGAAGCAGCCTGTTCTCACCATGAGGAGGCTCGTCCTACCTCAACAGGGCTCCTGGGGGAACTCCACCATGCCCCTCTATACCTTAGTGACACCAGACCACAGCTGGGTCCCCAGATAGCCAAGGGATGGGGTAGGATTGAATATCAACCCAAACCAAACTTTGCTGTTTCAGATCCTCAAAACTCTGGTGACAGCGTGTGAAGGGCTCAGTCGTGTGGAACTCACTAATGCAGCGTACCAGCCAGCAGTGCTCCATCTGGGTGCCAACCTCATAGCTGGGGTGGCTCTGCTCTCATTGTTTCGGGGGCTGGCCTGCTGTTGGTTGGCACAGGGCTCTGAAGCCCCACTTAGAGGTGGCCCACACCACTGAAGCAGAGATGACAGAGATTCTGAGTAGAATGTAGAGGCAGAGTAAGGATTAAACACAGGCGACCACCGCACCTAACCACAACCCCTGCAGCGCCCAAAATACTATTGTCCCTTTAGATGGCACAAGCCACCTTGTTGAGACAGCCCAGCAGCCTTCCAGAGGCCTTGTTGTAAGGTGGGAGGTGTCTGGGGTGGAGACCATGACCCCAAGAGGGCAAAGGCCCCATGGCAGTGTTGACAAGCAGAGGTTGGTGGGGATCATGGATCCCAAGGTCCCCAGGGAAAAATGGATGCAAGACTTACAAGGACCTGGGGGTTTTTCAACCAAAAATGTCTGGTAAACAGAGATCTGACTGGAGTGCCCAGATGCAGCCCCTGGTCCCTCCCCAGCCCCAGACCTCAGTCAGTTTGCAGATGCAGAGTTCCCTACAGGAGGAAAGAGCCTGATGTTGTGTTCCGAGTCTGTGCCATGGAGCCCCACGGGGCCTGTGACCACTGATGAAAGAACTGTGTGTGCTGGGGAGTGGGGGTGGGCTTGGGACTCGCTGAGTCCTTGTTTCCTCATCTGTAACGCAAGGACAATGAACTCTGCCTGGAAGGACTGCTGGGTTAATTGAGTGGAATAATGGAACAGTGCCTGGAATATAAATGCCTGCGCTGCAGCCCAACTTTCAATCTCTGTGTGATTTCGTGTTCATTCTTGTGATTGTTTCCATCTTCCCTCCACTGTACTGTGATCAGCCATTGGCTGGGTGCTGGGAGTTAAAAAATAACCCCTACTACTCTGCAGGTGCGGCTGTGCTGGGAGCGGGGCCCGGCCTCTAATTTCTAACCTATGCAGCAGCTCCGCCAGGGTGATCCGAGGGGACTAGCAGTGCCGGGCAAGCACCTCGCTGTGCATGGCTGCTCTACACTGAGGCACCAAGCTCCTCAGAGGTAGATAAAATGAGATGGCAAGTCCGGGGCTTGGGTCTTGGCGACAGTGATAAATAGAGAGGAGATGAAGGAGGAGGATAGGTGGATGGGTAAGGATGACTGGGTAGACGGATAGATGGGTGGATGGACAGATTAATGAATGGACGGATGGAGAGGTGTAGACATGGAGGGCGATACTGGCTGCATAGACTTAGGAAATGGATTCGACAAGACCCCAACCTTCGAGGATCTTCCCATCCAGGAAGATGCGGTGCTCAGCAGGGGAATCGCTGAGGTCTCAACTCTCTCATCTGTAGTTAGTGACACCCTCGGAGTTTGCAATTTTCCAGCCACATCACACTGTGTGTGATAAAGGTCTGCCAACCAAGCTGTGACTTGGGACCAACACACGTGGTTGCTCCAGCAACAGACCTTTATGTTCGTTTATTCAATAGGCCTTTACTGAGCACCTACCAGGTACCTATTCTAAGCTCTGGGGTCAAGGTCATGAACAAAATAGCTCCGTGTGGAGCTTCCTTGGGGGAGACAAGGCTAATGAGGATACCTACGACGCAGGTAACTAAAGCAGGGTAATAAAGGGGTCTCCGGAGCAGGGGCTGCTCTTTCAATCGGTTAGACATGGCAGCACTCCCTGCTGGGCTGATGACTCGCTTAGAGGCCTGAAGGAAGGGCAGGGACCAGTCAGGCCGGGACCTAGAAGGAGCAGTGATGTTCCAAGGATCACACAGGAACTAGGACGCTGAATTGGGACTGTAACCCAGGTTATGGACAGGTGTTGGGGTTCCGGGGCTCCTGGTCCGACCCAGAAACAGAGTGGAAATGCACCAGCTGCAGTGTCGGTAGAGGAGGACTTGGTTGGGACCCAGCCAGTTAGCAGATGCATGATCTTAATTTCTCTAAGCCTGTCTGGCATCGCTTCACCACTCATTCCCTTCATTCCTTAAAACAGTCTTGCCAGTGTTAAGAATTCACAGATAGCCCTGGCTGGCGTAGGCTTGGTTGGAGTGTAGTGCCGTAAACTGAAAGGTTGCTGGTTCAATTCCCGGCTCAGGACGCCTGCCTAGGTTGAGGGTTTGGTCCCGAGTCTACACCCGTGTGAGAGGCAACTGATCAATGTTTCTCTCATACATCAATATTTTTCTCCCTCTCTCTCTCTCTCCCTGCCTTCCCCTCTCTCAAAAATCAATAAGCATTTGATTATTGAGGATTGAGAAAAAGAATTCACATTTTACTTTAGAAGCGATAAACATTCATTATTCTGTTGTTTTGTGGAGACAGCAAATGCTATCCCCCAAAGAGGGCTCCAGTACTGCTCTAGTACTTGCACTGACCCTCCAACTATTTCTGGTTTCCTCTCCTGATGAAGCTGTCCCCTCCTCCTCCCAGCCAGGGCCTTCTCTGTGCCCTGGGAACCCAGGACACGGGGCATTTGGTGGAGAGGGGAGGGTCCTACACACAGGGTTGGGCACGCAGGTAAACCCCTCCGACCTGCCCCACCCACCATCCCACCGATGGTCTCCACTTCCTCAACCACACTGTTGTAGCAGCCCCCCATAGAGACAGACCCAAGCCAGGGGCTGGAGAAGGTGAGTGAACAAATCAATGAACCAATCAATCGGCCAATCACTCGGTCATGGTAACGCAAATGTTACTCAGTCGAACCTCAGCCAAGTGGTCGCCCGGCTTGAACTTGCACACTTCCGGTGGCAGGGAGCTTACCACTTCCAGTTTTAGACCATCCTTAGGATGAGTGAGCTTCTCCACCTCCTGGATTTCCCCCATCAGCCCCAGTTGGCCCAAAGATGGGCCCTGGAACCATTTAAAGTCTTTTTAAGGGGTGGTTCCCAAGTCTCCGCAGGCAAGGGAAAGCACAGGATCCCACCGTTGGACTTCAGGGGCCACAAGTCTCCTGGTCATCTGCTCGTGTTTCAGGTGAGGTTTGGGCCAGGGACCCCAGAGCTGGCTAAGGACCGAACCCAGATCAGGTTGCAGATCCCACTTTCAGCTGTGTTCCTTCCGGGCTCTCCTCCAGCCTTCTTCACATTAGAAGCCGCTCCAAACAGGTCATCTAACTCCATGAAGCCTGAGGGCCTGCTTGCCTTGGAGGCAGGGGAAAGCCATCTCTCGCCACTGCCAGTGAGAGGCACCGGGCTGCAGGACCAGGACCTACCGAGTGGGCTGTAGAGGTCCTGCCCACCCCCAGACAGAGGCCTCCCTCCCAGCAGCAGGCCCACGTGTGCGAGGGCACCTGTGTGATCACGCGTGTGCTCGCGCATGTGCTGGGCCTCCCAGAGCGAGCGGAACAGGCAGCAAGCTGTCCGCAAACCCTGCCAGCTCGGAAAGGGTAATCGCCACGCACGGTGCCAACAGACAGACCTCCAGCAGATTCATGTGGTTTGATTTTGTGGTTATTTTTTTTTTTACAACTTTAAATACGGAATATAAATAAATTTTACATTTAAAAAATAAAAGGAAAGCCCCCAAAAATATAATCACCGACTTTACAAGCTGAAGGAAGCCGTTTGGAGAGGGGTTGCGGGGAGTGCAGTGGAAGGTGGGAAGGGGGGGGAGCTCAGAGCCCCCACCCCAGGGGACCCTGGGGGTCTTCTCCCTTTTCCCCCCTTTCCCAGCCCAGGAGCTGCTTTCCTGGGAGGAGCCACCGGAGGCGGAACTCAAAGGGATCTAAGACAGGGGAGTGTACAGGAGAGCACGAAGGCTGCCCCCTCCCTTGGGGACTATCTCTTGTGTTTCCACCCCTGTCTGGAAGGAAACCACTTGAGCTGAGGGAAGGGAGGCCCGGTGGACCCTTGTTACCTCCTCGCACCCCCACCCCAAACAGGAGGCTCACCCCAAGCCATGGGCTGGGGCAGGGGTACAGCCAGGCCACACAGAGCCTTTGTGTCAGTCAGGAAAAGGATCCCTTCCCTTAAGACATGTTCACCCCACCTGCCAGTAATTGCCGTAATACGTACACCAAGTGGCCGCATCGACCATGCGAACAGGGACCCCTGCCTGCTATCCCCTGGCGAGCTCACGCCCTGCACAACCTTACCTGGCATCTTGGCTGGGCTGGAATCCGATGGGCAGCCCCCCGCGGCCCTGGCCCCTGGTCTTCTGCTCTAAAGAGCAGTGGCTGGGCTCATAGGAGCCTCGATAAGGGGTGCTCCCCTTGGTGGAGCAGGCTGAGGGGCCAGGGCAGGGGGAAGACAGCGGGGTGGAGGTAGAGAGGTGAAACAGGAGGACGTGAAGGGGGCAGGAAAGGGCAGCGGACACCCAGGGCACCATCTGCGCCACCTGCAGAGCACGCTTCCTCTCTAACCCATCTGAGAGGGCACCTGGCTACCTGGTGCTTGAGCCAAACCTGCCCAGAGGAATCCACATCTTCAGAGATTTCATACATATAAAATGAAAGAAAGCCACTGTGAGCAGAGGTAAGGAGGGAGGAGTGAACAGGGCCTGGGCGTGGTGGGTGGGGGTGTGCTCCAGTCTGTGCCCCCCGACCCGGCCGACTGTAGGTGTTCCCATTGGAACTGGCTGGGGACCAAGGACCTGGCAGGCCACGCTGAGACACCCTCAGGGCCACAGGCAGGGCTCCTTGAGCCGGTCCACAGCACTCAGGGGTGCCCTGGCCAGGCACTGGAGAAGGGGGTCCCTTCCCCCATCAGTCTCTCTTGCACTCTTATCCCAGATTCTCAGGCTCGGTGAGAGGAAGACCTCGATGGAGTCCAGGGTCTTCATGTTCTTCTCAAGCTTCTGGGCAAGGTGCTGGAGGCCGCTGAGGGGAGACCCGCTTGCAGAGGGTGATGGACGCGTGAAGGGGTAGGGGAAGCACCATTGGCCGTCCGAATCAGGCATCGAGACAGACGGACGAGGGGAACAATATTATCACTCCAAGGACCCCATGGGGGCGATACAGCAAATACCATATTAAATAACCCTGTAAGCCAAGCAGAAGGACACAGGGCTCAGAGACAGCCTAGGAGCTCCTTGCCACGCTCACGTGCCCTGCTTGCTAAGGACAGGGGCTGGGGTCAACCTGGTTCCCAGCTGCGCTTGGGGCTGGGTGGCAGAGGTGTGGAGCCCCCTTCCCACAGGGCACGCTGGGACACAGCGGGGCTGGGATCTCCCAAGTGCCCCCACCAGCCCCTTGGAACTCAGCTGATAACTGGGCAGAGGGGATCCAAGCTCAGGGCTTGCAGTTTTGGATGGGAAAATGCCTCTCCCTCAGCTCCTTCCACAGCTCAAGCCACAGGCCAGGGAGAAGGAAACATGGGGTTCTGGGACTCAGTTTCCCCACCTGGCCCTTACCTGCCCGCACTCTCTTGCCGATGCCCTTAGGCTCCAAGGGTCTCCTTCTTGGCTTGTGTGTGCTTGAACTTCCTGTGCTTCCCCTTGGGGGGCCCACGGATGCGCACTGTTCTAATGGCCACCCGAGTTTGGGGCATCTTGGCTGCTTGGGAAAAGAAAAGGTGTTGTTAGCAGGTGCATGACCACTGCAGGGAGTGCTATCCCTTTCCACCGTGACCTGCCCCCGACCTCCCCACAGCCTCTGGGCTGAGGGAAGGGGCCAGACCCCTTGGGTTCAAATCCCAACTCCACCGCTCACCAGCTGTATGTGTACTGGGAACAGTTACTGAACCTCCCCGTGCCTCAGTTTCCCCACCTGTGAAAGGGGGGTGGTGAGAACACCGCCCACTGCATAGACCTGGTAGAAGGAATAAATGACGGTATGCTGGCAACCACATCATTACCCCACTGCCATGCCCTTTATTTCCAGGTCCCTTCAACCTGGCCTGACTGGATCTGTTAGCCAATAAAAGGGGGCAGAATGGTGCTGGGCCAGTTCCAGGTGTCAACCCTAAAAAAGCCTGGCAGCTCCCACCTTGGCACTTTGGGAAGCCCTGTGCCATCAGATAAGAAGTCTGGTTGCCCTGCTGTGGAAGCCACATGGGGAGGAGAGGCAAGGCCCTGGGTGACAGGGAGAGGGACGGAGGCCAGCTGCCCCAGTGCAGCCTCGAGGTGACTGACTGCAACTGCGGGGGATGCTGGCAAAACCCCCCAGCTGAGCCCAGTCAGCCCACACACCAGAGAGAAGGAAATGGCTCCTGTCCCTTGCCACGAAATTCAGAGGAAGCCATGATCTGCGGCTTTTTCACTTGCCTCATTTCCTCTGCTTGAGCCCAACTGAGGTTTTCCCCCACCAACCTCGCAACCCCACTCGTGTGTTAGGGAGCCTCTGGGCTTCCGGCCAGAACCAGGGCCCCCACCACAGAGCTGGACCTTTCCCTTGCTGCGCCTGTGGCGGGCCTGGCCCACGCCACTTGGAGAAGCGGAACAGTGCGGCAGCCCAGAGCTCGGGCGCCGGGCCAGACCACCTGGGTTCAAATCTTTTGTGTGCTTTTGGGGCAAGTCATGTAAACTCTCTGTGCCTGCATTTCCACATCTTCCAACTGAGCGGTCAGCAGCCCTTGGCCTCCTGGGGTTAGAAGATAATACATGGAAACAGTCAGAAACTCTTAACTAGCCCTTACCACACACGGCAATGTTCTAAGCTCATTTGTCCTCGCAGAAGGCACAAGCACCTACATGGAACAGATGAGGAAGCTGAGGCAGAGAGGTTGGGATTTGAACCAGGGTCTGCCTCTAGAGTCCACACTGTCAACCCCTGCGCCTGTGAGCCTCGGTCAAGTTTAGCGCTATACCTGTCTTCACTGGGGCTCCCAGGTGGAGGCCCCGGCAAAAAGAAAACTTTCTCGGCGGAGCTCAAGAACCTGTCTTTCTGGAGCCTTCCGAGCTCTCCCCAGCCCACCCAGCTCTGTAGGGCCAACACCTGACCTCCTGCCTCAACTACAAGCTCCCAGGAGGTAGTTCCCTCATCTCTGGGACTTGGGGACACAGGGCCTTTGCACCCAGAAAGCCAGAGCCTGGAGTGTCCGATCCAGACACCAGGTCACCAGGTGGACGCTGGGCTGGCAAAACCTGAGACAGCTCGTGGCTGTCCCACAGCTCACCAGGGATAGGACAGAACAGAGATTTGGGTCCAGAGATCTGACATTGGCCACCACATCACCCGGGCCACACCACCATGCCTTACCAGAGCCTGTGGACAGTTGCCAGATGTACTGTCCCACAGGGCCAAAATGCTAAGACCAAAATGGCAAGATCTTACCTACGCGCTAACCAGTTCAACATGCCTCCCAAGAAATTGGTTTGCACAATCATGTGAAACAAATGGGTGTACAATTAACAACAACAACAAAGTTCTGAACAGAAAGAAGAAAATTTTTCCTGGATGGAAAAATCATTCTCCATGTTAACGCTATAAATAATTTATGACACATAAGTTTGAAGCTGTCAAATGATCAGCCTTCACAGAGCACTCAGGCCCTGGCTGGGTTCTGAGAAATGACGCAGAAACTCAGAAGGTTCCTAAGTAGGAAATAACCATGAGATTGTTCTGTCTCCTAACAATAGAAAGTCTCAGAAAATCAGAACTTGGGTTTCGTTTTGTTTTGTTTTTTAATGTTTAGCTAATCACATTAACTTAATGATTCTCTTTGATCCTAACTGTAAACTTTTGAAGGAGAAAAGGCTGCCAGGTGTAGTCCACACATTATCAGACCTAGGACTAGCTGTGTGACCTCGGACAAGACCTCAGCTTCTCTGAGCCTTTGGCACACCCTCTGCAAAATGAAACTGGATCTTTATTTTTCCTTCTTTTACTTTTTTGGTCTCTTTCAACTCTATAAACTGAACTATGCCCCTGATTAATGAAATCTAAAGATAGGAAGCTCTCTCATATCCCTGCTGCATGGTTGTCACTTACACACCTCCAATGACAGGGAACTCACTACATCATAAGGAAAACAATTCCAGCTTGGATGCCTGACTGGTGTAATTTACATCTCTGTCTGGTGGTTTTGCCCTGCTGGTCCTAATTTCCCCCTCAAGGCCTCAGGAATTAGTTTGTTTTTTCATCATGAGGACAAGGTGTCAAACATCTGAAGATGATGTGCAGGGGGTCTTCTCTTGTCCAAGCCCTAGACTTCCCTCTTTCATGCACTCTTTCAATCAAATAGGGGCTGTGGTTTCAAGTCTGGAATGGGCTACTCTGCACAGGGTAGTCAGGGCAGACCTCTAGGAAGAAGTGGCTGCTGAGCTGAGACCCAAATGAAGAGAAGAATAAGGAGTCTTATGGAGAGCTGAGAGAAGTGACTTTCAGGCAGATTGGCATGAGCAAAGGCCCTGAGGCAAAAACATATCTGACCACTCAAAAAGGCCAGGCTGGCTGGGGTGGCAAAACTGAAGGGGACTGGTTGTCAGCAAGACCAGGGGGCCATGTCCTAGGGCCTCGAAGGTAGGGAGGACCCTGGGTTGCTCTCAGTGAGATGGAAGTTAACCAGGGTGAGGCATGCCTGACCTGATTCTCCCCATCGGCAGCTGCCATGGGAGAGGGGGGCTGAGCGATTGGAGGCAGATCCTGCACCGAAAGTTACCTTGCTGCTCCTGGGACCTACCTGGTTTTCGGGTCACAGGTCGTGCAGCAACCATTGTCTCACACCTGCATGCCAGGTGGTCCTCCAGGGTCACTGTGACCATCTTATTGATCGGGATCTTCCGCACGATCTCGATCTTTCTCACCTGGAGGACGGAACCACCCAAGTGCCTCTGTGAAACCAGGCGGGCAGGGGACAAGGGAGCCACCTGCCTGCTCTCCCCACCCCAGCAGCCCCTGCGGGAATCTTTCCTCGAAAGTCAAGAGAGCTTCGAGCCCGCAGGGCAGACGCTGCAGCCCGAACAATAGCAGGACCCTGCCCTCTGCCCTTCTTGTAGCTTTTCCATCAAAACAAGCCCTCCCGACCTGGCCACAGCCCCCCTCAGCACTCCCAGAGAGGGAGAAAGGCATTTCCGGGTAGAGCATGAGGCCCGCGGTGTCCTCATTCCTGGAGCGCCAGCCAAGGTCAGGGGCTGTGGCAGAGGCGGGGAGATGGTTGTCTGGAAGGAAGTGGGGGGAGGCTTCATCCAAAGGGAGGCGGGAAGGGGGAGGTCAGCTGTTAGGTGTCAAGCACTGGGGACAGGAGATACCATGACAGTG
Organism: Noctilio leporinus; assembly: GCA_004026585.1. Classification (NCBI taxonomy): domain Eukaryota; kingdom Metazoa; phylum Chordata; class Mammalia; order Chiroptera; family Noctilionidae; genus Noctilio; species Noctilio leporinus. The sequence goes on along the minus strand of PVIW01002471.1, from coordinate 91,975 downwards.
GGCGGTGTGGTGGAGACTGACACCCGTCATCTCAGTCACGGGGCTCAGGCCTGGGATGCTAGGTGCACACGAGGAAGGGGAGGGGGGCATGGTGAAGCCAGCAGAGTATTTGGCAAGAGGGCCCACCAGCTGCTGAGCCCTCAGTATGCCTACTGCCCAGTAGCTCGGCCCAGCCTGAGGTGGCATGTGGGTGAGGCTGGCTGGAGCAGGGCCGGAACCTTTCCATGTGAATCAGAAGACAGCTGAGGCGTCTCTGACACTATTGTGCCAGGCATGAGGTCAGGAGCTCTCCCAGGACGGCCTCAACTCTCAGTTTCCCCTGAGTCAGAGGGTACAGCCAACATTTCCAGAAAAGAGGCAGGATTCGCATTCTGACCCTATTCTCGGGGCTGCCCCATCTCTTGCAGTGTCTTTGGCCTGGAGGGTCTCTGCGCCCTCCTTATGGAAGACACAGCTCATCAAAGGGAGGTGAGCAGGTGTCTCTCCGCGAAAGAAAGAAAACAGCCAGGCCAGAACCGGGGAGAGATTTGGGGGACTCCAAGCAGTTGCCCAGAGCATTCTGAGTATTCAACAGGTTTGCAGACATGTCTTTTCGAGAGACAGTTGGCAATTTTGTAAAAGATGTGGCAGGTTCTTTTACTTAACATCCTACGTACCCAGGCTGCCTTGGGGTCTGCTGGCGGTTTGGGTGGCAGCACCCTGGGCAGCCACAGAGGGCTCCTGAGTAGCCTCAGCACAACTGTCCGGTCTCCACAGCTTCCGAGGGCATCCCCTCTACACAGGGCCCAGCAGCCTGCCAGGAATGCCTTTCCACCCATTGGGACGCCTGGTCGGCAGCCCCTGCCGCAGTGTTGGGCCAGTGGGTGTGGGGAGGGGGCCGCTCACCTGGACGGGTCGCAGCTGCACCTGCGTAGGGCGACACTGCACTTTATTGCTGTTGCAGCAGCCGGAGCAGCGCTGCACCTCCACGCAGGGCGGCCACACCAGGTAGTTGGCGTTGCTGCGGTCTATGAGATTCCGGGAGATCTTGAACACCTCCGTGCGCGTCTTGCACTCCGCAATCCGGGCCGGCTCCGCAGCCGCCAGGGAATCTGCAGGCAGAGGGGCCTCCTGTCAGCAGGGAGGGGCCTCCTAGAGCACAGGGCACCCCTGGGGCTCCTCCTAGAGGGCCAGCCAGTCCCCTCTTCCCTCCATTTCGGGGGAGGTTTCAGGCCCCGGCTGTTGTCGGCCATGAGGCCTGAGCAGGTTGCTGATGTGCTCTAAGCCCCCATTTCCCTGCAGGCCAACAGGGGTGATCTACACCCAAGAACCACGGCCGGATCCCGAGTGATCACTCAGAGCGTGGGCATGTTGTAAATGTCAGCATCCTTCCGCCAGCCCTCGCTCATTTCACTGTGACCTCACACCCGGACGGGTTTGCCCACATGGCTCTTACTCCTCACACGTTATCTTGTAACCACTTCGCTTTGCCATTTTACCCTGTAGTCTCAGCTGACACTGCTGCTCCTCCGGGAGCTGCAGTTTGCTCCTCCATACCAAGGGATCCCAACAGTGCCTGCGCAGCGCCTGCAGACCTAGGGAGGCCTGCGAGTGGCTCCCGGCCCGCAGCGAGCGTACAGCCAATGTCGGGGCTTGTCATTACTCACATACAAGAAGCTGAGGCTCTGAGAGCTAAATTAGCTGCCCAAGTGGAACTCAGGCCACAGGCTCTTATCTGCCCCCCTCCCCCCACAATACAGTTTGGGTGCTGAAGGTGGGAAAAGAGGAGGAGGGGCTTGGGGTGAGCACCTGCCTTCCCGGGGAAGGCTTCCATGAGCCCTAATGCTCTCCCTTGTCCTTTGGTTTCTGCAACAGAACAAGAAGCAGGTCCCAGGCTGTGCTCCATGCCTGCGGTCCCCAAGCCACAGCCCTTAGTCACAACAGCCACAGGCAGCAGGGCCGCTGGGTTCAACTGAGAAGCGCCCCTGGGATCCCAGCCCCGGGGCTTGTTAACTATGTGGCCACACCCACTTCTTCACCCTCTCCGGGCTCCAGCTTCCAACTCTATTAAATGGGGTTAATAATATCTATTTCTAGGATTGAAGTACCTAAAAATAAGGTTAAACGCAATATATTTTAGGAAACGGAGTGTGCTGGGGATGGGGCATGATGACCCCACTCAATACCAGGTATTTAAGGCTGCTGTTTTCTCGGAGCTCAACATAGGCCCAAGTGCAGGACCCATGGAATCAGCCACACAGCCTCAGGCAGGCGGCAGGCCCCAGGCCTCCTTTTCCAGCCCCCACCTTTGGGGGCTTATTCTCACCCTCAGTCTTACCTATGCTCCTTCTCCCTCGGGATAAGCTCTCCGGCTGGCCTCCGGAATGGGACTGGGTCAAATTCAGGTCCAGCTCGGCTCCATCTTCATCTGCAAGAGAAGCCACAGACAGACGCACTCTGGTAGCTGCCGGCTGGCCCGACCACGGGGCGGCGGCTCCAACAGGGCCTCGGGCAGGCGGGAGGATTGCCTGTCACCCCTCACGGGAACCCCCTCCAGAGCGCCCAGTAACCCTGAGGTCCCAGCTCTGAGGAGAGGCCCTCCAGGCAAACCCCCTGTAGCCAGAGGACTCAGGAGGGGGTGGGGCCCTGACTGTATCCTCTGGGGGGCTTTGGCCCCACTCTGGGCTCTTCAGTCGCATTTCTGAGCAGAGCTCATGTCAATGGAGTTAAAAATAACCCTTCCCTTTTGCTACTGTAGGCGAACCCTCCTTGGCCTCCAGGGTAGGGCAAGGACCCAGAGCTCTGAAGGCCACTTTCCAGTGCCCCTCCGCCCAGCGTTCCCATAGGAAGTGCTGAATGGAGAAATTCCCAGAATCCCCAGGGGGGACCCGCATGCCCGGGACACAGCCCCTCCGGAGCCCCTGACAATGGTCCAGTTGGGCGGGAGGGAGGGAGGGAAGGAGAAGGATGTGGGTGGGGGCTGAAGGCAGAGCCCGGGGAGGCGCTGGGGCTGCTGGGATCGGGAGCCCTTCTAAATCGCACCTCGCTCCACTCCCAGCCTCTCCTCGTGTTTCTGCCTTTCCCTCTAACCTTTGGCCCCAGGTCTGCCCTTCGCTGCCCATTTATTCCTAAGGTCACAGCTACAGGGAAGCCCTCACCTCAGGGCCATCAGCACTCTTGGGGGACATCTCTCTCTAGAGGGACAACCAGAAGCTGGCTGCTGGGGACGAGGGTGGGGCAGCAGGACCCTGAGCTGGATGCTGAATGGTGGGCAGACTCTTCTAGCCCTCTGATGGCCGGCAGAGAGCACAAATAAACTGAGGGATGTCGGGGCCCAGTTCCCGCTGGGCCCTCCACACTGCACTGCATGCCCTTATCATGGTCTCCCCCTCTCGAGGGCCCGGTTCATCCCTGCAGGCTCCCAAGGGGTCCTGTTTGGAGGAGACTGTCCTGCCATGGTGCACTTCCTTCTGGCCTACTGTCCCACATCAGTGCATCTGTCTGTGCTCTGACCCCTTCCTTTCTCTCGGCCATCTCTGGAATGTCCCTGCTGGGGAGGAGATGGGGAAAAGATGTGCTTTGTGGAAAGGTTAAGTTGATTAGGAAAAAATAGCCACATGGTTGCCTCGAAACAGGGCTGCTATTGAAAACTTCGTCTCCCTGATGCCGACCCCCACCCGGGGTGTGGAGGGGCTGTCCCAGGGTGGGGGTGAAGGCCCTTGGAAAGGAACAGCAGAAAGGCTAAATTTGGAAGTTGCCCCATTGTGTTGGCCAGGGCTGGTCAGTCGGGCATGGGGTGGGGGGCCTGGTGAACAATAGGTGGGCCCAGCTGGGGCCCCCTCCCGCCTACCTCACCAGCCCCCAGCACAGGCGGGTTTGAAAGGGCCCGGGAATGCTTTTGAGAGGGAGCCAGGGGCCCAACAGGGAGAGGAAACAAAGGCAGGAAATGCTGTCCCCCGTAGATAGCAGTCTGGGCAAGGATTACAAAGTGACAAAGAGACAAAACCCCAGAGGGAAGGGGAGCTGGGGGTGCCGGGGGGTGCTGACCAGGGCTCCAGGGATCAGGCCAGAGGTTAGAATAGAATGGAATTTGCTCTGAAGACAGCGTTTATAAATACATTCCCCACCCAGGCCGCCAGCCCCGCCACGTGTGTGCCACCAAGCACGTGCCCTTTCGATGAGTGTGTTCTTGGGCACAGGCAGGGCAGCCGCTGGCCTGGGCCAGGTGTCCCCAGGAGACCTTGAAGAGTGGGCCCTGGGCCAGTGGGGCAGGGATGTGGCTCCTCCAGCCCCACCCCCACCCCGCCCCCCTCCAGCCCCATCCCTGCCCCCCACCCCCACCGAGTTCACACCTGGATACTCATTGGGCAGATGCCCTGGGCACCTTCTCCCTGCCTGCGCCCTCCGGGCACCCCACCCTCTGCACCAAGCCAGAGACACATGCGGGTGCTTCTCCCGCCACGCCCCACCTCCCAGGTACCAACCCGTCTGCCTACTCAGCCCTGCCCCAGACAGGCGTGGCTGAGCCCTCCCTGGGCTGCCACAGGCCTCTGGTCCTCCGGATATCAAGGGAGAGGGGAAGGTCCCGTCTGCCTCCCTCCCACCACCACCACCACCACCAGGCTCCCCGGGAATGGCTGCAGCCAGCGCAGTGGATGAGGATACAACTTACCTACGGAGTCTCCGTGCAGTAGGCGCTGGAGGTCCTCAAAGGAGCGGATGGAGTGGTCACTCAGCATCTCGTAGAGCTCCTCAGGAATGGGGTCCCCCTGCCCAACAGACAGCATAGGATCAAGTGAGTTGGGGCTTGCCAGCCATGGCCCTCTTGCCCCCAACGCAGACACTCCCTCCCATGGGAAGTTCCCGCAGGGCCCCCTCGGCCATGGACAGATGAACAGCCAGGCTAGGGGTGGGCAGGAGGCGGATTCCAGGCCTGACAACTAGCAGCACAAAGTCCTGGGGGCCAGGACCTGCCAAAGCCTTGAAGACCCTGCTCAGACAACTCACCCCCCACACCTCAATAGGAGCCCCAGCTTGCTCCGAGTTCTGTTGTGTGTGTCCCCCCACCCCACCACCACCACCACTGCAGGTGCTGGGAGGCTCCACCATGTTTCTGCTTCTCCTCCATACCCGGCAGCTAGTGACAGCCAGCAATTGTCACGGGAGGTCTGATGATCCCATTTCACAGGTGAGAAAACCAAGGCTCAACTACTCAACACCTTTTGTCTGAGTCCTACAGCCGATTGTCAGCAGAACCTGCTTTCAAACCCCAGCCTCTCTGATGGCAGAGCCGCCTGGGCACACAAGGTGTTTAATAAATGCTCGAAGGGGTGGATGGTCTCAGGAGGCCACAAGTACTAACGGTATTTACTTAGTCTCTTATTCCAAGGGTAGAGAAGGGAATCCTCAAATGCGGCCGGGAAACCTGAACGCTTACCCGTGCCCCATGCCCAACCAAGCCCTATTTTTAGAGCCCCTCTGGCCTGTTACCAAAACACACTTGAAACTTAATAAGCACTTTAACAGGCCCCACTCGGAGCCGGGCTTCCTCCAGGGAAACCGCAGGTCCCACAATGACATGAGAGGAACCCAATAGGAAGGATGTGACCATGTCCCCCATGGTCCAGGGAGGCCTGAGGGGCCGATGCCAGAAGTCTTGAGAAAGAGGTGAGGGAGATGAGAGGCTGCCAGGCGCGATCCGGGCCCCACCTCCTCAGGGCAGAGACTGTGTGAGATGCTGCGGCACGTCCGAACTCACACCCGTGTGAATCCATCCACGTGCATGCACAAACACAGGATGGAAGGAGCCCTGGGGAGGGCAGCAGCTGGTTTAATTTTGGGTGTAACAGCTCTGCGCCCAGTCTCCATGGATTACGGAGGGAGGCACTCCCATCCTAGTTGGTTCGCTGAATACCCCAAGAACTTGAGTTGGGAAGCTCAGCGCAGTTGCCTCCCTCTGCTCAGCAGGAGAGGGGGGGTCATCTGACCGCATGGCGACCCACGAGGTTCTCCCCAAAAGCTCTGGTAGAAGCCTGGTGAGTGATCAGTTTTTAGCCTCCCCCAAATCTCATTTCCTAGGTACTAATAACAGCGTCGGTCCTCCAGGGGTCCCGCCCATCCAGCTGTGGCCACCTGAGTTGCCCTTGCGAGCATAACCACTTTTAAAACGAAGTCCTGAAAACCCCTGAGCTCAGTGTTTTCCTTTGAACTGGGAGCTTATCATTCTGGCTGGTGTCTGGGGCTGTCAGGAGGTTCAAGAAAGAGAAGGTTGGAAATTGGGGTTTTTCCACCAGGGTCCATGGCTGTGCAGCCAGGTAGCCAGGGGCTGCATGTGTGAGATGAGAAGCATTGGCTTAGCTACTCCTCGTTTTCCTTCCTCATCTCCACCAGGCACTGCCTCCTCCAACCCCAAGAGAGGGACCATACCTTTGGTGGGCTCCAAAGTAGACACAGGCCCCAAACCAAGAATGGAAGGGAGGTGGCTGGTCTCCTGTAAAGACCAAGGCAGGCCACTTCCCGGAGGGTTCTGTCACCCTCAGAATTGGTGGAGACTCCAGAGAGCTGGAGTCACCCTCCACTGCTGCTAACCAGCAGTGACATCAAGCGGGCTCTCACCTGTGAATCAAGGGAGTGGAAGACATTTGATGTGATTCTATTTCTGCCCAGTGATGGCAGGAGGGGCAGCAGAGGAAAGCCAAGGTAGAGGTACCCAGCCAGCCAGATCTCCCAGGCTGTTTGTGGAGTAATAATTTAATTAACTCCCCAGAAGAGGGGCCCAAAGGCCCAGTACCAAATGGCACATAGCACTTGTGCCAAGACCCCCTTGCCCACTAGAAAGCGAACTGCGGACACTAGCCATGGCAGAGAAGAAGGACCCTCACTCAGGCCCAGCGGGTGCCCTGGACCTGGCCTACAATGCAAAGGAAGTGACATCTTACGGAAACAAACCCAGAACCCTTCTCAGGCTGCATGAAGCAGAGCCCAGGACCAGGGAGAAGCACACAATAGGTGTTCAATAAATGCCAATAAAATGCATGAAGGACTCTCCCCTTCTCCCTGGGATTCTCTCCTGTGATTCTCCCACCTCTTCCTCCAGGAGGACCACCTGGATAGTCTTCCCCACCCCCCATGCAAACTGCCTCCCACTGAGTCCACTCTGTTCTAAGCAGAGGTCACTCCTGCACACACACACCCCTCTATTAATTTGGCCACTGGGAACCCAGAACTCAATAAGAGCTCCTGGATTTGATAAATTCCACAGCTAAATTTTGTGAAGTGCTGACTATGAGCCAGGCATTGAGCTAAATGCAATACTAACTACCCATCCCAAGAGGCTGGTGCTCTTTTTATCCCCACCTTCCAGATAAGGAAGCTGAGGCTTAGAAAAATTAAGTGAATGGCTACAGGTCAACCAGATGAAGAAGGAGCAGAGCTGGGCCCTGCCCTCTTCCAGCCACCATGGCGCTTCTCAGCACTATTTTCAGTTCAGGGCCCTCTTCTCCCTGTAGAGCGCTAGAGCAGAGGTTCTCAACCAGGGGCACGTGACCCCCAGGGGGCATGCACTGTGTCTGGAGGCATTTTTGGTCGTCACAACCACAGGGGTGCTGCTGGCATCTAGCGAGCAGAGGCAAGGGATACCACTAACCATCCTACTACGTACAGGACAGCCTTCCACAATGAAGATCTGCTTGACCCAAAATGCCAGCAGTGCAGAGGCAGAGGAACTGCAGCAGTAGATGAAAGAGCAAAGGCTTCAGCTGCCAAGGAATCCTTGATCCTTGGAGTAAGTCTTTTAACAACCTAAAATCTCAGCTTCTTTATCTTTTCAATGGGGCTAATAATACCTCACCAGGGTTAATGGGAGGCCTAATTGCACCTAGTGGAGCAGCCTGCAAATAATAGCTGCTTAATGAGCTGTCACTGCGGTCATTTCTTCAGTGTGGCTCCTTTGAGGGCGGCAGCACACCCTCCCAGGGCCAGCAGTACGGGACATTTTTGAGGATGACAGTGGGTGGGCGCAGAGCTGCCTGCCCAGGAAAGAGTGTGTGGCTTTGCCCTATACCCTGTGCTGAGCCACAGGAAATGGCACCTAGCCCCACAGTGGCAGTGCCTGGGGCGGTGTGGGCTGCTGGGCTCCTTCCAGGACTGAGGGTAGGTGAAGGGTGTCGAAATTCAGTCTGTGGTCAGCTCCAGGATGCAGTGCCCTGAGGGGACTTTCCCGGGCACCTGCGTGGGGTCAAAGGCTTGGAGTCTGAGGCTCCTCTTGGTGTGGAAGAGTGAGCAAAGGGTGCAGATTTTCCTGGGCACAGGTTCTAGAAGCCTCCTTAGGTGGGCAGCTCTCCCTCGGAGCTGGGAAAGGAGGCTGGACACCCTGGGGAAGCTGCCCCAGATCCCAGGCCTGGGGTTCTGGCAGGGTGAGGGTGTGGCAAGAAGGCAGCTGGGGCACAGCCAGCCATGGGAGCCAAGGCAAACAGCCTCCTCCCCACCCCACCCCCAGCACCAGCTGCAGAAGGTAGGAAGGGCACCAGCTAAGATGAGGCTAGATGAATTACCTGCTCCCAGCCAGGCTGGCAGATCAAAGGGGCTCGGACCCACCCTCCACCTGGGCTCTAGCGCCCGCGCACACACACACACACACCCTTCCCAGTCCTCCTGCCCCTCAGCTGAGCGAGACTACACGGGGCTCGGGGCTTGGCTGGAGCAACCAGGGGCGTTGGCTGTGGCTGGCAGAGGAGGAAGCCTACAAGGCCTCTGAACGCCTGCCTGCCTGCCTGAGACTCTCAGGCCTAATTCAGACTCACTGCCAAAGCCAAGCCCTTTGAGGAAGCCTCCTCTGAGCAGACCACAGAAGCCATTTAGAACCAGACTTTCCACCTACCATTTCCCTTCCCTGTTGCTCCTGGGACCTCCCGCGACCCCACCCCTCCTTAATGTGAGCCCAGCCTCCCACCAGGCCCCCAAAGCTCCCTTGAGCAGAAAACCTGTTAGTGCAGGAAGAGAGAGGCCAGTGCAGCAACCTAATCCTGGCAGACATGGCCATCACTGCCCACCCTGCCTCTGTCCCAACATCCAGCGCAGGTTAGGGGCCCTGGACTCCACCGTTGCAAGGGGCCTGGTAGCTATGCTGCTCTTAAGGAACTCAGCTAATCCAAGCTTCCCCTATTTTTAGTGGCAGAAACTGAGGCCCAGTTCAAGATACACAGAACCTTTGCAATCTGATTTTCCTTCTGCTTCTTCCCCTCTGTCCTGTCCAACCTTGGCAGTCCTAGTGTGAAGACTTGGAAAAGAAAGATGGGGTTGTCTCTTAAGATGGGGCAGGGGGAGCGCAAATGAGGATGCCTGGCCGAGGGCAGTGGCCATGCTGGGCTGCCCTGGGGTAAGGACTAAACGAAGCACTTAGCAAGCACTGGACACATATCTGGTCCCCTCCTCCCCCCACTCTCCAGGATTCATTGGCCTTTCCACAAATATTTACAGATTATCCACCATAGGCCAGGCACCATTCTAAGCATGGGAGATGGTGGTTACTAAGACAAAGCTCTCCAGTGGAGATTACACTCCACAGAGGAAAAACAGATAATAAACAACTACATAAACCAGAAAATGAAAAGAGCTGTCCATTTCCATGTGGGTGAGGGAAGACTTTGAGAGGCTTATGGGTGCTTGGTAAACACCTCTTCACCACTTCTGCGGAGTCTCACACACACACACACCCTCAAGCACACGCGGTAGGCCTTGTACCACAGCCTCCAAATCTTGTTTGATCCTAACCCTGCAGACACTTCTAGAACTGGGAGATTCCAGACACTTCTAGAACTGGGAGATTCCAATAAGTTGGTCCCCCACCACCTACGGCATTAGCAAACCAGATGGAAGCTGGGTAGTGAAGGGCTGGGGGGCCCCTTCACTCTTTCCCAGCAGAAGGGTGCTGAGGCCAGAGGCATCACATGACAGTGGGAGTCACCGTCCCCAGAAGCCAGCTCAGTTAATGCAGACAGGACCTCGTAGGCAGGTCTCAGCCCACCCTCTGCCAGGCCGGGCCTCAGACTGCCCAGCCCTCCTTCCCAGCTTCTGAGGCCTCCACCTGAGGCTCTGTTCACACATGCTTGAGACATGGCCAGCCCTGAGGCCGCCATTACCAGCAAGCCATCCCAGAGTCCCCCTCCCAGGACTGGCCCCCATGTTCACAGGCTTGCCTGTTAAGTCTCTTGTCCCAGAGCTGCCTAGAGGCTTGCTCAGGCTTAGCAGGAAGGGGCTTGGCCAACTGCAAAGCCCCACACAGCTGTGGGTTCCGAAGAACCATGTGTTCAGGGATATTGCGATTAAAGAGAGGAGGGAGGCATCAGGTTTTGTGCCATAGCCCCCTCCCCCAAAACATATCCAGGGAGTTGTGGGAGAGGAGGAGGAGGAGGTGCTGGATGAAGCTGGGAATGGTAAGGGCAGGCCTGGGAAAGCCCTAGCCAGCTGTCACCCAGCTGGGTAAGCAGAGAGGACAGAACTCTTGGGGGTGGGGGAGCTTCAAGCAGCTCAGGGTCCTCTAGTCTGGAAGCCTTAATGGATGGGAAAAATGCTGGGGACATGATAGTAGCCTCAAGGACATCAATATTGTTTCTAACCACAAAGGAGTAGCTGAAAAAGAGCAATCACAGAACAATGTTTGAAGGGCGTGGAGCTGGCTTTACCAGGCAAATAAATGAATAAATAATAAACAACAAAATAAAAACCATGGGTGCTGTGGAGCTAGGAGGGACACTAGGGCCCCTGTTCCCTGTCCCTTGCAGCACCCGGGAAGGCGATGGGAGTCGCTACACAGGTAGGGAGGTGCCGGGGCCCACTAGGGGCCCACCTGTGACGCGGGGGTGGGCAGCTGGCGCTGGGCCGTGCGTGCGTGGGTGTGCGCGTACGTGCAGAGGCCGCGTGTGCGGGGCCCTGCGTGCGTGTGTGTGCGCGCGTGTGCCCCGCGTGTGCACGGGCGTGGCAGCAGCGGGCGCGCGACCCGGCCGCAGTTGTGCGTGCCCGTCGCTCTGCGCGCCCGCCCGCCGGAGCGCAGCATCGCCTCCGGCCAAGAGTGTGCATGCGTGGGGTGAGTGAGCGAGTCGGGGGGCCGGACCGGGTGGGCTGCGGAGAGCAGCGACCGGGACGCCGCGGTTCCCAGGACGCCCTGGCACGGGGCCCAGCCCCCAGGCCCCGCGGCGAGGCGGCAGCTGGGGCCGGCCGGTGCCCCCTTCCTCAACAGCTGGCTGCGGCCCAGGGGTCTGCGGGAGAGGAGGAGGGGGCGTCGGGAGGGGCCTGCAAGCGGCCTGGCTGGGCCCCGCGTCCTCCCTCCCGGGTGCGGGCCGCGGGGAACTGCCGCGGAAGGGCGGGGCCCCAGGGCGGGCGGACGGCCGGCGGCCCTCAAGGATCCCCGAGAACAAAAGGAGACGGCGACTGCGCTTCTGTGGTCAAAACAACCTGCGCTGGCGGCGGCCCAAGGCTCGGCCGCGGCCTCGGAGCCCTTCGCCTTAACCCTTTCGTTGCCGCCGCCGCCTCCTTCCTGCCGGGCTGGTGGTCGAGGTGCGGACTCCCGGCCGCGGCCGAGCCGAAGCGGGACCCGGACCTAGGCGAGCCGCGCTCCTCGCAGCCCGCGTCTCCCCTCCATCTCGCGCCTCCCCCCTGCCCCGCCCCCTTTCCCACCTGGATTCCGGGTACACTTGCCAACTCACTGCTACTTGAGACTGGGAGGGGTGGGGGACTGATCAGACCCGATAGCTCTGGCAGACGGTTTTATACCCCACCTCCCGTGCAGCTAGGCTTTTCCAGGTGGCGCGCTCCGCACCCTGCAAGCGAGGAAGAGAGGTGCTTCCTCTTGCAGGGCTCGGGCGTAAGTATGGCGGGGAATCAGGCACCGGCCCGGGGCTGGATTTCTTAAGAGCCCCCACTCCTCCAGATTCCCAGTGCTCAAAACCTGTCTTTCTCCCCCACCTCCCTGCCACCCTGCCCAAGACACCAGCTGCTCCCAGACCATGCCCTGGGTCCGGCCGTGCCCTGCACCGGCGGGAGGGTGCCCACGCCGACTGGGAGTGGGAGCCAGGGTGGGACGCAAAACCTTGCGGAAGGTTGGCGTGGCTGCTACCGGTGCGCAAGCTCGCACCTCCCGTGCAAGCCGAGTCCCGGACAGAACCTAAGCTGGAACCGAAGTGGGATCGGGAACACCGGTGCCTTCTGCACCCTGGGCACCGCCCCACCCCCTCTCCTTTCGCAGGGAAGGGGCTTATTCAGTTCCTGAGGGGTAGGGGACAGAACCACACATATCTTCCCGGATCCTAAAGGCGGGGAAATCCGGGATCGCTCCTGGGAAGGAAAGCCACCTCTGCACCCTCCCCTTAGTGCCTGGCACCTCCCGCACCTCGGGTGTCAGTCCTCGGAGGTCACCCAGCGCCCAGCACAGTGGGGCAAGGGTCCAAAGTTCACTGTGGGGAGGGGAGGGGTGACCAAAGGGTGGGAGTGGGGGGTAATGAATGAAGCAAACCAACCTCACTGCCTTCGCAACTCACCTCAGCGCTGACCAGACGCAGGTAGCAGCAGAGAGACAGGAAGAGTGCCCAGCAGCGATTCATGCCGACTCTGGGCCCGGCCCCAGGGGGCCCCAGACTCGTGGACCGAGCACGCCGCCCCCTGGGCCAGGGTGGAGGGCGGGGGCTGGGGAGGGAGGTGGGCTGGGCTGGGGTCTGCGGCGATCAGGCGCTCTGGCCGCTGCAGCCGCTGTAGCGGTTCATCCGCATGGCCCCCGGGCGCCCCCGCCCTCAGCCCCGGCTCCGTCGTTGCTGGGGGACTGGGGAGAGCCTGGGCGTGGGACAAGGGTCCGAGGCCGCTACCTGGGCGGTTCCCGAGCCCGAGCAAGCATCCACGGCCAGGGGGCTGCGTCGCGAACCAGCCGAGGTGTATAGCCGTGTGGGGGCGCCCAGGGGACTCCAACCTCCAGGAGGAGAAAGAACACAGCCGCGGATGGTTCGTCTTCTCTCGCTGGCTAAAGGCGTTCTCCTCTGCCCGCCGGCTTAGCTTTTTTGCAACATTTTCTGGGAAGGCCCTCAAAGTCAGAAAGCGCAGAGCTGGGTACCTCAAAACCAAAGTCACCCCAAAAAAACTTTTTCCAAAGTTGGCTTTGCAGCAGCGGCCTGAGTACCCAGGCAGCGAGAGGTGCAAACTCCCGCCCGGGCCGGGTGGGAGGGCCGGAGCGTGTGCGCCCTGGCTCCGGCCCCGGCGGTGGCGGGCGCGGCTGCTTCGCGTGTGGAGTACTCGCCGCTCTCCTGAGCGGACGCAGCAGACAGGTGGACGCGGCGCAAGTCCGTGGTCTGTCTGTCCGCCTGCTCCCCACTCTGGGGGTCTTCTACGGGCTGCGGGCTGCGGCTGCGGCTGCTCTGGCTTTCTCTTTGCAACGAGGCGGGAGGGTGGGCTTTTTCCCCCCGTTTTGCGTGCGTGTATGTATGTGTGCGTGTGTGCAAGATATCTCTATCTCGGGCATGAAAGATGGGCGCTGGTGGCCGAAGGAGAGCCCTCAGGGCGGCCGCGGGGGGTTGGCTGCAGGCTCCAGAGGAGGCAGGCGGGCTGCTCCCCGTGGCAGGAGGAGAAGTTGCCACCCTTTCAGCTGTTCTGGCCTTTATAAAGAAGGGAGAGTGAGAGAGGTGGGTGGAGACAGCCTTTCCTCTTCTGGCTGAGAGTCAGCACCAGGAGGGAAGAGGGGGTGGGCAGGAGCTACGGAGGGCCTGAGGATAGGATGAGGCTCTTGGTGGTCTCCAAGAGCCCAGCAGCCCCTCTGTCCAGAAATTTGGCCCCTGGAAAGGGAGAGCTTGGGGCAACCAGCCTCTGAGCCTCTCCATGCAGTGATGGTAGCCTGGTTTCATGTGGCTGGGGAGAAGTCTCCGGTACCAGGGCCAGGAGTCCCAGCCAGCTCCCGCAGGACCAGGCATTTGCACCCTGGCACAGGCGTGGTGGAAAAAAGCTCAGGCTCTGCCGCCCAGACCCTAGCCCGGCACTGAATAGCTGGGTCACCTTGGGCAAGTCATTTCCCTTCTGTGCTCCTCTGTCCGGCCTCAAAGTGGGATAGGGTGACTGTAAGGACATAATGCCAGAAACTGCAGAAAGCACCCAGTTCCAAGCCAGCCACAAGGTGATCACACCCCCCCCCCCCACACAGCCAGTACCATTCAGCTGAAATCTAGGTGCATGTCTCCTTCTCCTAGCTGGCTGCCTGGCACATAACAGGCACTGCCAGCATTAGCTGACTCTGAATTTGTTGAACTGCAAAGTCACACAACACCCCCCCCCCCCAATCCTGCAGTATTCCAGTCACCCTGGTGTTTACTACCTCCCTCAGTCCCTGGTTTTGAGTCCCAGGGCCCCCCCACCTACACCAGTATTCACACAGTTAACACCTTCCACCCCCAGCTCTGGCAGCTGCTATGTCCCTGCCTTTAGCAGTCACACCATCACGGTCACAGTCACAGAGTCACATGCACACCCACCGAGCCCAGCACCCAGCTCACTGCATCACTCTGTTCCTGGCTGTAGGATACTCCAGCTGGTCCCCTTGCAGTGTCTCTCTGTACGCAAACATCCCTCTGGGGTGGTGGCCTGCTCCTCACACATATCCGTGCCCTCCATTACTGACACAAGCACACGAACATTTCCTCATAAATCATCTTTTTGGACCTAAGCAAGGTCAGCAGCTCAGAGGAGGACTTCTCAGGAAGAGGGAGTCTTATACAAATAGCCACGCAGACAGTGGTCTAGAGGCTCCGACAAGATAATCCACAGGGGAGCACAGAGCAGGCTGCCTGGCGCATGGAGTGCATTGTGCCTTCAACACAGCTTTCAAGTGTTTCCTGGTGGCCAGGTGCTGTCCAGGTGCTGGGGAGACAGCATAATGCTAGTGGTGCAGGCTCCAGCCCTGGGGGGGCCCCCATCCAGAGGACAGACAGATGCACGAATAGGTAAATTAGGAGACAGTGACAAGGGAGATGGGGTGGAGGAGTAGGTGGGAAGATAACCCCAAAACACAAAATTTGGAGTTTACAGACCTAGAGATTAAAACTGTTCTGCTGGCCCTGGCTGGTGGCACAGTGGTTAAGGTGCCGGCCTGCGAACCCAAAGGTTGCTGGTTCGATTCCCCAGCCAGGGCACATAACCAGGTTGCAAGCCAGGTCTCCAGCCTGGTCTGTAGCTGGAGACAGGTGAAAGGCAACCATATATTGATGTCTCTCTCCCTCTCTTCCTCTCTCCTTTCCTGACTCTCTGAAAAGTAATAAATAAATAAATAAAAATCTTAAAAACAAACAAACAAACAAAAAACTGTTCTGCTGGATAGCCAGGTGATCTTGACCTGGACCTTCTATATTCTTATCTATAAATGGGGTGATAATAGCTACCATTGTTATTGGGATGATCATGTGCTAGGCAGTGTTCTTACTCTGAGTGCAGCCTCTCAGTGTTCCTATGAGATGTGTTACTCTTGTTCTACAGTTGGAGAGATTGAAACACAGAGAGGTTAAGCAACTTGTTCAGGGTCACACAGCCAGGAAACAAGAGAGCCAGGACTTGAACACAAGCAATCCAGCTATCGACCCACACAGTTAAACCATCATGATATGCTTTCTCCTGGCAGGCGATGATGATGACAGCGATGACGGCTTTTACACAGGGCTTGTGTGAGCATTACACGTTGCCATGGGTGAAAGTGCTTTGCCGGCTGAAAAGCGCGGTGCCGATATGAGCTCTCGCTCATGTACAAAGTGCTACAGGAGCACAAAGGAGGAAGTGCACAGCTCAGCTCAGGAGGGATGCAAAGAGGGGAAGGCTACTGGGTGCATTGTCAATGAGCACCTACTGTGTGCAGGCCCATGCACTAGGAAATGGAATGAGGAAAGAGACCCAGTCCTGGCATCTCGGACCTCCCTGGCTCCTGAGCGAGATAGACACAAATCATGACAATCCAGATGTCTTTATGCACTGACCAGTTAGAAGTGGTAGGACCCGGACCACATGGCACGAGACCTGAATGCTATGCTAAGGCAAACTCCTTTCCTGTGCCCTTTCCTTGCAGACACCCTGTCAATGTGTGGGTTTTTCCACATAAGCACTTTTCTAAAGAACAGCTCCTTTCACCCTGCTGTCATGCTCAGCTTAGTCTGCACCTCCTCCAGGAAGCCCTCCACCCTGACTCATTGTTTGCTCTGGGTTCCCATAGCATGTACCTCATGGTATTGTCATTGCCCATTTATAGGTGTAGCACTAGACTAAGCTTCAGGTGAGCAAGGGCCTGGTCCAGTTCCCATGTTACAGTAGCTGCCCTGAAAGGATGAATAAATGAGTAAACATCTTACCTGTTTCCCTTCCTGGCCTGCTGGTGCAGAGATGTCAGACTCTGCATGAGGGGTGGATAGAGGTGAGGACAGAGGTGTTTCCTAAAGCCAGAAACAAAGGGCATTGTGCACAGGTCTGGGGAGGCCTCAGCTCATCTCTGCCATTGGGACCACTGAGGAATTATCCTTTCCAATAAGGCTGGGAGTGGGTTATGTGGGGTGGGGGCCCACCCCACAACTCTCACCCACTGACCACCTGACAGGTCTGAACCAGGTGGAAAACCAAGTGGCCACAGCCCTTAGCCAAGTGCTGGGGCTGGGGACCTGCCCAAGGCCAGGCGTTTCACACCGGGTCTTTAGAGCAACCCATGCACGCACTCTTGTCCATTCACATTATCTCGCACCCTGGGAGTGAGGACCCAGGCTGAGAAAGGAACTGGCTTCAATCCCAGGGGCGGGCCCCAGTCCAGAGGGTGGGGATGCCATGCACCAGGTTCCCCTATTCCACCAAGGGACCCCTGCCAGCATCTATGCCAGGCAAGTGTGTCTTTCCTGGCTTAGTGGAGAAGGACACGGACCTAAAGTGGGGACAGTCCAAGGCCATTCCACAAAGGGCCTGAGACCCCAGCCCTGGGCTCTACAATGGCAAAGTACCTATATTCTGTGCCACACCATGGAGCTGCAGTCTGGTGCCCCAGGGTCCTGCCTATCTCATCCCCACCTCCCGGTCTGCACAGCTTTGCCCTGTTTCACCCTCACAGTTGCCAGCAAGGGAGGCATTATATGGCTCATTTTACAGGTGGGAAAACCAAGGCTCAGAATAAGGGACCCAATTCCTCATCAAAGACTGCCCCTTGCCCGACCGTGGCCTTGAGCCAGCTACTCCGCCTTTCTGGGCCTCAGTTTGTACTTGTTAAATGTGGACAATGGTAATTACCACACGGAGTCAAATGAGTTATTGTGTCCTGAGGGCTGAAAGTAGGAATAAGCAGCCGACCAAGGGTTTTCATTATTACTCCAGGCTACATGCAGATTGTAGCTTGCACACATACACTCTGTGAACTACAGGGGCAGCTCTAGGAGAGGACCCCACGGTTGGGGAGACCTGAACACATCACTAGGGTCAGGGTAGTCCTCACATGGCGTCCCAACCCTGGCGAGGCTCTGGCCACTGTGGCTGTGGGAAGCCAGTGGGCCGGCAGGCAGGCAGACTGGCAGACTGACCCAGCCCGGGGAGCCCACCTCACTGCCTCTGCAACCTTGGCCTTGTGTCCTGTATACAAAGGCAAGGGAAGCACAGTGTTTGTTTTCCTGGGCTGAGCGGTGCATTTTTAGCTCCTCCAGTCTCCAGACAAGGAAGAGGATGTTTGGATGGGGCAGCTCAGATCTACCTGTCTTGGAAGCTGGCTGGAAATGGAGTGAAGCCCCCCAGGGTGCGGAAGGCTAGGCCACTCTGGGCTGGGTGTTGACACCGCCAGCATCTTGTGAGAAAGCTCTTTCCCACTGTCCCCTTTGCTGCTCCCCTGCTGGGCCCCAGGCTCTCTGACAGTGGTGACATCTGTCTTACGGGGCCCTCACCCTGGGCCCAGCGCCTTGCCTGCACTGACCGCAACAGGGGAGCTACAGCGATTATTCCCATTTTATCAGCAACAGACTGAAGGTGGCTGAGTCCTCACCTCCTCCCCAGAGGGCTGGTGTCATGGTTTCACACCTGAGGACAGGGCACTGAGGCTCAGAGAGCAAACTAGTGTATCCAGCACCACCCAGCAAGGGAGTGGTGATGCCAGGACCTGAATCCTGGGCCGGGGTGTCAGAGCCCACACTTTCGCCCTCTCCCTGCGACATGATGCCTCCTGTGGCCTGGATCACAGCTGCCCAGGTGTTCGTGCTACTTGGCATGTAGAAAAGTAAACAAATGAGGAGGCTGTGCAGGGCTGGAGTCAGTGGGCCCCCGGACGCCACCCACCAACCACCTCAGGGTGGGAAGCCAGTTGCAACCCCCCAGCTGTGAAGCTGCTACCATGTTCTGAGGATTTGACTGCGGATTCTGGAAGGCATGGCGGCCAGAGGGAGATCGGGGCGGGCGGGTAGCAGTTAGCCCTCCCTTCTTGGTGGGGCAGGGCTAGGACCATGCAGACCATCACCAGCTTTCCAAAGGACGCATTTGTAACTGCAGGAAACATGGTGAGCCTGTCGCAAGAATGGGAAGCCAGCCACGGTGTAAAAGTCACCAATTTTTCATCAATATTCATAAGAGCAAATGTTTACATGGCACTCACGTTGCTGGCAGCTTGCTCCACGCCCGTTGGATGTACCAACTCAGTGAGGCCTCCCTCACGACAAGCCTCCGAGGTCACCCTCCTTGCACGGATGGGGAAACCAAGGTCTGGAGCAGCTTGGCAAGGTCAAAGATGAGTGAGGGCAGAGCTGGGATTTGAGCCTGGGCCACCTGGTGCCGGCATCACTCTCTGGACACCTACGCCCACCTTCCCGGGCAGGCAAAGATGCAAATGCAGGTTCACCTGGGTCCTAACCTTGCCACCCCATAGTTTAGCTGCGCTCCCTGCTGTCTGGGAAAGGCCCTGCCGTGGGCATTGGGCTGAACCCCTGGCTGAAGGAGCTTCCTTTTGCTGTAAAGAACGGTGACCCGCCCTGCTTCACTGATGCTGGGCAGGGAACCCTAGAGGCTGCTAGAAAGGAAACGCAGGTGGGAGGTGCAGTGGCCTGCAGCACTTACAGGCAATCCTGTCCTTGTCGTCTGTCCCCCAGCCTCATCCTGCCACCCTGGGCCCTCATCTCCTCCAGCCCCCTTAGGGACCTTCCCTTTGGGAGAAGCTCTGACACGGCATTGGTGTTCCAAACTGTCCCCACAGTTCAAGCCAAGGGTGTTCAGAGAAGACATCTGAGGTGGAGGTGTCGCATGACTTGCCCAAGGTCGCACAGTGAGTCAGGGGCAGAGATGAGGTGACACTCAGTTCTGCCAACTCCAGGGACCCCGGCCCTCTGCTGTGTGTGTTCTCAGTAACAGGGGAGGGAGGGGAGGAGGTGGGCAGGAGAGAAGGGGTCTGGGGGAGGCTGGGGCTCACAAGGAACAGGCGATGGCTGTTTTTACCGCAAACCACACCTTTCCTCATGCTGTTCCCAGAGTGCCCTTCGTGCTCCCTCCAACCCACGTCTCGCCCACTTCCTCACCACCCCCGCCTGCCCACTGGGAAGCCTTCCCAAAAGTAGCAACTTGTGTCTTCCCACCACTGCCGGGAGGCCGCTTGAGGATGCTTCCCTGTCCTGGGTGTATCTTCGGTCCCCACCAGGACGATGAGCTTCTCAAGGTCAGGGACCAGGAGCTTGTGCGGAGGTTTGGGTTAATGGACAAGGACACTGTAAACCCTGCGGGCCTGGCTTTGAGACCCTGCTGTGCCAGCTTCTGGCTGTGTGTCCTTGGGTGGGGCATTGACCTCTCTGGGCCTTGGCTTCCTCAGCTGTAAACTGGGGCTGGCCACATTTGCCTTGCAAGGATGCTGTAGGGACGGGATGTGAGAATGAGCATGAAGGTGGCAGCCCGGCGCGGAGTCTAGAGCTGTGTGTTACTCCTGAGTGGGGCCCACCGACCAGCAGCTGCGTCACCTAGGGGCTTTAGCAATGCACAGTGGCAGGCCTGCCGGAGGCCCGCTGCGTTTGAAGACCTCAGTGACTCAGGCGCACAGTGAAGAAGCTCTGATCTAAAGGGTAGGGAACAAAGGGTCGTGATTTCACGTGGGTCCGATGAATACCTGAACCACCTGATAACCCAGGCAGAGCAAAGCATAGTGTCCCCATTTCATGGGCAATAAAACTGAGTCCTGGAGGTGGCCGAGGCAGGTTGGAACCAGTGGCTGGGGCTGTCGGAGCTCCATCTCCTAGAATGGTCAGCCCAGGCCTGCCTGGGGCTGGGCTTGGAGGAGCGAAGCCCAAGACCTCAGTGGTCTCATCTGCAGAAGGGGTCCCAACACCAACACGTTGTGGGGAGCGTGTGCGGACATGCCCTGCACGGAACCCCGGGCTTGTCCTCACCCGGAATCGGGTCTCAGCTACCTTGCCAGCTCACCTCTCCAGAGCCCTCTGCTCCGGAGCTAACGGGCTGCGGCTTGCAGGTGGAGGACAGAAAGACTGAGACAACTGTACAAACACCCTTGGGCGGCGCTTATGTAAGGCAGTAAGCAAACAGAGGGCAGCACGGCGGGGTGACTAACCATCTTAACAGTAACTAGCCTGGCGACAGGCGGAACGCTCCTCGGGTGAAGATGCAGCCCCTGGGGCGCATTCCTGCTAAATTCACGGCCTTGCCATCCGTGGTCCCCAGTGGGAGCCCAGGACCCAAGAAAACTGGGCTGCCCTCTTTCCACTTCTTCCTCCCTCCCCTTCCTCCTTCTCCTCTGGGCTCAGGTCAGCTCTCCTTCATTCTTCCTCGGATATGACCAGAGCTGAGGAGCCCAGAGTTCCCACCAGCCTTGACCACATCCCAGCTCTTTGACCCAGGTGAGCCCCTGCCCCCTGGACCATAGATGAGGATAATTCTGGAGCTCCCACACGTGGTGAGGGGGTTGATCTAGCGACTGAACGCAGGTGCCTAGCATATAGAAAGTGTTCAGTCAGCAGGGGCCGTGGTTCCAGTTCCCCTCACTTGAACCAGGAAGCCTCCACGACCTGCCCCAGAGGGAATGGCCTCAACCTATTACAGATGAGAACACTGAGATCTCAGAGGAAGTAAGTGACCTTCCCAAGATCACCTGCTGGTTAGAGTTGGAGCCCAGTCAAAAGTGAACTTCAGTCCCTGGACTCGCAAGACAGTGCTCACGGAGAGTGGAAAACAAGCAAGTCTACACTGCCCCCCGAGTCTCACCCACTCAGAGTGAGATTTGGTCTCTTGTGGCTTCTGGTGAGGGCTTGTGGGTCGATGGGCATCTTTGTGTGCCCGTGAATGGGGCTGGGAGGGAGGGGGCGCAAAACCGCCCTGGGCACTTGGGTCTGGCCCACATGGGAGGCACCCGGGGCCAGACCTGAGCCCGTGGGCCCCAGAGTGCAGGCGCCTGGGGGCTTCCCTTCCCTGAAGACCACCACAGGGTGTAGGATGCATCTCGGCCTCCACCCATCATCTCCCTGTCTACCCTCCCACCTCCCCCAGCTCCTTCCTGTTTTGATGGAAGGAAAAAATTTCAGCTTTTTCCTTCTTTATTTTTCCAGACGGGTGACTCGTTCGGGAAAGGAATTCCCCCCTCCCCAAACCATCATAGTACCTATATACCGATGCCGTGGATCCAGGCCCATCCTGTTGTGCTGAGAGTCATGGTTATTTTTGGGTGCTTTACGGGGGTGGTACCCCAGGGGAGGGCATATGGGGGGCGCTCAGCTGCCTTCTCCCAGTCCACATCCCCCCTCTCAGGTTCCTCCCCACCCCCACCCCATCCTCCCTGCCCCTGTTCTGAGAGGAGGGAAGGAAGCCAGGGTATAAATAACTCAGGTGGTTACTCAGCTCCTGAGAACACGATAACATGAGTCATGATGTGAAATCAAGAGGAGCAGTGAACAGCCTTGGGCCGCCACCCGGGGCAGGGCACTGGGGCTGCAGGAAAGGAGAGGTGGTGGGCAGCGCCCAGGAGGACAGGTGGAGCTGCTGCCCCGTGAATGGCCTGAGAGCACTCTTCCTGGCTCAGACCCTCAGGTTACTCACCTGTGAAAAGCTAGGGGTGGAGGTAGGGCCTGCCTTGCTCTCAAGGCTGTCCCTGAGCTGGGGCGAGGAAGGAGGGCAGGGGCCACGCTCCAGGCACCATCGTTCCTCTTCCTGTGCCTGTCCCGGTAAGAATAGCAGGTCTGTTGGACCTTCTGGCCCCCTCCCCCATTTTCAAGGCAGGTAGCCCCAAAAGTTCCCCAGGCATCAGTGGGACTTGCAGGATGGGAGGTGGGGGCTTAAACAGGAGCATGAGATTCCTGGACACTTTGACCTGCTTGCTGAGCCTTCTGCCACCAGAGTGGCAGTGAATTGGGGACAGTCCCCACCCTTCTTTAGCTGCCTGGTCGCAGTGTGAGCATGAGGCGTGGGTACAGAAACAGGACACCCTCAAGGATTACTGGCCTAGCCCTTATGATCCGCCCAGGCAGCGAGGCCAGGCTACTGGCCCAGTCCCAGGCTCTGGCAGGCCAAGGTCAGAAGGCACCCTCAGCCCCTGCTGGCTCACCCGAGGAAATCCTCAGCTGAATTCAGGCCCATCTCCAGAGCCTGGCAGGACTCGACCCTGGGTTGCCATGGCAACGGGTTCTAGAGCCTTCATGGGCAGAGCCACCTTCTCCTGTCACCCTGAGGCTGCCTGGCCTGTAGAATGCAGCGCCAAGGACTAACCGTTGTCCTGGCTATTGTGAGAGCTGCACAGTTGAGGGGTTGTTACCCTCCCAGAGCCCCCCGCCCATCTGTGAGGCATCCTATCCTCTTTTCCACCTTCAGCCTTAACCCTAAGGGCAGCTCCCCCAGGCTTGGCACCCCCCACCCTGCTCTGCCCTGATGACCCTTGGCCTAGGCTGTCCCTGGGCAGGAAGGGGACCTCCCCTCCCACTGCCCCCAATCGCTGCACGTCCAGACAGCATGGCATGGCTCAGACCCAGCCATTCAACAACCATTCTGCCCTCTGGCCCCTCACAACAATGGGGACTCCAGGAATATTGTCAGGCCTGAGCTGAATCGAAGGCTCTAAATTTAGCTCCTCTGTTTCGTCCTCCACTTCCTGCCCCTGCTGCCCTCCTTTCAAGGCAATGAGGTCACCCCAGAATCACCACCCCAGCAGCCAGACACCCAGGGGGTTTCCAGCTCCTAGGGAATTGGCTCCGAGGGGACCAGAGGCCCTGGACCTTCCCTCCCTCCTGGCCCTACCAGCCCCTTGGCTGCTGGGCCCAAAGCAGAGTCCCCAAGCATTTTACCACCAGTCCTGGGAGGGGAGACCATGGAGGGAGGGACAGAGCATCAAGCACCCAAATGAAAGGCACACGTTGAAGAACCAGGGGTCTGGGCAAGTTGGTGAAAAAAACGCCGACTCTCATAGGCATCCATTTAAAAGCAGCTTACTGCTGCGTGCCGGGCCCAGCGCTGGCTGGGCAGAAAGCCCGACCATGTTTTCCCTGAGTGGACAGGCCAGAGGAAGGACAATCAGCGAGTAAACAATGAGTGACCAAGATCATTTTAGTTGTGACAAGTGTCCTGAAGGAAATAGATCAGAGATCTCAAAACCTGGGTGGGGTAGAGAAAGGGTCATCGAAGGCCTCTCTGAAAGCTGACATTCGAGCTGAGTCTTGGATGACCAGAGAGAACTATTCCAAGGTCTGGGTGGGGCCAGGCCATGTAGGCCAGAGAAGATTCAAGGACAGATGCTGGGAGAGAAACTCATCTGGCCTGGGGCAGTCGAGGGTTGGACCCCATTCCCAGGAGGACCAGGGCTCAGGAGGCAGCATTCTATGTGAGAGGTGGCCCCACCTCCAGGGTGATGAGTAGGGGAACCAGTGCCCAAATCTCAGATTTAAAAAGACCTGTTGGCCTGGACTGGTTTGGTTTAGTGGGTTGGGTGTCATCCTGCAAACTGAAAGGTCACTAGTTCAATTCCTGGTCAGGGCGTGTGCTGCGGGAGTATAAGAGGCAGCCAATTGATGTTTCTCTTGCACATCGATGTTTCTCTCTCTCTCTCTCTTTCCCTCCCTTCCCCTCTCTCTAAAAATAAATATAAATAGAAGGATCTGTTGGCTACTGTGTAGTGATGGGACTACGGGGAGACCAGGGAAGAGACCAGCATCATCACATCTTGGGATGAGAACAGCTGCTTGCTAGAGAACACCTTCAAGATTGACCGGCTTCGGTCCTCTCCTGACTCTCCGAGGCCCAGAGAGAGCATGTGTCTTGCTCAAGTTCATACAGGGAGTCAGAGCTCTGCCCCGAACACCTTTCATAGTAAGTAATAAGAGGAACTTTGGTCCTGAAAAGGATGTCTCTTCCGGAACCCTGAGAACCCGGGATCTGAGATGCCGCCCCTGGCCCAGTCCCCCACGCAGTCGGCTGCCCTATTGCCCCAGCCCAGGCTCCGGCTGGGGGAGGGGTTAGTAGGCTGCAGATGCAGTCCCTGGGGGATTGGTGGGGGGTTACCCAGTCTCTGGCCTGGCTCTCCCACTTCCTGTGGACAGGTGTTCTGACTCTGGTCCCTCCCACCACCCTCCCCAACCGCCACCCTCACCCCCGAGCTCCTGCCCTGTGCATCTCCCAGAAGCCCCTGCTCTCAGGCTCTGCCAAGAATCTGAGGTTGGCAGGGAGTTGCAGGGGGCCTCTGGAATGTCGCTTTCCGGTGCCAGCACCAGTGTGCCAACCTTGGCAGAGCCCTCCGGGGTGGATGGGGGATCACCGGATCTTGTCTGGAACTGGGAGGCTGGCAGCCATGAGCCACGGGGGGAGGTCCAGCCTGCCTGCCTGCCTGCCTCATCTCAGGTGCAGGACATCCTGTACTAGAGCTGCCCTGATATTGGCCTGCACCATCCCCGCCAGAGTGGGGGAGCTGGTTTCTTAGCAACAGTGCCCCCCATCACACTCTTCCCTCCAGCTGCCCACACCCACAGTGCCTCTAGGTCTACACTTGAACCCTGTTGGGGGAGGGGGACCTACTTCTCTATGTTGGAGATCCTTATTAACCCTTCAGACACTGGGTGTAAGGAAAAGAACTACAGGGTGTTCTGGGCTCAAATCCCATCTCAACAGTGACTGCCTCTCTGAGCCTCAGTTTCCTCAATCTGCAACGTGGAGACAGCCCACTGTGCAAGGGCTTGGTGTGAGATTCTAATAAGGTAACAACACACACACACACACACACACACACACACACATGCACACACAGAGGCCCTGGCTGTATGCCCCCTCCTCTTCCATTCCCATTTGGTTTTCCCATCCCTGACCATTTAGTGGAAGTAGAAATCTTCCTCCCTCGGCTGACCCTCGGAGGGCCTCGGGCAGGGGCAGGCGCAGGAGCAGGGGGAGGTGGAGTAGAGGAGTGATGGGGCCGGTGGGTTAGGGTCCTCACTCAGGAGTCAGACAGACCTGGGTGTGAGCCCTGGCTCCTCCACTGACCAGCTGTGTGGCCTGAGGGAAGTTACTAAACCACTCTGAGCCTTGATTTCCTCATTTGTCTAATGGTAATAATAATAGCGACTTCCCCACTGGGGTTGTTGGGACATAGGTATCATTTTTGTTAGTATCATCAGCTGGTGGGAAAAAGAGGGTATTGGTGGAAGCTTGTGTCCCTGAAGTGACCCCAAGTTATTGGAAGCTTCTGTTGAGGGTGAGGGGCAGCCGTGAGTAGCCAAAGAGAGGAGAAGGCAGCTGAAGGCAGCAGGCACCCAGAGGCCCTCAGCCTGTGCCTCTCATGGTCCTCTGGGGATCCCCATGCTCCCAGCTATGCTGATGGTAGAGCTGGGTGAGGCCTTTTGCAGCCATTTGCCCTTCCGGCCTGCAGGGCTGCCCCCTCCTCCACTCTGCCAGCAGGGCACAGGCCAAGATGCCCTTATTTTTAAACCTGAGAACAATGCCTGGCTGGCACGGCCTCCCACAGGGGACAGAGAGATTGAGGATGGGCTGGGAGTGACATTTCCTAGGCCAGCCCTCCTCACCTTCAGACAGATGTCCAGGGGAAGAGGTTGTTTTCCCTCCAGGAGCCTGTGTGCTAGAGTCGTTCCTCGTGCCTGGCCGGCTGGCTGGGACTAGCTGCCCCCTCACTGGCATGAATGAGGCACACCTGCTGTGCTCAGACCTCCCAGAGGCCAGTCCCCGGAGTGGCTTCAGGACCCAGGACACTGGCCCCTCAGACTCTCCCTTCACCCTCCCAGCCCCACAGGGCCAGGCTGAACATCATGCCTCCTGGGAAAGGCTCCCTGTCCCGCCTAGCACCCTCACACAGCTCTGCAGAAAAGGCCTGAGTTGGCGCAGCGGAGAACAACGCACCTGGCGGAGGCCAGCAGCTCAACGCTTTTCCCATGGGCTGGGCAAGATGGATGGACCAGGAACCAGGGATGTCAGTCTAGTCCTAGTCCTGCTGTCAGCAGCCCCTGCATGACCTTGAGCAAGACCCATACCGTCCTTTCTCCCTCAATTTCCTCTTGTGTTAAACAGAAGTAATCAGCCTGCCAGGCTCCCACCTTAGGGCAGGAAAGGGCTTCGGAAACCCCGAGATGCTGCGCTCAGGTGGGCAGGGGACACTGGAAACAGGCATCCCCAACACATGGTGGTGTCTATGGGGAGCCACAGACACCAGACCCCAGAGCCAGACAGCCTGGCCTCAGATCCCGGCTCTCCACGGTCAGGCTCAGACTTGGGCACCCCCCTCGGTGCCTCTGTCTCCCCACCTGTACCACAGAATCATGAGAGTGCCTGCCTTGTAGGGCTGTTGGGAATTCGTCAAGAATAAGTGCTCACTCCCGGTAGCTCTCACCGTGTGTGCCGCAGAGCCGAGGTGTGCATGAGAGCACGCGTGTGCACCAGCCTCCTTGCGTTTGTGGCCACAGAGTGTGGGAGCCATAGGATGTATGTGAAAGAGGACGAGTAGCAAACTGGGGTACAGACCTGCACTCAGGCCGGAGTCCAACGTCAGTGTGTGCTCCCTGGTGTCCTAGGAGGACATGTATTCCCAGGGCGCACTCACAAGAGCTGAACTGGCTTCAGTCCCCTGGCCCTGACATTGAGCTGGAGCATAGGACTGTCAGCTCCTCCTGCTGGGACAGGAAGCATCAGGGCCCCCTCTCCCAGGGTTCACATCTGAGAGGAAGCAGGTCACCTGAAGACCTTGAAATGAGCTAGGTCTCTCCTGCCCCCTGAGCTGCACAGCATCACTGCTTGTCGTAGTCCCTGTGGTAATTGTGTCTGCTGCCTCCTGCTGCTCCCATGGGGACAAGGATTTTGTCCACCCTGTCTACTGCTGTGCCTGGCACTTGGGTGGCCAAGGAGCCTGGGAAGGTTTTATTGTTGTCATCTTTATTGAGGTGTCGTGTACACACAATAAAAGCCACCAATTGTCAGACCTCAATGCACACAATTGTGTAACCTCGATCAGGATGTAGAACATTTTGTCACTCTAAAAGTCCCTTCTCACCCCTTCCCGCCAGCTGCTGGCAGCCACTGACCTGGGCTCTGCGATGTCGTGTGTCCTTTCTAGAACCGCACGCCTGGGTCCGAGGAGACGGCTCCGGCAGCTGCATGGACCCTGAGGAGGAGGCCAGGAGGGAGGAGGCCCCTACGGGATGGACGTGATGGGACCGGCCTGGCCCAGGAGAGGTGAAGAAGGGCCGCTGGAGAATGGGTTTGAGAGGAACCCTCAGGGTCAGGTAAGCATCTGG
Source organism: Noctilio leporinus (assembly GCA_004026585.1). Lineage (NCBI taxonomy): Eukaryota > Metazoa > Chordata > Mammalia > Chiroptera > Noctilionidae > Noctilio > Noctilio leporinus. The sequence continues at coordinate 64,277 of PVIW01002471.1, read as the reverse complement.
TCCTGGGTGATGTGGCCAGGTTTCCTGAAGGAGCAGCTGGCAGTGGCTGAGATGCCCCTCAAGTCTTGATTTGGAGAGAGATGTCCTCACCGGCGCATGCGTTCATGGGTGTGCACACAGCACACCTGGTGCATACATGTGGCTGCAGGCATATACATACACGCACACACAAAAGAAGGAGGGCAGCCCAGGTCCAGACAGGTGGCACAGAGGTGACCGCTTCTCAACACCCGTTTCCATCTTATCTGAGGAGGAGACCTCTGCAGGCTGCCCATGAGGGGGCACCTGGTTGGCAGAAAGCAGGCGATGGGAAGCTCAAGTTCTTCCCTGTCAGAAGCCGGCTCATGTGAGATCCCAACCTTAGGATGCGGTTCATATCTGCTCCCTCTTACAAACGAGGAAACGGAGGCGTGAGGAGGCTGAACAATTTGGTCATGCCTCCCAGAGACAGCACTCGAACTGGCTTTTTCAGTCTGTGACAGCTTGCAGTTCCCAGAGATCCCCACAGCCATATTTTTCGTCCCACTCGTTCGGGTAGCGGCTGCTGGTGCCCCTCCCCCAGAGACAGGCTCCTGCTCTGTTTCCGCTCCTCCCATCTGCATAGACTTGAACTTTCAAAAGCCATGCCCTGGCTTTTGAGCAGCTAGGTCACAAAATGCAATGTGGCTTCGGCAGAAGCCACATTCTCCTGGGATGCCAGTCTCTGCAACTTGGAGCCACCACGCTGTGGAAAGACCAACCAGCCCACATGGAGAGGCCAAATGGAGAGGACCCAAGAGTGTCGGAAGTGGAGGAAGACACCCTGACGGCACCCACTGCTCCCACCCTGCCGTTCCTGCTCCAGCCACTGACTGCAACTTCATGAGAGACCCCCAGGCCAGACGACCCAGCCAAGCCCATCCCAAACCCTCTGAAGCTAGGAGAAATAATGCTTCTTGTTGCTTTAAGCTACTAAGTTCTGGGTTGGTTTGTGACACAGCAGTAGTTCATTGGAACCCAACCCATCGCAGATCCTGCCTGGCTGATGTTTAGAACTAATCCAGAATCCAGTTGCTTCTCACATCTCCACCCCTCTCCCTAATCTGGGCCACCATCATCCCTTGCCTCGACCAGCTAGGTAGAGAGCCTCCTGAGTGGTCTCCCCGCTTCTGCCCCAAGCCTGCCATCTATGACCCACCAGAGTCCAAGCAAGCCTGTGGCTCAGACACACCTCTGCTGAAAGCCCTCCAGGGCTTCCCACATCTTCCGCGAATCCTGACAGTCTCCCACAGGCCCCACACAGTCTGCCCCCACACACCTCTGACGCCCACTCTCCTCACTCCACCCCCAGCTGTTGCCCCAGACCTCGCAAGCACACCCTTCCTCAGAGCCCTCGCTCATGCTGTTCCTTCTGCCTAGGATTTCTTTTCCCGCAGGTGCCTGTCTGCTGTCCCCTTCAGCTCTCAGTTCTAATTCTCACCTGCTTTGTTTCACTCCATTGAATTCCCCCTACCAGTGATGAAGACAAATTGTATCTCAGTATTGTGTTGTCTGCCTCCTTCCGTTATCAAATGAGCTCCCTGCCAGCAGCGACTTTGTTTTTACTGCCTTATCCTCGGTGCCTAGCATGGAGCCTGGCCCATGGTAGAGCTTCAGGTGTCCATTGAATGGATGGACAGATGGATAGATGGACAGACGGATGGATGTCTTTAGAACACTCCCAAGTTAAGTGACCCCTGAAGGGTAGGTAAGAGGGTGAGAGAGGGGGCATTGAGACTCCCAAAATGGGCTGCCCTCCTGCCTATTCAGGGTGCATCCCCAGGCTCCAAATGAGGAAGCTGAAGCCTGAAGGTTAACTCATTGGTGAAGGTACAGATCATTCACATGGTCAAAGGTAAACACTTCACAGCATCCAACCTTCCAGTGTCTTCGAATGCAGATTTCCTGACTCCAAATACCAAGGCGGCACTTGCAAGCCAAGAAGGCATATTAATCTCCGTGCCCCAGCTTCCTCGCATCTAACAGGGGTTAAGCCCCCCCCCCCCCGATTTGCCCTGTGGCTAATGAAATTGAAGCCCCAGCAAGCCTCACCCACATGGTCCCTTCTAAGCTGCCACTCCTAGTTAATATTCCTGACTCTCTGTTTTCCGTAAAGATCCAGAGACTGATTCAGCTTCAAGCCCCACCATGCTAAGATTGGCCTCTGCTGACAGCATTTTCAGAATTAAATGAGTTATTGCCTGTAGGACAGCGCCTGGCACAGGGCGAGTGCTCAGTGCTATCCTGGTGGCCCCATGTGTGCCGGACACTGTGCTTGGGGCTAGGGGTTCCCTGATGAACAGGATAAACCAAGCCCCTGTCCCCATGGAGCTTATGTCCTGGGAGAGGGAACAGACAGTGGACAAGTGAGCAAAGGGACATTCAAGGGCAGGCAGTGACGAGGGCGGGAATGAATGTTGGGGGTAGGGAAGATGGATGGGGTGGGGTGGTACAGTTTGGAGGGGACCGGAGACTTTTTCTGAAGGGTGACATCTAAGAGGTGGATGGTTCAAAGAAGAAAGCCATTTCAGGCAGAGGGAAACAGCAGGTGCCAAGGCACTGCGGCGGAAATGGGCTGGATGCGCCAGAGACGCAGTAACAGGGACAGTGGCGAGTGAGTGAGGAAGCAAGTGGGCAGGAGATGAGGTCAGAGCAGCATGCCCACTTCCCTCTCCCCATTCTGGCCTCCAAGGGGCCAGCGCTCGCAGAACTGTTCCTTCCCCACCCTGGCCTGAACTGGGGTGCTGCTCCGCCACCGTCATGCCTGCCTTGTGACCTCAGCCCCACCCAGCCCCCAGCCCCAACTTCCCCTTCCAGTAGTGACCCAGAAAGGCATCTCCCCTCCCTGCACTCCTCCGAGGGGGAGGGCCCTCAGGCCTCCAGAGTGGACGGCCGGCCGGGGGTGAAGCAAGTAACCCTCTCTCTGCTCTGGCTAACTCCTTTCATTCTTCCCACCTGCCTTCCCACCCCTCAACCACCCACCGGCCCTGGCAGAGTCAGATCCTGGCAGCCTCCTCTCCTCTTTCACCAATTGTCCCAGAATCCGTGGGGGTTCCCCAAATGCATCTGCCATTCCCTAGGCCCAGAACCCCTTTCTTCCCCTCCTCCCTCTAACCAAATTTCAGCACTTACCTCCTCCCAGAAGTCCCTGGGTTATGAGCAAAAGATGCATCTTGCTCATCTCTACACCCACAGGGCCAGGCATAAGGCTGGCATCAAGAACATCTTAACAAATGGATGAATGAATGAAGGAAGGAACAGGGAAGTTATTCCATCCCAATCAGCGCCTTACCACTAGCCTGTGTACCAAACTATGCCGGGCACAGGAGCCAAGGATGACTATGACAGACAAACTCATTGGCATCCCTGAATACAGGAGCCTAGAGCAGGTTGGGGCTCAGCACTGATTTGCTGTGTGACATTAGAAAGCCACTGGCCTGTACTGAGCTTTTCCTCACAGTCAGACCGCCTGGCTTCAAACTGCGCTGCACCCCCTTGCTAGCTCTGTGACCTTGGACAAGTTTCTTAACCTCTCTGAGCCCCCGTTTCACCCTCTGTAAGTGCTGAAGGGCATCAGGGCTTGTCCCACAGACGGTCCTGCAGAAGGCCCCGCCTCAGGAAGTGCTGGACAAGCATTCCCTCTGTGGTTCATTAGACCATAGTTAGGTCTGTGGTTTGATCTCTGTCTTCAGGGACAAGACTGGTTTGCGTACACACACGTGTATTCAGGTGGCTGCGAGTGTCTCAGGCTGAGAGTCTAGGGCTGCTGGTGGCACCAAGGATAGGGGTGTCCGTCACCCCCAGGCTGTGAATGTGCAGGCTGCTTGTAGTTGCTACCTGCCCTGGAGAAGCCTCCACCCTTTGTCCCCACTGCTGGACCTTCCACAGGGTCAAAAGTGATAGTGCTGATAGAAACTAAGGGTAATTCCACCAGGCAGAATGGGCTTCCAGAGACCTGCTGGGAAATGCTGCCCCATCCCCCGCCCTTCTCAGGGAATGACGGCCTAGAAATGGGGTCACAGGCCCCAGTGAGAGGGACTGGAGGCTCCAGGCTCCTGAGTCCCTGCCTTGAAGGGCCTGGAGGAAATGGCCTCATTCAAACAGAGTTTAGGCATCTTAGTGATCTCTATGTCCAGAGCCTGTGGCTCAGGGAAAGCTGCAGCTAGGAAGGCTGAGTAAGTCACCCAAGGTCACACAGCAGTGAGGGCAGAGCCCGGATCCGGGACTCGAAGCAACTGGCTAGCCACGCTCCTCCCACACACGGTGATGTGCTTCTGGAAATCACCCCAGTTCTACTTTCCAAAATGAGTCAGGAACATCTGTATCCCCAGGGGCCAAAAATACCCTCAGGGCACCCTGGTGAGGATACTGACATCTTCCTGAGGTGTCTGATGGCAGAACTGGCCTTCCCGGCAACTGATAATAACCACACCATTTGCTTCCTTTTGTCAGTCAGCGTTCCTGAAGGCCTTAAAAGCCACATTCTGGGCCTGTTCTTGCTACACCCCTGTGAAATAAGGGCCAAGCCTTATTTGACAGGTGATACCATGGTCACCTGAAGGGGTAGGGTGATTTGCCCAGAGTCACATAGGCAGCCCTGGTTCTGACACTCAAGTGGCCAAACCCCAAGCCTAGAACCTTCCCCAGCATCGCAAGGAGAATTTGACCTTCCTTCACAGAGACCTAGGCAGATTTTATTTTATTATTTTTAAAAGATGTTATTTACTTTCAGAGAGAGGGGAAGGGAGAGAGGCAGAGAGGGAGAGAGATATCAGTGTATGGTTGCCTTTCACCTGCCTCCAGCCATGGACCTGGCTGGAGACCTGGCTTGAGACCTGGCTTGCAACCTGGTTATGTGCCCTGGCTGGGGAATTGACCCAGCGACCTTTGGGTGTGTAGGTGCCTTACCCACTGTGCCACCAGCCAAGGCAGACCTAGGCAGATTTTAGACAAGCATTCACTCCCACACCTGAATCCTGATTCTTGTGTGTGTGTGTGTGTGTGTGTGTGTGTGGTTTTACCATCAAAGCAACAATACATGTTCTCTTATAAAAATCTGAAAAATGCATAAAAGTCAAAATAAGGAAGAAAAATCACCACCCGCAGCCCCACCACCCAGAGACAATCATTGTTAAGGTTTGATGTATTTCCTTCCATAGTTTTTTGTTTGGGGACTTTTTTAAAAAAACATGGCTGAGATCATACTGTATATTAAAAGAAAAAAACAAAACGGTGGTATCCTGCCTTTTGACTTGCCATTATATCATGGCACATTTTGAGATATTTTACGCTCTGTAGCCCCATTCCTTTCCTCACTCTGAGCCTCATTTTTATTGGTTGCCTAGTATTTTGCCAAAGTGGAAGTTCCATAGTTTATTTAGCTGTTCCCTTATGGTTGGACATCTTCATTAGTTCCAGTTTTTTTTTGACATTATAAATAATATGTTTTGGTAGAACTTGGTACAAAAAGCTTTCCTTTTTCCGTTTTTAGGGATTGCTGTCTGGCTGGAATGGAATTACTGGGTCAGTGAGTCATGTGCATTCCTGGCATAGTCCAATTGGCTTCTGAGGGACCTGAGCCATTCTACAGATGAACAAAGAGAGACCCCAAGAGGTGCTAGGAACCGTCACTCAACCTGTCAGCAATGCCTGTGATCCTTTCTCTGTACCTCACCAATCCCCATCATCATGTGTCCCTCTAATCATTCACTCATTCATTGTTTTATTCATTCATTCAAATGATACGTTGCACCACCTATGTGCCAGGTGCATAGAAGTATTCACTCCCACCCCTTACTCTTAATTCTTGTGTGTGTGTGTGTGGCTTTACCATCTTCAGGCTCTAGGCCCTGGATATACTGCAGTGAACAAAATGGACAAACCCCTTGCCCTCAGGTGTTTCAATCCCACAGGCACAGAGAGAAGGAGCTAACGGAAAGAAGGGCAGGTACACCGACCTGTGCTTTTGTATTTGGCTATATGCAAATCAGGGTGTTCATTTGCATATCAGTCCTGAGCCTTAGGAAGCCACATTCTAGTCCTATTTGATAGCAGAAGTGAAAAGGCAGAGGATGCCATCTGGCAGCTCCCTAATGAGACCAGCCCTGTTTTCCTTTATCCCAAATTATTTTCTTTCTTTCTATCTTATTTTTTAAAGATTTTATTTTTAGAGAGAATATCAGGGAGGGAGGAAGAGAGAGAGAGAAACATCAATGTATGGTTGCCTTTCACCTGCCTCCAGCTACGGACCTGGCTGGAGACCTGGTCTGCAACCTGGTTATGTGCCCTGGCTGGGAATTGAACCAGTGACTTTTGGATTCACAGGCTGATGCCATTCCACAGAGCCACCAGCCGGGGCCTCCAAACTGTTTTCTAAAATTTAGCCTTTCCTTAAAAATTGGGACATTCCATAGGAGTCTGGATGTATGGCATCTCCTGAACGCTACACACCTGGCCATGCTGGGGCCAATTCTCATCCGGCCCCTGGGGACCATTGCTCAGCTGAGGCAGCCCTGACTGGCCACTGTGACCCTGTGGCCATCCTCCCTACACACATTCAGCCCGTGGGCCTTTCTTAACGTGAACTGGGCTGGAGGGACTCAGTAATAAGAACAATCACGATAATAACGCTATAATAAGTAACAAGAAGGTGAAGTCAATCAGGCCAGGGGACAGGGCTGTAAGTGACAGCGGTAGGATTTGCACTAGGCAATGGGGCTCCTGAGTCTGGGCATTTCAATGTATCTGGCGGGTAGTGCATCATGGAAGCCAGCAGGCTCCAGAAACCCCACTAGTGGACAGACAGCCCTGCCGTGGCCAGGGGAAGCTCCGACGTCCCCAGGACAGCACGGGTCCAAGAAGCAGCACTGAGAAAATGAGCTGGAAGTGACAAGTCAGATTAGAGGTTTCCTATTTCTTTGAACCTGGGGCTCCCTGTGCTCAGAATGCCCTCTCCCTCTTCCTTGGCCTGCTGAATGCTTCCTCTTGCTCAGCCGATATGCCCCCTCCTCCAAGAAGCGCCCCCTCCAAGGGGAGGTTTACAGCTGACTCCCGAACCTTGGTCCAGCCTAGAGAGGGCACTGGGCCCAGCCGGGTGAGACAGACTGGAGCACCAGCAGCATCCACATCCTCAAGTTCCCACTGCCCATCCCATGGAAGACGCTCACTCGCTAACCCCCAATCCCTGATTCTATTCTGCGTGGGTTAGGAGAGAAAGAGAGAGTGAACAGTGGCCTGAGGACAGTGGATGTGGCTGTTTGCCTTGAACCCTGGGTGCATGTTCCAGCTTCAGCATTTGCTTGTCACATTCCCTAACCCCCTGCCTCAGTGTCCCCACCTCTAAAACAGACTAATGCATATTTCGCTCCCAGTCTCTGTGAGACAGCCGGAACAGGCCTGGCGTGTTCCTTCTGTTATCATGAATGAACAGGGAGCATGCACCTGCCGACGTCACAGGCTCCCAGAACGCCGGGTGTTAGAGAGCCCTAGACCCACTCTACCACTGAGGCCAGTCCTAAACAAGCCCCTGACACCCCACCCCACTCACTCTCACCGGCTATCCTGGGTCCTGGTCCTTTACGCAGAAGGAATTTCTAATAAGGAAAGACTCAGTGATATCTTTAAAAATAGGGAGCCCTGGCTGGTGTGGCTCAGTGGACTGAGCACCAGCCTGTGAACCAAAGGGTCGCCAGTTCGATTCCCAGTCAGGGCACATGCCTGGGTTGTGGGCCAGATCCCCAGTTGAGGGCACGTGAGAAGCAACCAGACATTAATATTTCTCTCCCTCTCTTTCTCCCTCCTTTTTCCTCTCTCTAAAAATAAATAAAATCTTTAAAAAGAAAAAAAGAAGACTCAGTGACTCATGGGTAAGCAGCCACCATCCTGGTCCTGCATATATAGGGCCACAGCCTGTGTCCTGGGCCCAGCCAGGGCCTGCTCCCTGAGCCTTCACTTCTCTGGGCAGGAACTTTCTCCCCAGAGACCTCAGCCTCCCCTGGCCCTCGAGGGAGGGGGTGGCTTCCTGGCCTGAACAATGGGGCCGGGATGTCCCTCTGCCTCTGGCAGGCAGGGGTGTGGGACATCTGGTGAGGATACCACTGCCATTCAGGGAGCACAGGGAACAGGGAGCTGGAGGTAGCAGGGTCCCTGGGGAGCACTCCCCAGGCTCTCTCCTGTGACCAGCAGCTCCATCTCACCATGCCTCAGTTTTCCTGCCTGTAAAATGGAGAATGACAGAAACATCTCTCCCTACAGGGTAGCTGTGGAATTCACCCAGTCCTTCCCGTGAAGGGCTTCACACCACTCTGGGGTGGGGTGAGGGAAGGATCAGAATCCACACACCAGGAAGCCTAGAAGGGAGGGCCACGGCCACACACAGCCACCCCGAGTCAGAACCCCACTATTTGGTCTCCGGCGTTGTGGCCCTGGGCAGATTACTCACCTCCCTGTGCCTTAGTTTTCTCATCTGTAAAATGGGAACATGCTTAGTGCTTCTGCAGAGGGCTGTTTGCAAGTTAACTAAGTTAACCCACAGCAAATGCTTCCAGAACACCCAGGCCTGAGCACGCATCGTCACTGGTGCCTGGCGCCCCTTATCCTCTGTATGGGCTTCCTGTGGCTGCTGTAACAAATAGCCACACACAGGGTGACTTGAAAGAACACAATTTTTTTTTTATCTTACAAGTTATGAAGATCCAGATGTCAGCAGGGTGGTGCTCCTGGGGACAGTCAGTTTCCTGGCCTTTTCCGGCTTCCAGGGGCCCCTACGCTCCGTCTTCAAAACAAGCAGCACACCTGACTGATCTCTCTGGCTTTGACCCTCTCCTGTCCCCCCTCTTTTTTTTTCACTTTTTATTTAGACTCTCTTTAGCTTTCTAGAGTTGTGAAGATAAGCCAGAGTTCCCATGAACGGGTCACCCAGATTCTCCTCACGTCAGCATTAACGTAACGGTGCTACATGGATCACAGTGAACACGTCAAGGTGGCCACAGCCTTGTCACTCCAGAACGCATTCAGATGTCACCACCTTGGCCGCCCAGGTCATGTCCCAGCATCTGTTCAGAACCCCATGTGGCATTTGGTTGTGGTCACCTCAGAGACATTCCTCACTCTGTCCTGACTTGGACACTTTTGAGAGGTGCCTCCTGGGTATTTTGTAAAATGTCCCTCCATTTGGTGTTTTTTAAACAGCTCTATTGGGATAGCTTTAAAGTTTACCATTTCAAGCACAATGCAGTGATTTGGGTTTGATTACATTACTGACTTCCTAAAATTGTGGTAAGATACATCTAACATAACATCTGTCATTTGAGCCACTTTTCAGCATCCAGTTCCTCTGTCTCCCTCCCAGCAAGCCCTTGTGATTATGCTGGACCCACCTGGATAATCCAGGCTAGTCTCCCATCTCAAAGTCCTTATTTTAAATCACGCTTGCAAAGCCCCCTTTCTCTGTAAGGTGACCTAGTCACAAATTTCAGGAATTAGGATATGGCCATACCTCTGGAGCCATACCCCTAATTACCCATCTGCCTGCTGAATGTGGGCTCCAGAAAGCAGGGACCCCCCCCACACACATCACTTGTTGCTGTGTCCCGGTGCCTATGGAGGCCTGGGGAACCTGAACCCCTACGTTCATCAGCACTCACTCCAGCCTGAGCACAAAAAATTACCATAATCGTCAAAAATGGTCCAATAGCAGCAATTTCATCAGGCCTCCCTATGAGGCCTTGGGTACAGAGGAACTAGCTTCCACCTCAACTGTCTGTTCAGAACAAGCTGCCCCCAGACCCATGTTACACATAAGAAATGACGCACACCCCACAGGTGTTAGCGGGATCACGGGAGACTCAGGGGGCAGGTGGGGAGGCAGGTCGCACCAGGTGTCTCTGCCCACCCTCAAGCCACTCCCCATGACCCCATAGGCTGGGAGTCACCAGGAGCCCTCTCAGGCTGCTAAAATATTGACATACACCCCAAGCAACTGGTACTTAGCCTCTGTTCCACACCTCTAAATGGCCCCCAGTCCTGCCAGGGCTTCTCCCGGAGCCCCAGACCTCCTCAGGAGTCAGTCGCTACATAGCCAGTCCCAGCAGGGGGGTCTCCGGACACACTTCTAGATCACCTGATTGGCCAGTGACTGGCCACGCGGGGTGTGAACTATTTTAAACGTCTCCCTGGCTCTGGCACAGAGTAGGTGCTCAAAGAATATGCGGTGAGTGAAGGGGGGACTTGAGACCCCCTTCCGCCACATGTTTGGTCCATTGAGACTCACTTCGGTCGCTCCCTGAGGCCTTGGCGCTGTAGCAGGCCCCCCCACCAATTTCCCAGGGGGCAGCCGGTGTGAGGGGCCAGAACAAGAGGGCTTTGAACAGGTCTATCTCCGGAGGGAAGTGAAGGAGATAACACAGCTTCTCACATTCCCAGCTTGTCCCAAACCAGAGATAACCCAGGGGGAGACAGGGTGCCCAGAGCCCTACCAGCAGTGGGGCCACCCACCTGCGCCCTGGGTTTCCCACAGTCCCACTAGCACAGACTCCAGGCTGAAACCTGAGGAGCAGCTCGGAAGGGCCGCCCGAGACAGGTGGCTGATAATCGGGGCCAGAGCCGGTGCAGAGGAGGACAGTCTCGAGTGTCCCTGAAAAATGACCTGTAGGGCGTAGCTGCCCTTCCCTAAGCCTGGTTCCACCCGTGCCTGTCCCGGAAACTCAGCCTGACCCAGCCTAAGACGCAACCCCTACCAAGGACCCTTCAAAAGTACCAGGCCCAGCCATCTGGGTGACCAGTGAAGATGCTGGAACCAGAGAGGTTGAGGAATCTTGTCCAAGTCACACAGCATCTTGATAGCGGAATGAGGGCTTGAACCCAGATCCCCCAGGCCGCTGCAAGTTCCTCTTCAGCACACCAGACCTTGACCCTAATCACTGGTCAAATACCCAGGGAAGAGGGGAGAGCAGTTTCAGAGCATGTGGTCTGAATTCCAGAGAGTGGGGCATGGGAAGGAGTCCAGAGCTGGGAGCAGGTCACAGGTTTCTGCCCCTCCTTCTGCAACGAACTCAACCCTGGCCCTTAGTTTCCCCGTCTGTAATGGAGGTGATAATGGCCGAGCCCAGCAAACATTCTGAGGCATGGTTCTGGCTGCTGCAGTTGGTTTTCTCTGTGTCTCTCCTGCTCTAGAGCTTCATGAGGGCAGAGCTGGGTATATTCAGCTCTCGGCAGGGTCCCAGGCTCATGGTGCCACCCCTTGGGCAAATTTCCTGACATGGTGACCGTGCTGCGGTCAGCGCTTCCATCAGGAAGGGACCAGGCTGTAGAAGGGCAGCACCCATGGCTGGATGGGTGACTGATGAATGAATGAGTGACTGAATGAATCAATCGATCGATCAATGAATCAATGAATGAATCAGTGAGTAAATCTGCTCAGTTTCTGTGTCAGAGGAAGGGCTCTCAGCCTAGCTTCCTCCCCAGCCTGCCCCAACCCCGTCCCCTTTTTAGTTTCCTGCCTCACCCCCGGCCCCAGGTTGAAATAGCAGATGGACAGTGGGAAGGACAAATGTGCTGCGTCCCACAGACAAGCAGCCCAGCACTGCCCACCTGTATCCACCAGCCTGAGCAAGGTCTCCCTGCAGGCTCAGTGCCTCCCAGGGTTTGGCACCCAAGAGTGCAGGCTGGCTCAAGACCCAGGCAAAGGCCCCAGCCCGCAGGCCAGTGACTGTGGGGAGAGACCCAGGAGTCTGCAGCCTCCAACCCTCATCTTGCCTTCAGTGGATTCGCTTGTAGACCAAATCTGATTCTCACAGCAGAATAAAGGTGTAGGAAGGTGGGGAAGCCAAGGCCCAGAGCAGGAGGTATCGTCCCAGGTCACAGAATGAAACAAGCAGGTAGAAATCAGACTCAGAGCTCAGTTCTTCCAGTCTGCAGCTCCAAGCAGGGACTCATACCTCCTGTCCATCCTCCCATCACCCAAACACTCCTCTCCCAGAACTTTGTAATGCATGGGACCCCAGATTCAGTGCCCCAGCATGGAGACCTGGAGCTCACCAGCCCTGTCCCTGCCATCTCTCATTAGCTTGTCTGAACCTCAATTTTCTTATCGTCATTGGTGGAGCTGATGATAGTACAAATCTCATGATGTTTCAAGAACTGAATGAAACCCTGGCTGGTGGCACAGTGGATAAGGTGCTGGCCTGCAAACCCAAAGGTCCCTGGTTTGATTCCCTAGTCAGGGCACATAACCAGGTTGCAAGCCAGGTCTCCAGCCAGGTCTCCAGCCAGGTCTGTAGCTGGAGGCAGGTGAAAGGCAACCATACATTGATGTCTCTCTCCCTCTCTGCCTCTTTCCCTACCCCTCTCTCTAAAAATAATAAATAAAATCTTTGAAGAAAAAAACAAGGAATTGAATGAGATGCTGCCATTTAAATAGACATTTCCACAAATATATCTATATATCTATATATGTCTCTATATATCTCTATTTAGATTACATGGCTAATAAGCACATGAAGAAATGATCAACATGATTAGTGGGTAGGGAAATCAAAATCGAAACCATGATGAAATATCAGTTCACACCCACTAGGATCACTATAATCAAAAAGACAAATAGTAACAAGTGTTGGCAAGGGTGTGGGGCATTGAAATCCTCATACAACAGGCATGAAAAATGATTCAGCCATGTTGGAAACAATTGAACAGTTCCTCAAAATGTTAAATATAGAATTGCCAGATGACCCAGTAATTCCCCACCTAAGTATAGACCCAAGAAAAATGAAAGCTTTTGTCCACACAGACTTGTATAGGAATGCTCAGAGCAGTATTCTTTATAATAACCAAAAAGTGGAAACGATCCAAAACTCTGTCGACAGATGAATGGATAAACCAAATGTGGTGAATCCATGCAATGGATTATTCAACCATGAAAACAATGAAGTGCCACCCTGGCTGGTGTGGCCCAGTAGACTGAGTACCGACCTGCGAACCTAAAGGTTGCTAGTTCGATTCCTAGTCAGGACACGTGCCTGGGTTGCAGGCCAGGTCTCTGGTTGAGAGTGTACAAAAGGCAACTGATGTTTCTCTCCATTTCCCTCTCTCTAAAAATAAAGAAATAAAATCTTTTTAAAAAGGGGGAAAAGAAGGAGGTACCAATTCAGGCTACAACAGTACGCTAAGTCAAAGAAGAAAGTCACAAAAGACCACATATATGATTCCATGCATATGAAATGTTCAGAAAAGGCAAATCCATGGAGATTAGGTTGGTGGTTACCTGGGCTGCAGAGGGGGAATGGCAGTGCCAGCTGATGGGGAGTGGGGCTCCTTCTGGGACAATCTCAAATTAGATTGTGAGAATGGTTGTACAACTGTAAATACACCAAAACCCATTGAACCATACACTTTAACTGAGTGGCCTCCATGGTATTATACGACAATAAACCTGTTTTAACTAATGAGATGCCCCCAGCCCACCTGGTGGGGGTCCAGGCAGAACTCAGGGAAAGGCAGCAGCTAGGATTGGAGTTCTTGTTTTTGGCTTCATCACCCTTTTGTTCTTTACAGCAAACCACCCTGTGAGGCGGGCATGTGGCAGGTGCGGCAAAGTGAGGCTTAGAGAAGTGGGGTGTCTGACACAGGAAATGACAGAACCCCAACATGTCCTGGCCTTCTGGACAAATGAGAACAGGGTCGGGCTGTCAGGGCAGAATTCCCAGGGGAGGTGGGCTTGGGGCTCTGTGAGCCATGTTCACACGTGCCAGGCTCTATCGTGGACTGGAATGGGGGGTGGGAGGCTGTAAGGGACCCTGGGGTCTCTCCCTCCCACCATTCCCAGCTCCAGGCCTCTGTTTTCCCATCTGTCTGAAAGGCTCCCGCAGTGTTTCCAAACTGTGTTCCAAGGCACCCTGTGGCCAAGAAAAGATTTCAACCACCCCCTGGAAGAAGGTGCCCCCGAGATCCCCCCGCTTCCATACATATCCTATCTCCCCTCAGGCCTAACCCATCCCTGAAGGCAGGATGTGACTGCCAAATGTAGGTGGGGAAGAGGAAGGCGTGGGGGATCGTGTGCAGGAATCCGCATCCTGGGGACCAGGAGATGGGAACTCCAGGTGCCTGCAGCCCCGCTTCCGGCTCCAGCTTAGAGAAGCCGCAGCTTCCCAAGACGCAGCCACCTGGCTCTGAGCCCCGAGCGCATCCCGGAAATGGTGCCTGCGCTTCCGCTTCCCTTCTGCTGGGGAGACACTCTGGAGCCTCTTGTTCTGGGTCTGGTCCCCAGGACTGGGATAGTTGTGGCTCCCACTACTGGGTCCCAGGCACTAGAGGGTGAAGCTGGGCACTGGGGACCCTGCACTGGGGGAGTGCAAACCCCCAGCATCAAAGACCCTCCTATGGAGGAGGCTGACAAGACCAGGCAGGAATGAATGCCAGTGAACAATAGGGAGGGGTGGGGTCTGGGGCCAAGTGGGAACCCTTGCCCCATGCATAGAGCCCCATGCAGAGGGCTCTAGCCACCTGTTGCCAGACTTTTGAGTATCTAAGAAAAACCAGAAATCTGAATTTTAATGTGAAATATCTCCGGGTTTCAGGAAAAGCTGGGGGAGTGAAACATATCCATGAGCAGAATACAGCCCTGTGGGCCACGGGTTAGCAGCATGATCTCATGGATGACTACAGCCACCATCATACAGCTGAGGGAGACGGCTGGGGCTGAGTTGAGAGAAGCAAAACACACAAGCCTCACCGTGGGGTGTGCCGCAGAGCTCAGATTCAAACCCAGGGGAAGCTGCTCCCTTGCTTTAATGGATAAACCATCCTCCCATGTGCAGTCCAGTTAAATAAAGGCTGGGACACCCATCGGCCACGACCACGGAACAGGATGAGGCGGCACTATGTGGGCTGAGGCCGGCATTCCCCCGGGGGCCAGAGAGAGTCCGCCATTTATAGGGTGTGTTTAAGGAGGAGAACAGAATATAAATAGAGCTTTGCATGTATCCGCATAGGCCCGTAGTCAACCGCTTCTCTGGGAGAAGACTCCAGAACTGGACCAGAGAGCTGGGTGGGAGGGACACTATTGGCTTTTTTTATTTTTTAAGATTTTCTTTATTTATTTTTAGAGAGGGGGAAGGGAAGGAGAAAGAGAAGGAGAGAAACACCCACGTGCTGGAGATAACTACATCAATTGGCTGCCTCTCGCACGCCCCCAGCTGGGGACCTGACCTGCAACCAAGCATGTGCCCTGGTTGGGAATCGAACCGGAGACCTGTAGGGTCGCACGCAGGCCGGCGCTCAGTCCACTGAGCCACACCAGCCAGGGCTGGTTGTTGGGCATGGGAGTGCATTAGCTCGTCAGCAAGTAAACAGTTTTTGTTTTAATTGTACCCTCTTCTCTGTCATTCTCTGAGCCTGGGACATGGGAATTTGCAGGTGTCCTGGGGAGCCAGAGCTGCTGGGGGAGGAGAGCTACCCGAGTGAGGTGGCTGTGCGCCAAGCCCCTGCATGCCAACCATTCAGCTCTCACAGCAAGTCTGTGAGGTGAAGTAGTTATAACCCCATTTTACAGATGAGGAAACTGACCAGAGTAATGGTCACACAACCAGAGTAATGGAAGCTGGCTCAGAGCTCAGGGGCCAGGTTTTCAGGGTGTTCTTGCTCCTCCCCTAGGTTCTCCCCTTTCTCAGCCAAGGATTCTCAGCCTGAGGCCTGTCGCTGGCCACTCCCGGGCTGCAGGCTCCTTCTCCAGGTTCCTTCCTGAGAGCAGTGAGGCCGTTCCTGGCTACCCATGCCAGACCCTCACACTCCTGCAGTCCAGCTGAGCTCAGAGCAGACGGATTCCTTCCAGGATGGCTCAATCTGCATCCCACCCAGAAACTTTTCCACAGATGAACCTCCAGTCCGGGTTGGGGCTGCACAGCCCCTGACAGAGCCTATGTCTGAGGAACCCCCAGTGCATCCTGCCCAAGGTAATATTTGCCCCTCAAGAATTAATAATGTCTCCTTAGACAACATACAGCATTACCAGGAAGAGATAGGTGTCCCATTGAATCCTCTGATAAGGAGACCAGAGAGGCGAAGTCATTAGTTTAAAGTCACACAGCGAGTGGGGACTTTGGGCCAGTCCCATCTCAGCAGGGCCGCAGCTTCCTTCCTCATAGAAGAGACCAGAAGGACACCTCCTGGGCTGTGACCTGGGACAAAGGAGAGACCACAGTGTGAACACAGAGAAGGAAAAGATGAACCCCTCTGCCCTTAGTTCTCCAGACAAGGAAACAGGCGTGGCTTCCAAAGTGAGCAGCTACCACACGGGGAGTGGGAGGTCAGAGGACACCCAGGCCTGCCTGCGGGTCAGCGAGGACTTCCTGAGGAAGGGGCTTAGGGCAGCCTCAAGGGCAGCCCAGCTAAACTGGGAAGTGCCGTCTTTGGGGTTGGCATCAACCCTCCAGAGGCCAAGGGTATGGCCAGACCATGCAGGAAGTCTTCAGGGGTCCTCTAAGAGGGGCTTTCTAGGTGGAAGTAGAGGTGGGTTCCTCAGGGTCAAGAACAAGGTCAGGGCTTGTCCGTCACCAAGAGGTGATTCCTCCTAGCCAGTTCCTGCCCTGCCCAGCAAGGCGCCCCGACCCCCATCCCTGGCCTTGTTTGCCGCCAGCCAGTGGTCAGGCCTGGCTGCCCAGTGCCCCTCATGCTGACTCATGTCCGCCCGGCTGGCCCTGGCTGGAGGGAGGGGGCGGACCCCAGTCCATGCTTGACCTTATCAGGCCCTGCTCGTGTCCAGTGGCCTGGACATGGGCAGGGCCTCAGCAGGTTCCCCCCGCCTGCCTGCCCTGGCTGAGCAGGGCCTGCATGAGCTCATGGGAGCCCACGGCAGGGAAGGGCAGGCAGGGCGGTGGCCCAAGAAGGGAGGAGGTCACCAGCTTGGCTAGGGTGCCCTGTGGGGCTGCCCATCGGCCCCCTGCCTGCTGGGACAGGGCTGGGCAAGGCTATTTTTAGTTCTCAAGTGAGGAACGGTAGGACCCGGATGTAGCAGCTGCTACCAGGAGTCTTTTCACTACAGCGGCCGGATCCTGGACATGCGTGTGCACACATACGGACACACCCATGCACACAGCGCTCATGCAAAAACACGAGCACATGCATATGAATGTGTTCACACGGGGAGGTGTGAAGATGGGTGTGCACCCACACACATGCACAGAGGCACACCACACGTACCTGCAGACATGTGAAGAAGTATTCATATGTGCACAAACATGCACACACGCACCTCATATTGGCCTGCCAAAGCACACAGAGCCTGTTCCGCAGGCCCACCCATGCGTACACTCAGGGTCCACGGGCTGGGGGAGGGTCACTCAGCTACACAGGCAGCCCCGGGCACCTGTCCACACACATACCTTGTCCTGCTTCGGATATTCCAACCACTTGCCGGCCTTTCTGATGGTGCCTTCATGGAGCTGCCTTCATGGGGTTGTAAACAGGACACGACTGCACAGTCATGGCAGCGGATAGAACAGGGGTTGTAGGTGCACAGAGGAGAAAGCAGCTCAGCCTGCGGTAGTCCGGGAAGGCTTCCTGGAGAAAGAGACCCCTGAAAGAACGGGCAATAAAGGATCTGCCTGCTTCAATGAAGGCTAGAGTGAATAATTTTCTAGTACCTATGAAAATAATAATAGTAGCAGTCAACAGTCATGACAGTTACTGTTTATCATGTGCTCACACTGTGCCCCACCCCCTCCATGCATCGTCTCCTTTCATCTTCTCAGCCCAAGTACCATCACTATGAGCAGATGAAGAAACTGAAGCTGAGAGAGGTCTTGGCACATGGCTGGTCCGACTGACTCCAAAGCTCATGTTCCAGCACTGGTGGCGACTTTCTTGGCCATGGGGGTATGTTAGGGTTCTACTACTATGTAACAAATGACCTCAAAGTGGAGTGGCTTATAGCAGAAATGAGCATTTGTGCCCTGGCTGGTGTGGCTCAGAGGATTGAGTGCTGGCCTGTGAACCAAAGGGTCACTGGTTTAATCCTGAGTCAGGGCTGATGCCTGGGTTGCATGCGGGCCAGGTCCCTAGTTGGCGCACATGAGGCAACTGCACATTGATGTTTCTCTCCCTCTCTTCCCCTCTCTCTAGAAATAAATAACTAAATAACTTTTTTTTTTTTTTTTTTTTTTTTTTTAAGTGAGCATTTAGCCCTGGCTGGTGGCTCAGTGGATAGACACCTGCCTTTGAACCCAAGGTTGCTGGTTCAATTCCCAGCCAGGGCACATCACCAGGTTGCAAAACAGGACTCCAGCCAGGTCCGTAGCTGGAGGCAGGTGAAAGGCAACCTGACATTGATCCTTCTCTCCCTTTCTTCCTCCCTCCCTACCCTTCTCTCTAAAAATAATGAATAAAATACTTTTTTTTAAAAAAGTGACCATTTGATTGGCTCACAGATCCACCAGTTTAGCAAGGCTGAGGAGGAAAGGCATGTCCCTGGCATCAGCTAGGGCAAGTCTACTGGGCGCTGGATGACCCATTAGCTCTGCTGTTGTGAGATCTGAGGCTTCCGTTCCTCTCCGCGTGGCCTTGCCATGGAGCCGTTGGGCTTCCTCACAGCAAGGTAAC
Source organism: Noctilio leporinus (assembly GCA_004026585.1). Taxonomy (NCBI): domain Eukaryota; kingdom Metazoa; phylum Chordata; class Mammalia; order Chiroptera; family Noctilionidae; genus Noctilio; species Noctilio leporinus. The sequence goes on along the minus strand of PVIW01002471.1, from coordinate 45,671 downwards.
TGAGTTCCGAGAGCAAGGATCTAAGAGGGTAACATGGAAGCTGCAGTTTCTTGTGCCCTGGGTCTGAGCTCTGACTCACCGTCACTGCCACTGTGTTGCTCAAGTATCCACAGAGCCCAGATGCAAGGGAAGGGGACATAAACCCCCACCTTCAGTAAGGGGAGTATAAGATAATGGGGGGGAACAGCATGGCCCCAAGGTAGGAAACCACTGTCTGGCTCAGAGTCCCCTCCCCACCCCCAGGCCTCCAGCCAGGGCTAGCAGATAGGTCCTGGAGCAAGCGGTTCCATCTCCTCCGCCCCGACCCTGCCCTTTCCATTCCCATCTTCCCTCATGCCGCACACAGAGGAGCCACTGAGCGTGGCTAGAGCGTCTCATGTCCGCCCGGCACCTCAGCTGGAAAGGGGCAGCCTTGTGGGACGAAAGGACTGGGTGCCCAGACTGGGGAGGTGCCTCATTCCCTGCCAGAGCTCCCTTAGACCCCCCAGGTCCTACGGCCCCCAGTCCTATCTCCTCTGCTTTCTCTTTGCCTACCCCAAGGGGACAGAGACCCAGGCAAGGTATGGTCTCCCCAGTGAGACCCCAGCACAAATGTCCTTTCCAAGGCCCCCTCTCCCTATGCCTTACATTTTCATGATTCTGGAGTTGGAAGTATCCAACACCCTACAATCCAAGTTTATCTGCATGCTTCTCTCCTCAAGAGTCTAAGTCTCCAATTCCTTTTGATTCAATTTACCAAAATGAATTAACTTGTAAAGCGGCTTACCCTTGGACCCAGCCATTCTCCTAAGGAATCTTCTGTGCTCCAGAAATCAGCAGGCATGTACAGAGGAGATGGTGCAAAGGTGTTCGTTGTGGTGAGTACCATTGCGAGAAGCTGGAAACGACCTCACGTCCATCGATGAGGGACACATTGGATTCTCTGCGGCCCCTAGAAAGGACTCGGTCGTCTGTAGGAGTAGGAACTGGAGTCTTCTCCCAGAGGCGCAAGGGTGGGGTGAGAGCCGTCTACAAAACATTCTGTGGGCTGCGAGCTTATTTAAGCCACAAGAGCACACAAGTGTGGTACCTACAATACAGTTATTGACAGGTAGAGAGCAGAGAGGAAGGACAGACAGCAGACTGAAGGGCCCTGCGGTCCGGCTGTGTGTTGGTTTCCGGTGGTAGCTGGTAACAAAGTCCTACCAACTGGAGGCCTAAACCACAGACATTTATTCTCCTGGTTCTGGAGGCTGAAGTCCAACATCAAGGCATCAGAGGGACTCGTGCTGCCTCCTGCAGCTGCAGGTGAGCCCGCCACCCTTGGCTGTGGCTGCATAGCTCCAGTCACCGCCTCTGTCTCCTGTGGCTTTTCCTGTGTCTTTGGTGTCACATCTCCCTCTTCTTTCTCTTTCAAGGACGCTATCGGTGGATTTAGGACCCACCCAACTCCAGTATGATCTTGTTTTGAGATCCGCTACTCTAATTACATCTGCAAGAAAACCCTCATGCCAAATAAAGGTCTTATTCGGAGGCTCCGGGTAGATCTGAATTTCTGGGGGGGCCTGACCCAACCCCGACAGGGCGGGAACGCAGACAGGCCTGCTAACAATGAAAGTGTGTTTATGAGCTGAGTTACTGCTTGTGTTATTTCATTTCGACTGTTTAAAATGCTAAAATCCCAGAAAACCAGATGCTGACAAAGGTCCCTCACCTCCCAGGTCAGTGTCCCGAGTTTTCTGGGCAATTTCCTCCGTGACAAGGTGACAGCGTGGGAAGGGGCCAGGTGGCCAGGGCTCAGGTTTCTCCCCGACCTGCCTGGCTGACCAGGCTGGAAGTCAAGTGGGATCCTCCACCTCCACATAATGGGCCTTCCGTTTCCCCCGCAATGACCGGCTGACATTCACAGCCCAGCACCTCCCTGGGGTGTGGGCTGAGCCCCTGGGGCATGGTGGAGGTGCAGGGGAGCAGCGGACTGGGGCTCTGCACTGCACCGTGGACCCGCTCACCCATTGGAGGCTGCCCAGGGCCTTGGGCATTCACCGATCCCCACCTTTCCTTTCACCGGTGGGAGAACCAAAGAAGGAAAGTCATGGCCAAAGTCACCTCCAATATTAGAAGCCATTTGCCCTGTCCCACTGCTTCTGAGCAAGAACCCTGTCCCCAGGTCTCCCCCACACCCACCAGCCACAGCCACTTGAGATTTCCACTTGAGATTTATTCTTCCCAGTTTTCCCCAACAGACAGGCAGGCAGGCAGGCAGGACAGTGAGGTAGATGAGGGAAACTGAGGCTCAGAATGGGCCCATCCTGCCCAGTCAGTGGTGCTAGACTGAAAGACACAAAGCTCCCAGAGTGCCGTGCGGGTTTGGACAACCCCCACATAATTGAGTCTGGGAAGACGGTACCCTGGTCACAGGCACGAGGTGCCCTCTACCAAGCCCCCCGGGTCTTGGTAGTTAATGAACCATCAGGCTGTTTAAAGATTAACGACAGCCAGCCAGATGGTGAGGGACAGGATCACCCATAATGGGGGCTCAGAGAAGGAGCTAACCTTTTCCCCGGTGACCCCTGGACCCTTGACATGGGTGGAGGTATAAAGAAGGCTGGCTCTGCACCCCATCCCCCCTGCCTCTGCCCTTCCCAATCCCCCTTAGTCTCTGGGGGAGCTGGGGGACTGGAGGTATAAGATGGGGCAAGAAAGTTCTTCAAGGACAAGAATCCTGGGCTGGGTCAGACATCCATCCACAGGCAGGTATCTGGACAGTGTGACCTTGGGAGGTGAGGTCCCTCCCCGCTCTGAGCCTCAGTTTCCTTATCTGCAAATAAGGGCACAGACAACAGGGTGGTATGTGATTCTCAAGATAATGTGAAGGCAGTCAGCCTGGAGCTTTTTAGGAATTCATTCTCTTCCTTCTAGCGATCTAACACCCTGAGTCTTGGCCTGGTGTCCTGCTCAACCCCATAACAGAATAAGTCTCTTCTGAGCATCAGAGTCAAGTTCAAGTTCTAGTCCGACCTGAAAAAAGAGAAAGTAGCCCTTTCTCCAGAGCCGGTGGAGAAAGTGAGTCAATTTCCTCACCTGCCCTGATTCATAGCTGCTGAGGCGGGGCAAGGAGACAGGCGGACAGACGGGAACATACTCCTTCTCCGTGGTGCAATCACAGCCGAAGTGCCAGCTGGCCAATCCGGCAGACCCGAGCTAGAATAAAAGGGGCGGGGGAATTCTCGATGAACCTCCGGAAGGGGTGATGTGGTCCCTGAGATGCCCCTCTGCACAGCGCACTAGCAGCAACGCCAGCCCTTCTTTCATTCTTCCCCTGCCCCCTCCGACACTGTCGGTACCAGAGGCAGCCCTGCCCACCAGCACGTTGGGTCGCCTCCCCTCCCTTCAGAGGTGCTGTGGGGGTCAGTGAGTGAGTTCAAGTGACTCATGAGTGGGAAAGGCCCATGAAGTCATCCAGCAGCCCAGGTCACCCTGGGAGTTGGGGAGCCTCCCAGGCCTGGCCCCCGAACTCACCGGCCGGGGAGTTCCCCTCAAAGAGGTATGTCTGCTCCTCTGCCGCAGGATGGGCTGACCCCTGGGCCCAGCCCTGGAGGCACCTGGCCCGCCACTCCCGCAGCCCAGACTGCAGCCCGCTGGCCCGTCCCGACTCCTTTCCTCACAGCTCCCGCCACAAAGGAGTGGAAGCACCCGAACTAGCCCTTGGCCCAGGGCCCAGAGCTTCACCCGAGCGGGAATCCCAGACCATGACATGCCCATGGTTGTTTTCATGGCTTGCTGGGCATTCCACTGGAACACTCTAAGCTGTTCGTGCTGTGGTCATCACAAAAGCTGAAAATTGAGTGTAGCCCAGGACCCAGTGCCTCAGATGTGGCCATCTTTAGATGCGGCTTCAAACCTTGGCATTCCCAGCTGCCAGGCTCAGAGCCGTTCAAAGCACAGCTCTGGGCCTCAGTGTTCTTATCTATAAAATGGGGATCATGAAAACCCTCTTGCTCAGAGGCATGTGTAAGCATGCTGGCAAGAAGCAGACACCAGGGCCTTTAGCAGAAGAAATCTTGGGGAAGGGACCACTCTGATCTGTGGGCAGATGGGTCAAGAAGCAGTGGCGGGGGGGGGGGGGGGAGGCATGCCTATGACCTTCCCAAAGCAGAGGACCATGGAGGGGCCGAGGGGCCTGAAAGCCAGGGAGTGGGGTGGCAGGCAGGAAGGCCACACACAGAGGGGCTACATTAATAGAAGCCTCAGAAGCTGCATCCGGGACCAAGGAGGGAGCAGAGAGAAGTACCTGCTCCTGGTGCCAGCATTCTCAAAGCTCTTGTTCTCCCTATCTACCAGCCTTAAAAACGGGGGTGCAGGTGCGGACTTAAGGAAACCATGTAAATAAATGATGGTTGTCATCAAGGGTGAAGGTCAGACTCAGGCAGTTTCCCTCACAGAATGAGGGAATTCAGAACCAGCCTGGTCACAGATTACACCAGGAGGACAGTGGCCTCCCCCATGGGGACAAGCCAAGTGAGTGAAATGAACCTCAGGGGGTGAGAGACCAATCCTGTGGCCTCCTGGACCCCACCCACACGGAGACAGCATGTCAGGCCCACCAACATATCAGACCTAAAGCAGCCATTGCCAGCCAACTGTATTATATGTTTTCTTCCTTGTATTAAATTTCTGGTTTACCTGAAAAAAACCGAAAAAAGAAATATCTCCTCCTATCTCCTCCCACCCTCCCATATGCCCGTGCCTGCCCTGGGTGAGACCCTGGAAGCTGCTGAAATTCCTAGGCAGGCTGGCACGTCCCAGCTGGGGTGCCACTGGGCCTGCCCCTCACCCCACCCTGTGCCCCCACACAGTGCCCATTGTCTGCCCCCGGCCTCCGGCACCACCCCACGCCCTTCTGTTTCCAGGTGGGGCTCCACACGGCGAAGCGCCCCCGTCCCAGGGCTCAGCCCGCAAAGGCAGCCCTGCCATTTATCTTGGAACCAAGCTGGGATCCAAGAGGGGAGATGACTTGCCTCAAGTCACACAGGCCAAAATCCACAGTGCCCCTGATTAATTACCCTTCCCTGAGAACTCCTCCTCTTCCCAACCCCACACCCAGTGGGACGCTGGGCACCCCGGATCGCAGCTCCTCCCATGGGCCAGGCCCGTGCTGGCCCTTTCAGCCCCCGGCCCCTGTGCAACATCCCCATTTTACAGTCCAGGAAGCCGACTCAGAGAGAGAAGGAGCTTGCCAAGGCCACCCAGCAAGGAAGCAGCCGAAATGAGATCTGGCACCTCCCGCGGGGCACGGCCTGGCACAGAGCAGGCCTGGTAGGCGGTGCGGAGCGAGCATCCAGGGGCAAGTGTGGTCCAAATGAGACCTTGCCACGGGCACGTGTGCCCAATTCGCAAAGGCAGGCCAGCCTGTCCCCTGTGGTTCACGCGCCCACGATGCCCTAGGGAGGCAGGGCTGAAGGCTAAGATGTTTGGGAGGACGCAGGGTGGTCAGTTCAGGAGAAAATAGACTCAGATTGAGTCAGATAAGCGCTCGACAGGCAATAAAACTGGGGGCTAAAATATCAACCACTACGTATATCAACCTCCAATATCAGCCCCTGAAACGGCAGCTCCTAACGGCCCTCCCCCAGTTTCTCTTTCTCCTCAGTCCACAGGTGACCTAGTCGAACCCGCTGCAGTATTTATCAGAATATATTTCCCTGCTGTCCCTCCCCAGGACACCTCAGCCCTTCAGGGCCCATCCCCCTGACCCTCGTCCTTTGCCTCCTGGATGGTCCAATTCCTATTTATGACATATTGTTTTTTCTTGCCCACCTACCCCTGATCACCCCTGCTAGGGTGGAAGGTGTGAGAGAGATGGAATCTTTGTCTCCTGCCGTATGAAGTAGCTGAGGGAGGAGAAGAATCTAAACTGATGATTAGATTTTCTTAACCTGCAACACCGGCTCCAAGGTTAAGACATAGATCATTTCCAGCCCCCAGAAGTCCCCTGTCCTCTCTCTGCTCAGTCCCCACCTGCTGTGGTTCTTGACCTTCGTGGACATGGAGACACCCGGGTGCTCCTTCCATGCCCCGGCTCTCTGTTCCTGGGAGATGCGTCCGAGTTGCTGTGTGACGGGGAAATGTGCAGGCAGATGGCAGTGAGACCATTTACTGAGGTGCGGGCAGCCAAGCAGGAGCAGGGTGTCGGGTATCTAGGGTTCTGTTTCCGGGGTGTAGGTATGGAGCAGGCAGCTGGGCCCAGGACTTGGGCTGGAGGCAAAAGTTGGGCAATGTAAGCTCATCGGTGATGTCGAAGCCATGAGAGAAGCGGGGCACGAATTATGTAGGCCACCAGGGAATGGTCTCTTGCTGCCACAGATTCAGGGCTCTTTGCCGGGAGGTGCCTAAAGGACCTGGTTTGGAAAATTACCCATGTTTCAGGAGAAGCACTGAGGCCCTGCAAGCAAGAGTGACTTGTCCAAGGTCACACAGCTGGTTAAGGTTGAGCCAGGAACCCTTACTCTCTCCCAAGAAGCTTCCTGCCCACTGGGTGCGCCAGGTTGGCTTGGGGAGGTCCAACTCCCACCCAGAAAATGATCAAGCCCACAGTGAGGAACTGGATTAGCTGGGAGGTGCTCGGAGTAGCAGAGTAACCCATGAAGGCTTCCTGTAGGAAGTAGGCCTGGTACTGGGCTGGAGCCTGGGTCAGGGTAATCCCCACCTGAAGTCACTGTCTCTCCAACAGTGACATCACTAGCAAGACAGACTTCTCTGGGTCATCCTGCTAAAGGATTAGGCATGCTGGGAGGGGCCATGTGGGCAGATGGAAATATGTCACCAGCCCTGGGCCAACCCCTAGCTGCAGTCAAAGCCCGCGGAAGATGATTGCCCAGGGTGCCTTGGAAACCAGAGGAAAGGTCACCCAAGCACTTGTCACCTTGGGTGACCTCATTGTACAGATAGGGAACTGAGGCCAGGAGAGGACGGTGCCTCACCAGAGGTTAGGTCGCAAGGGATGGGCAGATCCAGGGAGGGACCCAGCCGTCTCCTCTACCAGCACAGTGCTCTGCCCTCCAAGCATGTTCCTTGGGCCACCGTGCCCAGCTGAGGGCCACTGTGCCCAGCTGAGGGCCACCGTGCCCAGCTGAGGGCCACCCCCCCCAACTTCCTGTGGGGTAGGGTGCTAGAGGAGGCATGAGGAGTGCAAAAGAACAGGAACTGTGTTCAAAAGGGGCACAGAGGCTGCCAGGCCAGGGCTTCATGCCCCTAGGAACTCGCAGTGGGGGGAGGGGAGTGAAACTTAGAATCTTTCGCACCACCTGCTCCTCCCACAACCCCATCCCCAAGCCCTGTCCACTGGCTGCCCAGGAAAGTGCAGCCTCCCTGACCCCCGCTCCCACATCTGGCCTTGTGAGGAAGCTGGCCCCCTCGACCATTAGTCCATGTTCACAAAGTTTGCAAGCTGGCTTTTAAACACAATCATTATTTAAAATTAAAGTATTCAAACTCACAAGCAAATACATACAACTCATAGCTTCCTATGAATAGCACAACCCCACGTTGTGCTATTGTCTATGCTCTTGAGGTTCTTTACACCTCTGGTCCTTGTCGAGTGGAAACACTACAGAATGATGGGCCACTGGATCCAGGGACTTCACATTAGTAGCTTGAAATTGGCCATGACGGCTGCATTTATGCCATGAAAACTGGCAAATGCTACAAGTCAGGAAATGGGCAAATGCTACAAGTCAGGGATTTTCACCCCTTACCCATCCGCCCAGCCAAAGAAGCAGTTGTTCACCAGCTCACCTCTGCCCGCGTCTAATTCATCAGCAAAGTTCTCCCTCAAAAATTTTACCGGAATCTGACCGCTTGTATCCCCTCCACGGCCACCGCCTGGTCCCAGCTTCCGGCCTTTCTCTCCTGCACTACGGTAGTTGCTCCTCACCCCCTCCCAGCTTCTGCCCGGCCACCCCTGTCCATTCTCCATCCGCCCAGCAGCCAGAGAAACCTTTCTCAACTCAAAGGATCGATGACACCACACAGAATGAGATGAAGATGCCTGTCCCTGCCGCTTCAGCTTTCCTCTGCTTACAGGACTGGAGGATCCTGTCCCAGCCGCTCCCATGCTCCCTGGCCTGCCCAACTTGTCATCATCCCAGGAGGCCACTTATGTCTCCCTCCCAGGGGCTCCTCCCTGACCCCTGATCGGTGGAAGCTACTCTCTGCCTCAGACACCCATCTGATTGGCGTCTTCACGTAAGTCTCTCTGTCTGCTCTGATCTCTCAGGTAGTATCTGGGTTGATCATCTGTCCTCATGTTACCCGGGTGGGGGCCTGGCCCTGAGTGGGTCTGCCTGGGACAAGCAGGTTTTGCGTGGGTTCTGGACTCTGTACAGGAAAGATTTTACAACGGGAGGCCTCGAGGGTACACATACTCCAGCTGGGGTGGGTGAGGCAAGGCAGGGCTCAGCCGAGAAGAAGCAACAGGAGAGCCTAGGCAGGGAGACTTTAGCTCAGTGGGAAGTCAGAGAAAAGGGGGACTTGGAGACAGGTGCAGGGGGTCAGCCCGGGACCGGCTGCTGCTGCCCACTGCTCCCCTGCTTGCAGGTCTCCCAGGGACCCTTAGCGTTTAGGAGGTGCACCCTGGGTCCTTCGTCTTGAGGGGTGTCTTACCTCTCTCAGGCCGGCACCCTAAGGGAGGTCTCAGGGGAGGGTTCCTGCAGGATGTTCATCAGTCCTTCAGGTGGGCCCTTTCTGGGTTGCGGTCTCCTCTGACTGGTCAGCACAGAAAGGGGGTCATTAGTCACTGCAGCTGGCCCTGGAGCTGAACTGCGCCTAGATGCTATCGATAGGGAGGGGTCTTCTGTCGCCTGGCTGTAAACGGCTCCGCTCTTGTGCTCGCTGCCTCAGTCCTGCCGGTTCACCTGCCACGGGATTTTCCCAGCGTCCTACTCTCCTGCCTCACTCACACAGGATGAGAGCCCCGTGGGGCCGTCTTCTCTGTCTCCTGCCCATGGCTCTGTCCCCAGCACTGAGCCCAAAGCCTGGAAATAGTATGTGCTCAACAAACACTTGAATCAGTGGCTGCTCCATAGAAGGGTATTGAGAAACTCTAAAACTGTTGTTGTCGGTGCACATGATGGAACTGAAACAAGGGTTGGGGGATGTGATCACAATCCACACTCCACCCTTCCTTTGCCCCCTACCACCAGCCTGTCCTACCTTGGGTGTCCCCAACCTGGGGCTCCCTCCTACCCCTGATGCAGTCTTGACACCCAGCATATTCCCTGCCCCTTCCCACAGCTCTTCCTTTCCTGGGGGCTTTTTGGGAGCAATCGGGAGGAATTTCTGGCCCCGAGTCAGGGGAGGTGCCCCAGCAGGCGGAGGCAGCATGCACATGCCAGGGACCGCTCCGAATTCCAGCTCCCACGGGCCTGCTGGGAGCACGCCAAGTGGGGCCAGGGAGGGTTAGGGAGCCTCTTCTTACAGCCAGGAGGGCACAGGGGAGCTTGGGGAAGGGCCCAGGGGTGGAAGAAGCAGTCAGAACGGCCACAGTTGGAGCCTTGGAGGCTGATGGCTCACAGCCTCCCAGAGCCCAGGTTGGAAGACCAGGGCCCCCTGCTGTCAAACTCTGAGTTCCTGACTCTTCCCCATCAAAGATCTTGGAGAACAGTGGTGCTATGGGGACAAGAGAGGTGGGGGAGTCACTCTGTGACCAGAGACCAAATATCCAGAGAAAAGAGGGGTGTCTGAGGGGCTAGTTAATATGAGATCCCCGGGAAAGAGTCCTGAACTGCCAGCACAGGCCAGAAGGGAGTGGGTCTTGAACTGCCCCTGCCCTTGGTGGGACCAGGAAGCCTGCAGCCCCCACCGGCTGTGCCCGCAGCCCCAAACTGGTTCACTGGGGGGTCCAGAACTCTCAGCTACTGCTGAGTTCAGTGGGCAACAGGACAGGAGTCCCAGGGAGAGAAGGAGGTGGCAGACCTTGGGCAAGTCTGTCAGCCTGGCCTCTTCTGGGCCCCACCTCTCCCTACCCATCACCTCCTGGTCTCGGGTCAGGGCCAGGGTCCAAGAGCTCAGGCAGTAGCCCCTGCCGGGCTGTCAGCACCGGCGCCACCAACGACCACACCAGCACACCCAGCCTGCCACTGCACCACCCCCACCCCAGTTCTTCCTCCCACCCTCCCCCAAGCCCCTGTGGCTCTGTCAACCTAAGGTGTGGTATCGGAACTAGAGACAACTGGACCCAACTTCTAGAATCACAGCCCCTTTAAGGTAGAACATTTTAGAACCATCGGTTCTTACAATCAGAAAATCCCAAGACCACCAAATATTGGAACATTTTTTGTTCCAGGACCAAAAATTCTTAGGACCAAATAACTTCAGCGTTTTGCAACCAAAGATCAAAACCACAGAAATGGATTCAGGGAATTCTGGGAGCAAGGGCCCCTCGCAGCAGAACAGTCCCCAACAACAATCCCCATTGTCCCAGAGGACGTGAGCCCTGCGTTCTTCCCGTCACCCAGACCACAAACGGCACAGGGTAGCACGAGCCAGACCCTGGCGGGGGTTGTCCCATATGGCCCCTGCCTCGGAACAGCAAACATGGGACAGGAGAGGGGAAGAGAGGTGCTGCTTCTGAGCAAACAGAGGAAGCTGAGGGACTCTCTTTGGGGCCTGGGCTGCCACCTTTGGCAAGAGAGGGAAAGAGAAGGGGAAAAAATGCCTTTGATGCCATAGGCCTGGGCGGCGGGTGTGTGGTCACAGGGGGTGGCAGGGTCCCTCCTTCCCCAGCTACAGGAGCTTGGAATTTTCTCCTGGTAGGAAGGGCCCACCCTCTTACGAATGGAAACAATCTTCGGCATCTGGCCCCTGAGGTGTGCAAGGTCTTTAACAATCAGGCATTATCATCCCTCCCTGCCTCATCCCCAGTCCAGTGCAGAGGGGAAACCGGGGCAAGTGGGTAGGCTAAGTCAAGAAGCTGAAGCTGCCCCTGGCAGAGTCCATGGGTCCCCGTCCCTGACCTCGGAATGTCAGAGCTGAGGGTCACAGAGGAAGGGTCCAGATCAGCCTTATCAGGGTAGAGATCACAGAGAGCAGCGGTTTGCCCGGAGTTAGCCAGCACAACACTGCAGCAGAGTCTCTTTTTGCCTCCATTAAGGCTCACCTCCAGGGCCTCTTCCTCCAGGAAGTCTTCATGGATCACACTCCCCTGGACCCTTTCTTTGCCCCTGAAGACTTTACCACTCTAGCATGCAGATGCTTTAACTACTATTGTTCTCTAAGTACAGTATTTTGTGCAAAAATGTCTCATCTTCTCAGCCTATGCTATTGCGGTATCTCCCCATCAATCTGGAATCTAAGTCTTGGGCTGAAACCCCTACACCTCCCATGGCTCCTGACTGCCCCAGACAAAGTCCTCACACCCTGGCTCTCAGGTAAGGAAGGCCTCGCATCTGCACTCCAGCCTCATCCCTGGGTCCCACTGTGCATAGGTTTCAGGGAGTCCCTTGAAGCCCCCACCAGGCCATCTCTCCCCCTCATTGCCCACTCCCTGTAGCCCCTTCCCCTTCTCCTCCTTCCCTGGCCAGGCATTCTCATCCCTAAGATCTCACCTGGGACCTCTGCTGGGGGCTGGTGCCTCCCTTGGGCCGCCTTGGACTTCCCTCTGCAGCCCCCACTCCATGGCAGCTGGCCTTTGCCTGCGTGCCCACTCCCCAAGGCGGGGCTAGGTCTCACCCTAATTGGATCTTAAACCAGCACTAACTGTGAATATTTACTAAAGACCACTACCAGCCTCAGCCCTTCGCATGCCTCCACTCATCAAATCCTGACGAGAAGAAAGGCCTTCTTCTCTGATCATCCCCATTTTTTTAGATTATAAGACTAAAGGACATTGTGGCCAAGTTGCTTCCTCAAGGTCACAGAGCTAGTGAGTGGCAGAGCTGGAGTTGGGGCCCTGACAGTCTGGCTCCTGAGCCCACATGCTGCATGAGGTCACTCTGTCTGAGGAGGGGAAGGACAGGGCCCTGCAGCACGGGGGAGTCTGGAACACCCAGGAGCCAGAGCACGCATAGCTCAGCCACGAGGTCCCCAGAGGGCATGTCCCTTGCTTCCAAAACCCTTCCCCCTACATCACTATCCACACAGAGACAGGCCCAGAGATGGACACACGCCCTTGGCCTCTGGGACCGGCTGCAGGAAGCACTTAGCTGCCCAAGCCTTTTTCACTTCAACTTTTCCTAAAAATGCTTTGAGGAAGTTGCTGCCGCCTAGGAGCTCTCCCTGCTCTCTCACGCGCTCCAGACCACATCCCTTCCCACCCTGATTCTCTGGAAACCTGAACAACAGTGATGAAAAGAATGGGAGTGGGGACGAGACAGTAAACATGAGGAATAAGTTCATTCTGCAGATGGTAGCAGAGGGGTATGCTGTGCGAGAGAGACAGGGGTGCCCAGTGGCACACTGAGGGGAGGCCTCGCTGAGAAAGTGGCATCTCTGCACATTTCTAGAGGGACGTTCCAGGAAGAGGGAAAGCAGTGCAAAGGCCCTGAGGCAGGAGTGAGCCTGTCAGAGGACCGCTGAGGAGAGGAGGGTAGGTTGGCTTGGATGGATGTGGAGAAGGAGGGAGGCTGGCCCCCTGTGGCGGCCTGTTGGCTTTCCCTCTGCCTCCAGTGGGGGACTCTTCAGGGTGTAGAGCAAAGGAGGGATGAATTTTTTATATTATTATTATTGTGGTAAAATACACTTAACATAAAATTTACTATCTTGCCCTGGTCGGGCAGCTCAGGTGGTTAGAGCATCGTCCTGATGTGCCAAGGTTATGAGTTCAATGCCAGTCAAGGTACATACAAGAGTCAACCAATTAATGCATAAATCAATAGTTTTATTTCTCTCTCCCTCTGTAACTCAATAAATTAAAACTTTTTTGAATTTTTATTGTTGTTGTATTACATTCATCCCCTTTTTGCTCCCCTCTGTCCCCCTCCCCTAAATTAAAACTTTTAATAAAAAGTACCATCTTAAATATGTTTGAGTGTACATTTTAGTGTATATATTATGTGTATATAACTGTATATACGTTCTTATAAATCATCTTGTAAAACCGAAACTCAGTATGGAGGAATGCAAGCTGACTTGAGTTTTAACAGGATCACTCTGGCTACTGGAGGGAGACTAGCCTCCAGTACAGAACAGAAGCAGGGAAGCCAGGCAGAAGGCAAGAGAAGGTGGGGTGCTGCCCCAGAGTCAGGACCCCTGGGTTCCACCTTGGCCATGCTGCCCTGACCATCTGGGTCAACTTCTGAATAATCACTTCATTCATTCTTAAGTTGGTCCATTCATGCCTTCAGTCAAATGGTCTTTCAACAAATAGTTATTGAGTACCTACTATGTGCTGGGTGCAGAGGGCACAAAAATAGTAGAACATCTGTAGCCCCTGGCTGGGAAGATAGACATGGAGCGAAAAGTGGCACAAATGATCCTATAGTAACAGTTCCAGTGTGGGCGGTAAAAAGCAGAAAGAACAGGTGAGGATCAGGGGAGACTTCCAAGAAGTGGTGACATTGGAGCCCAGCCCAGAGGTAGAGCTGGGGTTACACACCACAGAAAATAAGAAAAAGCATTCAAGACAGGGGGAACATTCTGTGCAGAAGCTCTGAGGTACTGGCCTCCTGCTTCTATTGAAAGACTTCCTCTTGCCCCCTCCTCCAGGTAAAGGGCCCAAAGGGGCCTGGGAATCAAGCCCAGATTCCCTTCTGTGAAATGCGGGTCCTTAGTGCCCGCTTCCCCTGGATGAGGAGCAAATGAACCAATGCAGGGCAGGCACTGGTTGTAGTGTCTGCACACCGCGTACTAGGAGCCACGAGGGCAACTTCCCCACCCCCACCCACCCATCCTGGCCTGGGGAAGTGGCACCTCCTCTGAGTGCAAGGGAGGGTCTCAGGGAAGATCTCTCACCCTCAACTCCCACAGCTTGCTTCCTGCTGTGCCTGAAATCAATTAAAACTTATTCCTTTGAATTGTGCTTTCCCACCCTTCCAAAACCATCCGTTCCTATTTAGATTAGCCCCAGTCAGAGTATTGCTCTGCCTTCACAGGTCAGCTCAAGCCTCCTTCTTTCAGGAAGCCTTCCCTGATTACTGCAGTGCACAGAGTCTCTTGCTGTCTCTCTGTCTCTGTGCCTGTCTCTCCTCACTCTGCCTTTAGCCTCCAGAGTCCCAACCTCAGAGATGAAAGGGCCCCCAGACATTGTCCAACCTAGCCCTCCCGGAGCCCCCATGCTCCAAATGAGAAAACTGAGGTCCATGCACTGAGTTCTCAGGGCAGCTGGGACGAGGCCAAGCCGGCCGGATGCCCAGTCCAGTCACTGGCCAGTACAACACCCAGACAGTGACAATTAGACTTGCCACTGGTGTTCTCACATACAAAGGAAATGTGAAGGTGCCATCCGTGCCTCAGGATTCCTTTGGAAAATACTCTTCGCCTGAAGGTTCCTGTACAGCTGGTGTTCCTTGTCCACTAGGCCGAGGAGACTTGGCTTTCCTGGGGCGATTCTAGGATCACTGGACCTTTACCTGGTTGCATCCAGGTTTGGCTGTCCACCAGGCTTTCAAAGATCAGGGCAGAGGTGCAAGCCCCCAAATTCAAAACCTCATGTAAATCAAGCTCACCCTGAAGGGCAGACCCTTTGCAGCCCTGGGCGCCAGACAGGGCAGAGCCACCTGCTGGCTGTGGGCGCCTGGCAGGGTAAGCTGCCCTCTCTGAGCCCTGGCTTTGTCATCTGTGAAATGGAAGTAACTGCCTTCTCCTGTGGCTGCCACCACTCAGAAGCAACTGGTGGAGGGAGTGGGCCGAGTCTTGAGCGTAGACCCCGTGCCTGGAGCCTGGCCATGCACATCCCGTGCAGGGTCCCATTGTGTCTGCCCTCCAGCCCTAGGAGTGCTGTCGAAGCCTGGGGAGGGGACTGAGCCAAGACCCAGCCCTGGCCGGCTCTTCCCCCACCACACAGAGCTACCTCGGCACAACCATGAGGCCTGGGCAGCACGACTCTGGTGGCCCCACGCAGAGGCTGCACAGGAGCCTGGGGTGAGCTGGTAGGGAGACTGGGCCCAGATTGTGGGGAGCCTTGAATGCCACACCAAGGTGCCTGATGCACAGTAAGTGCTTAATAAATGTTTGCTATGAGGTCTATCCCGAAAGTATTGAGCCAATGTCTGTAATTAAAACAATTTACCAGCCGATGCATTCAGGACAGATCTTGTATGATTCTGCAGTGCAGAGCCATGGAAAGGTTTGGAGCAGCGAGGACCTGCTTTTGACCGAGTATCACATCAAGTGCCCAGGACAGCGCTGGGCCCAAGGAGGCAGAGCATGGTGTCAGGCTTGGTGCGGGGTCCCTGCGTCTCCAGACTCTCGATGCACCCTTGCTCCCCACCCCCTGTGTCCCTGGAGGCCTACCTCTGGGGACCACCTCAGCCCGGGTCCCTTGCTGGCCTCCAGCTAGGTTCAGCCACCGGGAGTGTCCAGCAGAAGATCAGAAGGGGAAGACCCAGGCGTAATGTCACCCGTGTCCCTGGTGTAAACACTTCCACACTGGTGTGGGTGTTGGCACAATGTCTCTGTAGGCCTCAGGGTCACCATGCTAGCAAGTTCAGGGCCATGGCCACGATGAAAACCGGACTGTTTGTGTCGGTGTCAAGGTGTGTCCATGGGCACTGGTGTGCGAATAGGCCTGTCCCTCTGCTCTGTCTCCCCTGAAAAAGTGGGGGTGAAAATAACATTTCCGCCCCCTGGCAAGGGAGTTGCATGGGCAGGAGAAAGCACAGCTCTGCCTGGCGGGGTGGCCAGAGGGTGGCCGGTCTCCACACTGTGACCATGGCCTTGGTCCCTGTGTCGTGCCCCAGGCTGGGTGACCAGGCTCGATCCCAGGAGAGGCCTGACATGGGGGACAGGGTGCTGCTAAAGGAGCCATGGGGGGGACGAGGTGGTGAAGTGGCGGCCAGTGAGGATGGGGAAGTTGGCGGGCCGGCTATCTTTAGCGACTTCGCTCACAGCACTTTTCTCGGCCTGGCTTTGCAGGGCTGGGGCTCAGAGGCGCCACTTCTCCAAAGTCACATGAAGTCAGTGACCTGGAAGCCAGCTGTGGGGCCAGGGCCTGAGGAGGATGGAGCTGGCTGTGACCCACTCCCCACCCCCACCTGTCTGCTAGCAGCCAAAGGCAGCACCCCTACCAGCCCACCCATCAAGCGTGCAGGGGCCCTGTGAGCCTGTGAGGGAGGGGTGCAAAGGAACACAGGGAGGGGCTGCAGCAGCTGCTGGGAAGCAGTGCTCTCCCATCTCACGGGAGCCTCTGAGCCTCCACAGTTCCACGGTTGAGGGCAGTGCGGCACAGTGGTTAACACTTAGTTTCTGGAGTTGGGATTTCAATCCCTGCTTCACCACTCCCAAGAGTCTGGCCAGAGGGGCTGTTGCTCTGTGCCTCAGTTTCCTCATTGTGGAGACAAAACAGGAGCACCACAGTACTCACAGCTCATGGGGCTGTTATGACCACTCAGTGAGATGCATCATCTAAGATGCCTGGCTGGATATATTCTGGCTCTGTGACCTCGGAGAGTTCTCTGACTCACTCTGGATCCTCCATGTTCCCCATCTGTGAAATGGGAATAGTGCTTGTACAGATTGGATAAAGGAACCCTGAAAGGGACTAGCAAAAGACTTGGCACATGATAAGTGCTCAACAAATGAGCACCCCATTCTTTTCCCCTGAGCTAAAATATGCTATACGGACCCCTAAAAGCACAAAGAGAGTCAGGGTGAAGGGATGCCCTACCAGCTGTATACTGTTCCCCTGGGCATGTGGCTCATCCTTTCTGGGCCTCAGTTTCTTACCCGTGAAATGGGGCAATAATAGAAGCTTCCTCAAGGGGCAGAAGATCAAGGTGATATATAGACCAGCCCTCAGGATGGGCTTGCATGGGTGAGGTGTTCACAATTACTGCCTGCTCTTGGCACTGCCCTCCAGAGGCATCCGAAGCCGTGGTGGGCACGGGTTATTGTGGGCCCAGGGCTGGTGAGGTGGCTGCAGTGTTGTGTGGCGAGGCGCAGGGGCTGCAGGATGCTGAGGACAAGATAACAGTTCTGCCGTTTCAATAGTTCTGATACATTAAGCTCTGGAAGGTTCCTGGACACTGCTTCCCTCACATCCAGGGTCCTGAGCGTTCCTCTCCTGCCTCCAGCGAGGTTTGGGTCAGCCGACCAACCGTGCGTCTGAACCTGCTGCCAAAAGGGTGGGAGAGCTATCTGGGCTCTGGGATCCTGGCTCCTGGGAGCGTGCCATGAGTCTGGACCTGGGGGTAGGAGGCATAATGCTGGATACCATGAGTGCCGACCTGAACAGAGAGACATTGCATGGAGGCCAGGGGGCCCATGGGAGATTCAAACAAGTAGCTGCTTGCTGAGAGCCCATGGGAGGGGTCTGGGCACCTAGGGGTGCAGGGAGTGCCGGTAGGGGAACGGAGGGCCCAATGGACAGCCCCCACTGACAAGGTTGTCGGCGAAGATTCAGGGGAAAGCATTTTGGGTGAGCCCAAGAGGTGGCAGCCAACTGCCCAACCTCCCAATGCCCCAAGGCCATCCCCAGGTGAGCTCAGCGAAGTCACTGGCTGTCCTGCCTTTTAAGGAGATGGTGGTTCCCATCACCTCCTTGTTCCCACTTGCTCAGACATTCCCAGCAGGTTATTTTTTTTTCCAGGAGGAATGGAATGAGACTCTTTGTTCTGTCACCGCAGGTTTCCAGCGAGGCCTACCTAGGGGTTCTGGTGACAGGAAGCACACTCCAGCCAGCACCCAGCAATGCACCTCAGTGACATGCACAGACACAGACCCACCAGCCACAGGCCCGCGGAAATGCTTGGGGACCCTGGACTGTGACACCTAGACATACGTACAGCCTGGGTGAATTCCAGAGTCGCAGGGAGTAACATTTATTGAGCACCTACTCCATGTCACACCCCTGGCTAGGGAGGCAGGAAGGATCCAGTCCTTCCTTCACTGAGCTGCCTACCAAGAATCTGCACCCAGAAGCCTTTTCTTCACCTCAGGGCCTTTGCACCTGCTGTTCCCACTACTTAGGTTATTTTCCCGCCAGCAGGCTAGATCCTCAACACTCTCAGGTCTCAGAGAGACCTCCCTTGCCCCATCAGTCCACCCCAGGGGCCTGTTTTATTTCTTCATAGCATTCGTAACTTCTAAAAACTATCTTGTTTACCATTTACTGTCTGCTACCCTCAACCAGAATCTCCTCGAGAGAAGGTGCAAGGTCACCACTGCTCCCACTCCCTGGAGGGCTGCTGTGTTCACAGTAGTACTCATAATTTCTTCAGTGAGCTACTTCTCTCTTCTCTCCCTCCCTCCCTCCCTCCCTCCCTCTCTCTTTCTCACACACACTGAGCTTTCCCTGCTGCCCCTAGGAAACCATCTTGTCTCAACTACAGTAACTCCAGCCATTCTGTGCACCCACAGGTTCTTCCTAGTTTGGTGCCACACAGAGGCAGTGCATCATCACCAGATGTGACTGAGCCTTGGAACTGTTCTGGGGCAAAGTAGAAATAGGGAGAGGGGTGCAGGGATGGATGGTCAGCAACTGAAGGTTAAGCCCCCAGGCCAAGCAAGCCTGCCCCTGAATATGACTGTCCATGCATGTCACATGTGGGGACATGGGTGTAGTGATAGCCCATTCCTGGAAGTGTATCTGTGGTACTGGGTGCATGTTCTCAGCCTGGGGGGATGCACTCAGCATTGGGGGTTGTTCTCTGGTTCCTACATCCCTGGAACTATCCTGGTTATCTGTAACCACAACGGAACACAGCCCTGGGCAGGATGTCAGACCAGCAAAGCCCTTCCTACCTGGGCTGGGTGGGCCACTGGGCTCCAGGGCTGGCCTAGCAGCAGGACAGGAGGCCCACTGGCATGAGCAAGGGGTTCCATGGGCCCAGCCCAGGGCCTGCGGGGACCCAGGATACACAGAGCAAGCCAGGGCCCCATGCTTGGCTCTGCCTGTGGGCTTGACTCCCAAGAGTGAGCAGAGGACACCCCGGCACAGGGGACCCTGCCCCCTTTACAGCTGGTGCTGAAGCCACCCTGCAGGGCCAAGGGAGTGGCCCAGACTGGAGGCACCCACTCTCCCCCCACCCCCTGGCGGCTCCATCCTGAAGTGCAGCTCCAGCAGCCCTGGAAGCTGAACCCTGAGCAGGTGGAAGGCACTCAGGGTTAGCGAGGGGAAGGGGGCGCTTCTACATTAGCCCATTTCAGAAGAGGCTTCAGAATCACACAGAAGCCCAGGCCACGGGCTCCTGCTCAGTGCACTTGGAGCCTCCCTCTGCCTCTCCCCAGGACCCACAACCCACACGTCCTTTGTTCACAGGGAAGCCGTGCTCACTGGGAACCAGAGGGACACTTCGGACCACCTCGAGTACCTTTAGTACATGGGATCTCAGCCTACCTGCCCCCACCACTACCCCTTTCCAGATGCAAGGTTCAGAGGGAACCAGAACCCGGTGATTGGTGAAGACCCTGCCAGCCACCCGACTGGGGCAGGCAGCGGCTCCAGCTGCAATCTCTACCCTCCGCCTGAAACAAGAAATGCTGCAGCCAGAGGTGAACAGCTGCCTTGAAATGCCACCTAACCAGGGTCCGAGACCACCTGCCTAGTTGTCCTGAGCTGAGAAGCCAACAATCATTCTGGTGTCAAGCCTGGTCAATAGCAGGTGCTCGACATGCCAGTCAGCACAGCCTAGAGCAGGCACCTCCTTTGGGGGTGGGGCCAAGCCATCCCCCATGGCAACCCCAGGCCAGGAGTCCAGTGGCTTCTCAGCCAGGGAGCAGGAGCACGGCCAAACTCTCCCTGAGCTGAGCTGAGTTCATCAGAACGGCGAGGGCCCCCCTCCCAGAACAGAGCCATGACTTGGCCGCAGGTCACAAAACAAGCTCAACAAGCCTCGACTGGAACCTGCTCCTGCGTGGATTAATAAAGGGCTTATTTGGACACTCACACGCGAGGGTCTGCCCCGCCACCTGTGCCGTGCCCATCAGCAACCTCAAGCATCAGGGGACAGCAAGTCCTCATCGTCACTTTCCCATCTCCACAGCTGCCACCCAAGCTGTGCAAACACTTCCACAGCCCAGCCCCAGCAGCCTCACCTTGGTGACAAACATTCTGCACAAAGCTGTTGCCCCAGGCCTCCCAAGTTCAGGGGCAGTCCCAGGCTCAGCTTCAGCCCACCCCTATATTCAGCCTGCTCCCAGCCAGGCAGCTGGTAGGGAAAGCAGACCAGATGGAACATGGAGCTGAGATCAAGCACAGCATGCCTCTGGGACCCCAAGGGCCACATGGCAGCTACCAAGATGTCAAAAGGTCAAATCAGAGGCAGATATCACTGGAAAATAACTTTTATTGAGATCCCACCAGCTGCACAATCTGTTCCTGACATTAGGCTCCTTCTTCCTTTGCAATTCGGTCTTTCTTAAGTGGTCCCTGGGGGAAAGGTGCAGGCAACATGGTTAGTTGTGGAGGAAGGCAAACTCAGTAAGAAAATGCCACACCCAAGTGGGATCAGGTTCTCAACCAGTCTGACTGGAGCCATCCCAGTCCCAGTCCCAACCTCAGTCCCAGTCCCAGCCCCAGCCCCAGCCCGAGGGCAGCCAGGTGGGTGCTCACCATGAATGCCTTCTTCTCCTCCATGGTCTGGAAGCGGCCATGGCCGAACTTGGAGGTGGTGTCAATAAACTTAAGGTCAATCTTCTCCAGGGCCCGCCGTTTGGTCTGCACCAGCAAGGACTACGAGCCAAGAAGAGAAAGGGTTAGTTCTGAAGAGCAAGGCTTTTGCTGCATCCCTCATTTCACAGGCCTGAGAAGGTAGAGCATCGACTCTATCACGAGGCTGGCTGTATCCAAGGAACTGGCCTCTACACGTGAAACAGACACAAACAGCTGGGCCAGACTGGAATTTCCTCCTCTCGAGACTTCAAAGATATTGTTAAAGGAGCAGCAAACCCCCCTTTTCCTTTGAGCGCCCCTCCAGAACAAAGCGCAGCCTGTCTCAGACTCCTTAGCTAACAGTCCCCCGCCTCTTGCACAGGTTCCTGGTGCAGTGCCGCCCTCGCCCTGGCCCCCAGGCTCACCTTGCGGAGGGTGAGCACGCGCTTCTTGGTTCCCACCACACAGCCTTTCAGCATGACGAAGTCATTGGTAACTTCACCGTAGTGGACAAAGCCACCCTGGGAAAAAGCAAGGCCACCAGGTCAAGCACGGGGTTAGCAGTATGTCAGACATGTAGGACTGACCGCTTCCGGTTCACAGGGTCGGCAACCACCCAACCATAGGGCTGTCCTCAGCAGGGCAGCAAGGATCGTTTCCGCAGTCTGACTCCACCACTGTACCCAGCACTCATTCCAGAGCCTCCCCACCACACAGATGGGCTGTGGACCCCACTTCTCATCAGCCAACCCCAGCCAGTGCCCTGATGACAGGCCACGTACAGGAGGAGGGAGCTGGGACCAGCTAACAGCTGCTCACACAGCCTCACGACCGGCCCGCATCTGTGGAGGCTTTGAGGGGACACTCCCACTGCTCACCAGAGGATTGATGCTCTTGTCGGACAGGTCGTAGTCAGTGGAGGCGTTGTTCTTGATCAGTTTGCCATCCTTGATGAGGTAGCCCTGGCCAATCTTGTAGATCTGAACAGGGGAATGAATGAAAACACTTGGGAAAGAGGAGACAGGGCAGGAGACACACACATGCTCTCCTCAATAGACAGAGCAAGATGCCAGGGTTGCCATTAGGGACAGGTCACCATCACTGAGCCGTGGACTAGCCTGCAAGGGACTTGAAAAGCAGCACTGACCTCAGCCCCAGGCTCAGAAGACAGAAAAAAGCTGGCTGGCTCTCAACAAGATCCTGCTAGCTCAGTCAGTGGGCGGGGGCCTAACACTTCATGGGGAAGAAGGACAGGGCTCTCTTCACCAGTCACACCAAGGGTCAAATCAGGGGCATCCCCTCGAGGATGGTACCTTACAAATCTAATCACCCAGGAGCCAGAACTGTGACTATTACCAAGTAGCTAAATCCATGGGATACTCAGAAGCTGCAGCACCAGCGGAGCTGTGTGACAGGGACTGGAGCGTTCACCCGAAGTTATGGGATCCCCTTTCCCTCCCAAGGTACAACTCCACATGACCCCTCCCCCAAGCATCTCACCTTCTTGTTGATCTCAGTACGGTGGTGGTAGCCTTTCTGCCCAGCCCGGGCCACAGAGAAGGCCACCCGGGCAGGATGCCATGCCCCAATACACGCAACCTTGCGCAGCCCTCGGTGGGTTTTGCGGGGCAGCTTCTTGGTATGCCAGCGGCTAGTGACCCCTGGAATAGACACATGCTGCTACTGGGGTGCCTGGCACCCATGAAGGCCCACTTGAGCTCAGTGGTTTCTGAACAAACACCCAGTGAATAGGTAAGTTCCAATGATAGAGGTGAGTTTCCTCTGCATATTACCCTCCAATGGCCACATCATCCCAAGTTAAATACCCAACTAGATGTGAATCTTGAGTTCTAAAGGTGCCAAGAACAGGCCTTGGGAAATTAGCCCTCAACCCCAGGGCACACCCCCCGCCCCCCGACAGGCAGAAGTGCTGTTCTCAGAAGGAAGGCAGCAAGGAATGTTTCCGCAGTCTGACTCGGGCGCTGTGCCCAGCGCTCATTCCAGAGCCTCATCACCGAACAGCTGGGCCAAGGACCCCTCCTCCCAAGAGTTGAACCCCAGCAAAGCTCACCTTTGTACCCTTTGCCCTTGGTCACCCCAATGACATCGATCATCTCATCCTGTCCAAAAACCTGGTTCACAGGGACCTGCTGCTCTAGCCTCTCGCGGGCCCAGTCCAGCTTCTCAGCCACCGTGCCTCCGTTCACCTGGATCTCCATGAGGTGGGCCTTCTTCTGGCGTAGAGGAAGCAGGCGCATCTAGGAGGAGATGGGTGTAGCTTAGCTTCCTGAACTGTTCAAGCTGGGTACAATGCCCCTTTCAACTCTGACGTACCACCCCTAACAGACACATGAGGCCCACACCCAGACGGGCAACCCAACCAGACCCAGGCACCAACTAGCTGATGCTCCTCCTGGTCACTGTCCTGTATCCAGTGCCATTGAGGTACTGCCCTTGTCCACCCTGGCCATCTACCTCCCTCTATTGGCCACCAAGAAGATACAGACCTTGGAGAACAAAATGGGACTGCAGCCAACAGTAACAAATTCAAGCCTAAAGCTGTTAGTTACAAGGTGCCCAGTGTTATCCTACAGAACTTACTTCAGTGATGGACTAAGTACTATCCATCTGTGGCAGCGTGGCCAGTACCAACTACACAGGGTGTACAGGCAGGACAGTGGCCTAGGATGCAGAGGCGGCACCACCCCGAGAGCACTGCCAGGTATGACAGGTAAACACTATCTCTACTCAGGTACCTGACAGTGTTAATCATGAGTCACCAATCCCTTCAAACAGTTTTCCTTAATATGGGGTATGATTTCCCTAATTAAGAGCCAATAGGGACACAGTGCCCTCTACTGGCAAATGAAAGACCAACCCACAAGTGGGAGGCACAGGGACCTTGGCTCAGACCCCTGTCCAACGGGCCTGAACCTGGTCCCAGGAACCTGGGCTTCAGGTGAGGCAGTGCCTGGACTGTGTTGCTGTGTAACTTGAAACCACCCCAGGCTGCTCACTGGTTTTTCTCCTTCGCCAGGAAATACATTTGAGGACCCTGAACCAGTCTAGCCAACCCCCTACAATCCAAGGCTTGGCACCAAATCTGCTGAAGCTGAAGACTGACTCAGTAGATAACTGAATCTCCCTAAATTGATGGCATCTGGTATTCAATGCCCCATATGACCGCTCGCTGCCTCGGTGACAGGAAGCAGCAGCAAGCTGCATGGCCGGGCACACCGCAAGTGCTCACCTGGGTGTGGGCGATGACGCGGATGACCTGGCAGTACTTCTTCATGCTGCTGAAGTCCTTCTCAAGCTGCTTCTTGCCATCGTCATCCTGCCACTTCTTGCAGTATTTGGTGAAGGCCTTCTTCTTAGATTTATGCCTTCAGGAGCAGAGCAGAGTTGGGGAGGGGGCCGGGTGCAGGCCTTCATCACCCCTCCAAGGGGTGAGAGGAAGGCACGTGGGCACCACAAGGGGATGGGGCTCATTGCCGGCTTCTAAGGAGCCTTTTCCACCGGCAAGCGGAGCCTGGATGGAGCTCATCGGGCAAAGCCGAGCGGAGCTGAGCAGAGGTCCAAAGATTAATTTAAGTCAAACATCCAAACACACACAGTTTCTTGCTCCGGTCTAGCAATTACCCAAGCAGAAGGATTGGGAGAGTTAACACTGCTATCTCTTAGTTTCTAACTGGACTCGCCATACTTTCCAGTGACCAAGAGAAAATCCCAAAAACTGAGTCCTCAGCCATCCTCACTAAGCTGAACATGAGAGACTAAGGTGCCGCTCCCAGCTCAGTTAACCACCAGTGCTCAAGATCACCCCCAGGAACTGTTCTCCAGAAGCAACCTCCCCCCCAGCTGGAGTTGAGAAGCCCCACACAGTTCCTCTCTAGCCCCTAACCTAGGAGGGGTGCAGTGTCCCCCTCCCTTACCAGTTCTTATAGAAGCGCCTCTTGCATTCATCACTGATATGCTCAGCAAAGATGGTCTTGAAAGTGCGGAGGCCTCGAGGGGTTTCCACGTAGCCCACGACACCCACGACCACCATGGGTGGTGTCTCCACAATGGTCACAGCCTCCACAACTTCCTTTTTGTTCACCTCTGCCAAGGAAGCAGAGTCAGACATTCAGTGGCTAACTAGAATCCCCAACCAGGGTCAGTGTTTTGTATCAAATGTTAAGTGCTTGTGGAGGCCAAGAGGGCCACTTGCTTCAGGTATGAGGGAAGGAGGTTAGCCCAACAGCACTGGCTGCCCTTGCCACAGATTTGTGTCTGTACACACTGCCACTCTTAACTCTAATTAAAAAGACAGGACCCTTGTAGAGCAAATTAGCAGCCCAGATTCATTTCTTCTCTATCACAGAAATCTCTAGAGGCAAATTCCTTATTACCTAGGTAATACATGAATACTAAAGTATTATGGAGCATCCTAATAGCTCTACAGTCCAGGAAATACGAACCACCTAACGTTAACAGCTACCTTGGTTAAGTAACCAGTGCTGTGCCCTACTACTTCGTGACCTCCATATTGAGGTCACAACCCAAGAACATGGGTAGTATTCAAGCTTTTTAGGTTAGTGTACTTCTCTACACTATGGCTCTTCAATTTACCCACACTGTACTCACTGACATCAATGCATCCCTCCACCTACAAATGGAAGCCATTTATAGCCCAGAAATGCTAATCAGTCCTAAACTATATTAAATCTCCAACCTGTTATCAATATTGTGTTGATCTCACATCTGAGGAATATTAATCAGTCCTAAACTATATTAAATCTCCAGCCTGTCATCAAGATATTCTGTTGCTCTCACATCTGTCCTCTTGACAGCATGGCCCCAACAAGTCTGTCCCCACCCTCAATTCCTAATCCCCCACCAGCTTGGAGGGTACAGGGTGTACATACTGGATCCTGGCCTATCAACTTCCCGCACGATGTGGGTCATGCCGGCCTTATAGCCCAGGAAGGCTGTGAGGTGCACAGGCTTGGAGGAGTCATCTTTGGGGAAGCTCTTCACCTTCCCACGGTGCCGGCTGCTGCGCTTCCGAGGCAAGAAGCCCAGGGACCCATGCCTGGGAGCGGAGAACTTCCTGTGAGACTAGGAGAAAATGACCAACATTAACACCTGAACCTTTACCTCACTTGACTCCCAGCTGCCTACATGGTCCTATGAGGAGTCTCAGCAATTGTGAGTCAAACCAACCCCAGACCCACTAACCCAAGCAAATGCTGCATTAGGTTTGCAGGGTCACATTCAACTAAGTTGAACTTTTAAAACTATGTCAAACCCTCATTTCATAAGCAAGATGAACCACCACTTTTTCTTTGAATCAGACAATACCACACCGGATTTTAAAATAGTTTAACAGGTCACTTTATGATAGAGTCAGCCGAGGGTCTAACCACAGAAAGGACTTTTTGGTCAACAGGATGGGTAGCGGGTGACAGTACTCAAGGCTCCTCCGGCTACAATGATACATAGGCCTCTAGAACTCGACAGAGCCAAATCAGAACATGACAATCAGCACAGCGTCTCTGTCCGCCCGTCATTAAGTTCATCATCTGTGGTTTCTCTGGGAACTCCAGAGGCCTATGGAGTTGTCCTGTCCAAACCATTCCAGCCATTTCGGAATGAGGACTCAACAACCCCCACCCCCACCCCGCCGCCAAAGTCTTCCCTCCTGCCTACTTTGATCTGTGCACCTTCCAAATTAGCAATTATAAATGCCAAGCGACCCCACTCCAGGTTCTCCTGGCTCAAGTACTCACGGACTCCAATCTGGACTAGCACTGAAATGATGTGATCAAGACCCAGAAATAATCCCTAAACTGTCGGGCTCGGGCCCCCCCAGCCCAGCACCGGCCGCATGGGTTTTTGCCAGCCGGCCGGTAGGCCCAAGGCCAACCACAGGCCTCGGACGTATCCCGAAAAATAGGCCTGCCCGCGGATCGCACTGAGTACCCCGTCCCCCAAGAGCGGGTGCGCATCACTGGGCGAGCCGAGATGGCCGCGATGCGCCGAGGACTCAGCCACGCTACCAATGCAGATTAAGAGAAAAGCGCCATGACACCACATACCATTCCGCGCCAAACGCCGCCGGTAGAGAGCGGGTGGACCGCTGTACACGATATATAAAGTCCAGTCAGGCCCCGCCCCTTCCGGCGTGCGAGCGCGCACCCGCGGCGGACGTCGAGCCCGGGGACCCGGATGGGTGGCCATTTCCTCGCACGCGGGCCGTCGCCTTGCGTGCATTCCCTGCCGGAGGCGGGTTTAGGAAGCAGAGGTTAGACCCCCAACTGCGAGCGGCTGGCTCAAACGTAGTGGAAAGCCTCGGAAATGCTGGCCACGGCGGGAGTGCGGTGAAGCTGCGGCGATGGGCGGCAGCCAAGGTTGCTACCCGCCGTTCCGCTGAAGAAAATGGCTGCGTCGCTTCTCTTCCTATGAAGTGCGGTTAACCTCTGGGACTGAAGAACCCAGCTGTGGGAATCAGCCCAAAGCAATGTCACACATGCGACCCATCACTGTCCCACGCAGATCAGCGTTGTTGCCCTTTTGCAGGCACGTAGAGTCGGAACGAGCTGCACTCCTCTCACCTGCTCTAATTTGGGGAGAAAAGACTGAAGCCCTGGTTTTCTGGCGCCCAACCCAGAGCAGCTTCCATGACACGAACTTGCCTTTAATTTGTCCTGATTTCGGGCGCCCCTCCTTCAAACCCCACCTTCCTGGCTATTCTTTCCACCGCCCAGCCGCAGTGGCTCGGTTCTGACGGTCTCGGGGGCGGTAAAGAAGCCTCCTCGCAGGGGATCGTGAATCCAGCCCCCACCCCTACCCCCACCCCGGCCTCACGGAACCTGGTCTCCCCTGCCTTCCAGACCCTGTGCAGGGAGGACTCTCTGATGTCTACCTAGACTCACAGGTGACTCAGGAGGTTTTTAACTGCTCTCCCAGTCCCCAGGCTTGACCCTCCAAATCTTTCTAAGAATGAGGTTTCCCGGGTCTCGGCCCCGCCCCCTCAGGATAAATCCTGAACCCCTGAGGTTGCTCCCCAGGATCTGCCCTAACTGGCTACTCCTTGTGTCTCTTTGCTGAGGGTGCGCACACAGGCTCGCTAATGTCACTTTCCACCTCCATTCCACCCCCTTGTTCTTTGATTCTGGGTCAGGCCGTTGCTCACACCATTGTTAACAAAAAAACATTCATTTAATGCTCAGACCGTCCCTGAGGGAAAAATCCTCAGTCCCTTACAGAAATCTTTGGGGCCAGATGTGTTTCCAAATTCAGCACTTTTCCGTGTTTTAGATAATACCGTGCATTGCGGTGAACATATTGTATATTATGTAATCCTCCCAAAACTCTTTGATGAAATACATTAATTAATTCTATAAAGAAACATGAATATTCACATAAAGTGGGATAAATAAAAATAGTCTCCCATCAGTCATTTTGGGGCTGACTCAGCTGCCTAAAAAAGTCAGGTCAATTTGTTTTTTGGCACCAAACGACTTAGGAAGTTTTTTATTTTTAATATCATAATTGTGGAAAAGGGATTATGACCCATATTGTCCCCTCTTAGCAAGAAAACTAAGTTTGAGGCCAAGAGGAAATAATTTGACAAACTCACTCAAGTCATGAAGCTCAAGTCTGACTTTGGATTGGGTTTTCCCTGACATTAGATTCCAGGTTCAGTAGCTCCCTCATTGAAAAAGGAGTTCTGGGTCATAAGTTATTCATTCACGCAACAAGAAATTCTTGCTGAACCTGCTCTCTCCAAGCTGTGAGAATACAAAGGGGATCAAGATGGCCACCATCACAGACCACATAAGACAACTTAAAATTGTGATGAGGGAGGAGTTCCCACCACACTTGTCCATGTTCCTGTCCTGGTCCCACCAGGTGGTGCCTACAGTAGGAGGAAGGAGGCATTGGACATGCTGGCCCCTTGAAGCTATGGATTGCAGCCTTAGCTCAAAGTGAACTAACTACATGCCTGGTACCACCAGCTTCACCGAGGACAATGATTCTGGACTTGGAAGAGGAGAGTGACATACCCCTTCAACAAGTATCTATTAAAGAAACCGTCGAAGAACAAAGGATAGAACAGCAGACCCAGTTGGAAGCCCAGAAGCTGGAAGTTCAGGCTATTAAAAATGGAGTTCTCTCCATTCCTCAAGCAGCTACTCTTGATGGATATTAACTCTCTTACTCGGAGGCTCTTGCTCTTGGGAAGTTCTTGGGAAGCTAAATGAAAGTGACATTCTGGTCACCTCACACCTTTGACTGCAGACTAGAATTTTTGAAAAGTCACTTTTCTTTTTGATTCTTTCACATACGCAACATGCACATGGATTTTTTCCCTTTTTAATAACAAAGTCATTGTTTAAAGAAACAGGTGGATGGACTCCCTTTACATAGCACTGTGGAGCCAGCAACTACTCCATATTGCTTTTCTCATCCCAAGTTAGAGTTTACAGGAGACAGTCTTCATTTGCGTAATTAAAATATGTCTCTCAAAACAAAATAAAATAAAAATTGCGATGAGGGTTAAAAAAGATTTAATAAACAATGTCACTGGTGGTCCTGGACAAACGCTGCCCAAAAGGAATTCCCGCCCTGAAGTCACAAGAAAGAATGACATCAACCAACCTACACTTGCCATGCCAGTTGTGCATATAGTTCATTGGCATATTGCCTTGGGCCTCAGTTTACCCATCTGTCAAATAAGGGCTTTAGTTATTCGGCAAATGTACACTGAGTCTGCTCTGCCTAAGAATGACACTAAGGGGCCCCCTGGATTAGGAGAGGCCAGCTAGGAAGTGGGGATGAAGCAGAAGGGCTTTCATTATCCCATGCAAGCTGTGATGGTGGGTGTCCTCAAAAGCGACGCTGAAGATAGACATAAAGAAGCAGATACAGGAAATATTCGGATGGGTAGAATCTGGAAACTGTTTGTATGAGTCTCTGGGGCTGGGGGTGTGGAGAGAAAGCAGGAAGGGCCCAAGTCAGGATACCCATTTTGGAATATTGGGTGGGAAGGGTTACTTTTAGAAGGAAGAGGTTAATTTTTTTTTTTTTAATATCACCTCTTTTTTTTTTTTTTTTTTAAGATTTTTATTTAATTTTAGAGAGGAGAAGGAAGGGAGAAAGAGAGGATGAGAAACATCATTGTATGGTTGCCTCTCATATGCCCCCAACTGGGGATCTGGCCCACAACCCAGGCATATGGCCTGACTGGGAATCAAACTGGCAACATTTTGGTTTGCAGGCTGGCACTCAATCTACTGAGCTACACCATCCAGGGCAGGAGAGATTAATTTTTATATGTGGATTTGGATTCATCTATTGGGGGGTAACTGCATCTTTTCTCCTAAGCACATTTCTAAGGCCACATACCATAAAATTAAAAAAAAAAAAAAAAAGGCAGTAAAGGGGACGGAAATAAGATGAAGCCAGGGAGGAATCACACCCAAACCCACGTGGTTTTGAGCCTCTCTGAGGCCAGATGAAAGAGATGACTATGACTAGTACCATGATGTATAATATCCACATGATAAAAACAAGTGGCCAGGAGTTCACTGTGCCTGAAATAAGACTTGAAACAAACTTCTTTGGGGAGACAGGGTTCTCCTCAAGGGGCCAGAGTGGATGCCACTAGTGAGGCCCTGATCATCATCCCACTATGAGTGCACCCTGGCTGTGTGCTCTCTGTGCAAGGCCAGTGAATTCATGGCACCTTGCCGATCCGATCTGTGCAAACTGTTTACAAGAGGCCAAAACAAGGGGCTTGGGTTACCTGATCCTAGATTGCTTGTTTAATCCAAAGATAAAATCCAGAGTCTGGAAAGAAATGGATAGATTTTGCTTACAAAAACAGACAAGGGTTCAATGTTTTGCTCAAATACCTGAAGGTTAAATGTTCTCCGCTGTCAGGTAAAACCGGAGGTGTAGTCTAACCATGGCGAAGGTTAGGGGGACATGAGGAGGAGCAGAAAGGGGAAGGAGGCAGGGGGGCAAGAGAGGAGCTGAGCGAGGCAGCTTTAGTCATCCCTTACCCGACTGGAAACTTCATGTTGTCAGGGGCTGTGACCTCCCGTGTGCGCAGCCCCAAGGCAGGTCCTGGCGCAGAGCAAGCTCTGGTTCACACTGGCCAGATGAGGGCGGGAACACAGTGGGCCCCCACTACAGCACCACAGTTTCACTTTCAAAGGCTGCCTCCCTTGCCCGTTGAAGCAATAATGGCCCCCTCTGACACAAGCTCACTCACATTGTGATCTTTGGTGCTGTCATTGATTGTTGCAAAACCACCTGCCTCAGGGCGCTTGGGCCAGAGGGTCAGATAATATGAGCTCGTGGCAAGAGCACAGCCCCATCTCCCCAGGACAGGAGCCTGGGCACAGAACTTGTGGGTCATGAAGGACTCCACCACCAGCTGCCAGAGGGAAGCTCCTCAGAAGGGGAGCCGGCTGGCCAGGGGCACCTGGAAGCTCCTGCTCCTGCTCCTGCTCCTGCTCGGCCCTGGGTTGGTAAAATTCTACGCGCCCCTGCTGGGGCTGCAGGCCACCATGACAAATATGGCCTCTCACAGTTTCTCGGTCTATTTGCTGGGCCTATGCATTCTGTGGCGCAGCAGCCTGCAGCTGGGGGGTGGGCTCACCCTCCTCCTGGCCCGGAAGCTGTGCGTGGAGGTGCTGCTGCCCGTCCAGCAGGCCTTGTGGCGGCCACTGATTGTCTCATGGGCCTGGGGACTTCAGCTGCTTACCACCCTGATCCGAGGGGCCCATCGCGGCATCCTGAGGCTCCAGCGGTGGGAGGCCAGCCTAGTCCTGCTCCCTGCAGCCCAGTGGGCTTACTACGGCCTGGTCAACTTCCGCCACGAGAACAGCAAGGCCTTGGAGCAGTTGCTGTGGGCAGTGCAGCAGCAAGTGGCTGTGTCGCTGCTGGTTCGCTGCCTGGACAAGCTGTGGGCAGCCCTGGCACAGGTGGCCCAGGCCACGTGGAGCAGTGGCCTTCAACCCCTGAAATGGGCCAGGCTATGCGGAGGGGGCTCCAAAGACCTGGATGCAATTACCACCATCCTTCCAGCCACCACTGTCCCTTTTAGCCAGCGCTTCCCTGGACCTGACCCAGCCACCCTGAGCAGGCTCACACCCGTCTCCATCATCCTGTGCCTTGTGTCTGGGGATAAGTACGCCAGCAAGGGAAAAGGAGGCTGTGGCTTAGGGGCCCCTAAGATGCCCATTAGCACCAGGTTCCAGAGCAACAGGACAACGAGCAAGGTGGCCTTTCGGTCTTCATCCAAGCAGGAGCTCGCACAGCAAGTCAAAGCAACCTGTGTTATCATCATTCTTCTGTATATCTTTGCCGCGTCTCTCTTCGTGCAAATCCTAAATTAATCAAGTGCGAACTGGCCTTCCATATGTCCCTGGATTACTTTGTCAGCGAGAGATGGAATGGCATCAGATCTATCCCCTTAGGCCTTTACTGGGCTGGGGACAAGGGTGGCTGGCCTGCAACAGGCCACGTGCATACCATGGGCTGGGCTAGGGTACCTGGTCTCAGCTCAGTCACTGCTGTGTGTTTTCGGGTGGTCCCTTCACCCTCCTCAACCTAAGTTCCTTTTCTGCAAATATAGTTAATAGGATCCAGGGAGAGCCTGAGCTGGGTCCTCTGCTTTGACTCGTTTTACCTCTTTCTTGCAGGCTCCTAGCTGGGGGGCACAGGGGAGGGTTTCAGTAGAATATCCATTTTCCAGGTGCGTTTTTTCAGGGCTATGGTTTCCACTGAATGACAGTGACAGGGCAGCAGGCCGCCATTCATTGCAGTTGGTCCTGGTGTCGCCCACTTGGTTTTGCTGCTTTTGTGGACCTGGAGCTGAAATACAACTGAAACCTAGATGTTGTCTCTAGGGAAGTGGCCTTCTGGATCTGGCTGTAGATTGCTTGGACATTGTGTTCAGCTGTCTGTCTTAGTTTCCCTATTCCACTGGCCAAGGAATTTTCTTAGCTTCTTACAATCCTGTGTCAGCCTCTGCTGAGGTCACTTGGTGTATTTAGCTGGTACATGGGTCAGTCTAGAGGGACTCTTGTTCTGCGTAGGAGCATGAAGTCTTGGTGAAATCATCATAGGCAGACAGACTTCTTACTTGACAGCTCAGGGATGAGAGCGTTTCTAGAGATGGAAGGGAAAGCTGATATTTTCTTAAGGCCTGGACCCGGAAAATGGCACAATGTCCCTTTATTGATCAGCCGATCACAAGCCTGCTTATGTTCAAGAGGAGAAAATCAAAGAATGCGTGACCATATTTTATCAGCCAACCCTGTTTATTTTTTCTCCCTGGATGACAAGATCCTTTGGGGCAGAAACCATGTGCTATACCACTGTTGGATCCTCCGTGGCCTGGCACATAATGGTGTCACACATATATTGAATGAATGGCTAGGTCAGTCATTTTCAATCTTTTTCATCTCATGGCACATGTAAACTAATTACTAAACTTTTGCAGCACACCATAAAACTATTTAATATGTGTTGCCAATCTGCCAAAAAAAAAAAAAAAAGGTATAATTTTGATTTTTTCATACTAACAGCTATTGTTGCATTATCTGTTGTCATTCATTTTTAAATTTGACTACCTAAGGAAAAAGAGGTCAGCGCCCCTGACTAAACAGTTATGCATTGCATGTTTTAACTGCGGCTGCACACCGGTTGAAAATCGCTGGTTTCCATGAATGTGTAAATATAGAGGCTGAGAGCTAAGTGTTCACTTATTCCGTGAAGTGCATTTCCTTGAGAAAAGAATGGGATTGCTTGGTCAATGGGCACATTCTTAGTCAACTGGCAATGCCTCACAGTTCTCCAGAAGGTACCAGAGGCAACTTTTTTTTAAAAGAGAGTAAAGTTCTTACTCTCCAAGAAAGGGAAGGGACGTGGTGTGGGAGAGCTACACCAGCACTGAGGGGTGGGGGCTTCGAGCTCTATTGGATTATAATGGGAAAAAAAGGGTGGGGGTGCCGCTGTGAGGCCTCTGGGAGCTGTTGAGGGTGTTGTCCCAGGAGGCTACAGTTTATCCCAATGTTATCTTCTGCCTGTGGCTGTAGGAAGCAGTTGGTTAGTCACCTTCTATTCTTTTCTCTTTTTATTTAAAAATTCCTATTTATTGATTTTTAGAAAGACAAATGAGGGAGAGAAAGAGAAACATTGACTTGTTATTCTGCCTATTTATGCATTCATTGGTTGATTCTTGTGTGTGCCCTGACTGGAGATGGAACCCACAACTTTTGTATCTCAGGACACTACTCTAGCCAATTGAACTACCCAGCCAGGGCTACCACCTTCTACTCTAGCTTTCCAGTAATTTCCTGTCTTTCTGTTTCAGCCTTGGCAAAACTATCTTGAAGGGTTTATTCCACAGCTGAAGGGCAGGTTTCGCCATAGGATTGCTGGCTGTGAAGGTGGGCGAGGAGGAGGCTGTCCACAGAGTCCAGAGAGACAGGGAGGGGTTAGAATTCTCCCCTCAAACCTCACAGAGTCAGGTTAGGCAGTTAGTTCAGGCTGAGCTTCCGCCGCCCACTGCTCCCCTATTCACAAGTTTCAGGAAGGCCAGAGGAGAGGAGGAAACAGAGAATGTCCCCATACAGGCCACCAAAATGTTAGGATGCTCAGTCACATGGGCTGTGAAAGAATTCACAAAAAGAAGAAAGCATAGAGAGTAAAGATTTTATTTACCCTCCATGAAAGGAGAGGGGCATGGTGTGGAGAGATACACCAGCCCAGAGGGAAAATTTTAAGTCTGCAGTTATGCTGTGGCTCATCCTTTCAAATACAATGACTGCATTTCCCTTCTGCCCAGAGGCAGCCTCAAGGGGGCAGCAGAGAAGCAAAGGCAAGACTCCTCCTGGCCTGGGCTGGGAACTGGAATTAACCAACAGAATATGCCAAGATGTAGGAAGCTCTGGGTTTGCCAAGGCTTGACCTATAAAGAACAGCCTGACTTCCTCCTTGTCATTAACGGGGGAACACAGATAGGATGGTTCTATAAACTGCAGTGATAGTTATCATAAAAGTAGCTGTTCATGGAGGAGCCTGGGAATCTACTCGACATTTATAGCTTCGTTTTTCTAAGAAAATGCCTACATAACTTAAAGTAGCTGTTCATGGAGGAGCCTGGGAATCTACTCGACATTTATAGCTTCGTTTTTCTAAGAAAATGCCTACATAACTTATTGTATGTACCTACCTTGAAGTAGGCTCTCATTTAATCCTGACAGTAATCCTCAGAGGTAACTACTGTGCTTATTTCTATTTTTTTTTTTTCAGATGAGGAAACAGGTCCAGAAAGGAGAAGCCAATTTGCCCAAGGTCACACAGTGACTCTGTGTGTGTGGTGTGGTGGTGGAGGAGAACAGAACAGGACAGGACAGGACCTGAGTTTGAAGCTCAGGTTCCTAAACACCGCCCCTTCTGAGATTAAGTTTGTTAGTGTGAGCAAATCTTAGTGCTGGCAGGTTAGGGACAGTCTCTAAATTCTTCGGTCCCCAGCACAAAGCCTTGTGAAAGGTGGGCATCAAATAAATTTTGTTGAGTGATTAAACAGATTAATCATTTATTAAATGATTAAATGAATGCTAGTCACTTATCTGAATATTACTAATTTGACCCATTACATTTATTTTCTCCTATTTTATAATTTAAAATATGAGGTTGTAGTCATCAATGAAATAGTGGGTGTAAACCCCTAGCACAGAGGCTAAGATGGACACCGACTTCTGTAATATTTATAAGGGGAGCCCTCATACCCGACACATTTCCTCTGGTGTCCTGTCATCACCACAGTGGCAAAAACCTCCACAGCTATCCTTGCCCAACCTGCTCCTGGAACCAATGGAGGTAACCAGAGGCATAGGGAGAAGCCCTAGAGACTGTCCACGTGGTCAGAAGGCCAGACCTGGACGGTGGTTCTTCCCATCGCAGCGGGCGGGTACCCCACCATCCAGCCAGCCAGGTACCATGACACCTGGTGCCCTAGCCCAACCTGTGATGGAGTGAGGAGGACTAGAGTCTACTTATTGCGCACCTACTGTGTGCCACGGCCTTGGCCATAGCAGTGAGCAAGATAGACAAAACCTATAGGCTAGGCGAGGGAAAAAATGAATGCATAATTACATAATTAATTACTGGATTAAGGAAAGGGATAGGGTGCTGAGGTTGGGGAGATGGTTCCTAAATAATTTATTGCTCTTTCTCAGCTTCCACGTCTGTGCCCAGGGCCCTTCTAGGTTGGGTGTGGGAGGTGGGCAAATTTAGGGACGCGCATGATGACAGTATAAAAGCAAGGTGGAAAGGTCTTCTGGGAGGTGGGGCTGTGTTTTGGGGGCCTCTGACGGAAGGCTTCTTCAGTCGAAGTTCATTCATTCATTCGCAAAATCTTCATTCTGTGTGCCGAGCACCCTCTGAGGAGGACAAACGCCGCCCCTGTCCTTCACCGTATGGGAGGTAGCCAGAGCGACCGGACCCAAGGCAACCAAAAACGAAGATGGTTTCAGCCGGAGACTGACTCGGAGAGGGTGTGCTGGGGGCAGGGCGGTCAGGTAGACCCGCAGCCCGGGGGCGGGGCCACCTCCTGCCTTTGCTGCACAGACCCTCCCCCGCCAAACCCCAATTTCGCAAACAGGTCACCAAGCTAGCGACGAGCGCGCCCTCCACCGGGTTTGCAGCAGGCGCGCCCGGCGCACGAGGGCGCGCGCGGCAGGCCCACGGCGGCCCACGCCCTCCGCGCACAACGCCCTCCGCGCACAACGCCTCCTCGCGGGAGCGCCGGGCCACGCGGGCCGCGCCAGCTCCACGAGCGGAGACGGGGCGGGGGCGCCGCGCACGCGCAAGGGCCGGCGGCGCGCGCCGAGCGGGGGGCACCGTGCGGGTGCAGGCACGATGGAAGGGGGTGCGTACGGAGCGGGCAAAGCCGGGGGCGCCTTCGACCCCCACACCCTGGTCCGGCAGCCGCACACCATCCTGCGCGTCGTGTCCTGGGTAAGGACGTCTGGGTTCCCCGGCCAGGCCGGGCTAGGGTTGGGGCGCGGGCAAGGGCGGCGCGCCGGGGTGGACCGGACCCCAGCGGCCCCTCCGCAGGGCCGGGACAGCTGGCGGGGAGCCGCCCCGCGGGGGGCCGGTGCCCGCCCCTCCCTC
Source organism: Noctilio leporinus (assembly GCA_004026585.1). Lineage (NCBI taxonomy): Eukaryota > Metazoa > Chordata > Mammalia > Chiroptera > Noctilionidae > Noctilio > Noctilio leporinus. Next base: position 8,764 of record PVIW01002471.1, on the reverse strand, counting down.
CTTTCCGGGCCCGGAGGGCTGGGGTCTCGACGCTCGCGGGGGGCGCCCGCCGACGTTCCTGGGGCCCTTACTTCCCTGTGCCCCCAGTTCGTGCACTTCCCTGCCCCCCATCACCGTGACCTCCAAGCCGTGCGGCCCTGCGGCTCAGGTTGCGCGCCGCCGCCGGGTCGGACCGGCGACCGTGGGGATGGAGCCTGGGTTTCAAGTGGCCTCTTTTGGGGGGTGGATCAGGGCGTGGAACATCTCGCCGGGGTGCACGCCGCGCCTGCGGTGGACGTTCAAAGAGGAGAGAACAGGGAACCCGGTTTTTAGGGCTTAGTCGGACAGTGTGAAGCGAAGCGTCGGGAGCCAGATACCTGGCTTCCGCCGGGAACTACTTCTCCTTCGCCGCGTGACCTTGGGCTGGAAAACACCCAAGAAACGTTCTCGGGAAACCGGGAGTTAAATTCCGAGGTGGTAGCGTCACCTCCTCCGTGGTGCCTCAGTTTCCTGATTTGTACATAGGTGGGAGGAGCTTCCTTGAGCTCTGATTATTTCCTGAATTTATGACGGTACCCCCACCCCCCACTCCACCCATCCCCTCCCAACGTACACCTGGATGCCTGTGGGGGTTGGGAGACCCGGGGGAAAGTCTCCTCCCCACCGTGAAAAACGGAAAGGCCTGTTCCTGGACCTCTATCTAGCCTGGTGGGGAGCAGAATACCCCAGTGCAGAGGGCTGAGTGGGGTCCCTGTTCAGACTGGGGTTGGGGAGAGGAGGATGCAACCAGGGGAGGGGTTCACGTGGCCGAGGCAACACCCCCACCCCTCAAAGAAGGCCTGCTGTGGGCTGGGGAGGAGGTTCCCGGGGCTCCTGAGGGTTGGCTGGCTGGCACCCAGACACCCTCAGTAGGGGGTCTTGCTACCACAGGCCTGGGTCCAGTTCCTGTGCGCCCAGACCAGAGGTCCTGGATGGGGGATGGTGGTCAGTGGCGCTGTTGGCGGCTACAGGAGGGTGCTCAAACTTCCTCTTTTTTTTTTTTTTTATAAACCATTAAAATGTGTCACAAGAAGGGTGCCCACCATATGGGGAGTTCTTTGAGGGCAGGGAAGCCCTGTTTTGTTCATCTTTGGGTCCATAGTGCTGGCACAAGGCCTGGCACCCCTGGCACGTCCATAAGGGTTTGTGGCACTGAATTCCTCCATCTGTGCCAGCCTCCAGCTCCCCGGAGACCCAGCAGGCCCTTGGCACAGGTAGAGAGCTCTGAGCGCCACCTGCCTTATCAGGTGGGGTGGCATGTGAATTGCTCCCCTTTGCCGGCTCCTGGGCCATTGGCCTGGGAGGATGGAACTACGGGCTTTACAAGGGGGCATGGGCAGTTTGTCTGCTTGGGGCGCTTCTGCCTGTGATGGCTTCATTTAGCCAAGCTTATTGAGTCTGCGGGGCCCCAAGGGAAGGCAGCATGACTCAGACGCAGCCTGCCCGGGAGCCTGGCACCCCCAGGCAGAGGTGGTGGGAGCCAGGAGAGGGGTCCCCTGCCTTCCCCTGGGAATCAGAGAGACTTCATGGCAAAAGGGATGTCAATTTGGGCCTGGAAAGGTGAGGAGGGTTTACACATGTGCACATTGGGGTGCAAGGAAGACGTTCCATGCAAGAGGAGGAAAAAGTAACTTTGACTGAGTACCCACTGTATGCAGGGCGCTATCAGTATTTCCCAGCTAGCTCCCCCAACAGCCTGTGTCACATTTGAAGAAACTGAGGCTCAAAGAAGCCCTCAGTTACTGAACATGTAAGTAGTAGATAGAATATTCGAACCCAAATTTTTCTGACCCCCACAGCCTTCTATTTCTGATACCTGGCCAGTGTGGCTCAGTTTGTTGGGCGTCATCCTGGAAACTAAATGTTGTGTGTTCAATTCCTGGCCAGGCCACATGCCTAGGTTGTGGGTTCAGTCCCTGGTCCAGGCACGTACAGAAGGCTGCCAATTGATGTTTTCCTCCCTCTCTTTCTCCCTCTCTTCCCCTCTAAATAAATGAACAAACAAAATATAGGAGTTTTTTCCAGATCATAAAAGTAATAATACCTGTCAGTTATTGGAAAATATAAAAATCACCTGTGTTGGTTGTATAATATCATAAATGTACTTATTATCTCTGTATCATTGAACTGTGGACTTAAAAATGGTTAAGGTGGTCAATTTTATATTATAGGTATTTTACTACAATAAAGAAAAATTAGGGGTGGGAAATAGCATGTGAGATCACACCACTTAGGGAGGGCTGCTGTCTCCTTGCAGTCTTTTTCAAAAATAACTGGCATGCTGTGACATTTTTAAAAATATTTTATTATTTTTAGAGACAAGGGAAGGGAGAGAGGGAGAGAGACATCGATGTATGGTTGCCTTTCACCTGCCTCCAGCTAGAGACCTGGCTGGAGACCTGGCTTGCAAATGGCAAGGAATTGAACCAGTGACCTTTGGGTTCGTAGGCCAGTGCTTTATCCACTGTGCCACCAGCCAGGGTCTTGAGACATTTTTAACATGTTGGGGAGCATACCCCTCACTCTCCTGCTACAGAGTGGGGTGTGTTCTGGCAGGCTGGAGGTAAGCCTCACCTTTGCTAATGAAGCCTGAGCTCCAGGGCTACGATGACCAATTCATCCTGGTTTGCTGGAACTTTCCCAACTTTAGCACTGAAAGTGCCATATCCTGGGAGCCCCCTCCCATCTCAGACAAACACAGCCGAGTGTGTCTCACCAGAGATGCTGTCAGTCCAATGAGAACAGAATTGAGTCGACAAGCACCATCCAGGAGGCTTGAGATGCTACAAAAAGATCCAGTGGGTGATAGCTATCTCAGCAGGGTGAAGGCATGGAAGGCTTCCAGGGGGAGGTAACTCCTGAGCCGATTCTGATAAAGAAATAGGGAGGGGCATTTCAGGTGGAGGGAACAGAATGTACACAAGGTCTGAGTAGGTTTTGGAAGTGATGGTGAGTTCTTGGGAGCCCCAGGTATATAAGTGGAGGTAGTAAATCAAATGGCCAGAGGGTGTAGACAGACCAGGAAGGGTGTTGGGTGACAGATACACATGCTGGACTTCATCTGAGGGCCATGGGGAGCCACAGAGAGGAGTTTTAAGCTGAGAAGAGGTGTGTTTCAAAAGTTCCCTGTGGCGGCCATGTGGAAAGGAGGCCTGGAGAGGGCTCCGGGGCAGGTGTCCTGGCAGGAAATATGTGGTCTTATCTGGCCTGTCCTCTCCCAGCACCAATCATGTCCCTGTCACTTTCTCTGAGAGCAAGATCTACGAAGAGAGGTCCAATGCTCCTTTGGCATTTATCGCTGGCTGTATTGGAACTGTCTCATCTCTTTGCCTGCCTGTGGCTATGCCTTGGCTGGTACATCGCTCAGCTGCAGGGTGGTCTTCAGGAAATCTTGGCTGATAGGTTTCTGCCAGGTGTCTTGACATTTCCTATATATAGGGGCAGATTAGGAATGTGGGGAGCCGGGGAAAATTTGGCACCAAGAGCAGGATCCCCGAGAGGAATCTTGGAAACTCCCAGGCCTCTCTGAGCTTCTGCTACCTCATCTGTACTGTGGAATTGCAGTGCCTGGACTCGGGTAGATGTGGAGGTTTGTAGAAATGAACGTTTCAAAGGCCTGCCGTGCAACCCACTCCTCCTAGGCACGTGGCGTTCATGGCCCCCACTTTAGGTAAGAAGCTGAGGCCCAGAGAAGTTAGCTGGTGTTGCTGGGATCACAGCCTGCTCAGACTTGGGGATGTGGCCCCTGCCTCCCGCTTTGGGGAGTCCTAAGCCTCATGGATCGGCTTGTGCAAAACTGCTAGGCAGCCCCCAGTCTGGAGAGAAAGAACACCGGCTGGGGGAGGAGGGGCAGAGAGGAGTTAGAACCTGGAGGGGGAGAGAGGAAAGGGAGGGGGCCTGTGGCCATGCTGGCGAGGCAGCCCCACTTCAGAGAAGCAGCAACCGCTGCGAAGTGCCCAGGGCCACTTTCTGTGCCCACGCTGACCCTGGCTGGCAGTTGACTGGAGCAAGATGCCATTCAGATGGAGCCCCAGTTCTCCCACCTGTCAGAGTGGGAAAGGATAGTCCAGATCGGGTTGATGGTTCCCAACCTTTCCACACTCATTAAAGAACCCCACTCTCGCTCCTAGTGGGCTGTACGTTAGGAACTTCTGAACTGGCTGGTCTTGGTCTTTAAAGAAATGATGTCAAGAACCACGCCCCGTTCCGACAGAGCTTTGTAGGGGCCTGCAGCAGGGGGCTGGGCCCCAGGGCCACTTCTGTGAGCAGAGCAGTGTCACTGGGGCGTGTCTGGGCTGCTGTGCCTCTGTTTCTCGGGGAATCTTCCCTCCCGCTTGGACTCGGGAGTGCTCGGCCTCCCTCGCAGGGGAGGAGAGTGGTGGAGGGGCACTCGCGGGAGAGGTGACGTCTGACTGGAACAGGTCCAGGCTCTCGGACTCAGGCTGTTTAGAACGTCGTCCTCTAGGAAGCCCAAAGCCTGGGGCTCCTCAGATGGTGGGGGGCAAGAGGATATGGCCAGTGTCCTTCAGCACCCTCTGAACATCCCTAATTATAAATGGCAGTAGAACCTGGCCTCCCCGACCCCCAGGACCCTGCTTCCTTGGCAGCTATCCCAGGGGGCCATTCTTTCCCCCTTACCCTGCCTTTGCTGGGTCTGGAGGTGGGACAGGGTCCTCCCCTAGCTTTGAGTCTCATGTCAGCCCAAGATCAGCCACTCCCCTCTGGTCAGCCAGCCCCAGGTCACTTTCCCTCTCCCTCTGCCAGCCTAGACTTGGAGCCTGCTTTCTCCACACCACCCTGCTTCGTTCTTGGTCATTGTAGTGTCTGCCTCTGTGATGCTTCTCATGCCTGGGCGCCTCTCGTCCTTGGTCTTTCTCCTCCCCAGGCCTGTCCTCTTCTACCTGTCCAGCTTCTCCTCCCTCGTCTACCCTCATTCCAGCTGTCCTTGGGCCTGGGACCTCGGAGCCAGTAACCCCCTGCTGTCTCTGCCCTCACCCAGGTGGTCCTCCCTGCCCTGCTGTCACTGCTCTCACCCAGGTGGTCCTCCTGTTACTAGGCTCCACCCCTCACCTACTCAAGGACTCAGATCCAGTCTCCCTCCTTCCCTCCCTCCCTTTCCTCCACCCTCGGTTTTGCCCACGCCCGTTCAGGCTCTTCCCATCACCCTACAGATATGTTAGTTCCATCCCCTTGCCCATTCCTGCCCATTCCTGCCCATTCTTGGTCCTTTGGATCTGCCTATGGTCACCATTTCCAGGGTTTCTCCTTCCGTCTTCTCTAGCATGCATCTCACCAGGCTTTCTCCCCAGTCCTCCATCATCCATGACCTTCACATTGCCAAACCCCACGGCTGATTGTTATTACTGCATCTCTCAGCGCATCTGGCAGGCAGGGAGGGGTCACATGACCTCCCCTTGGACCCGGCTGCTGCAGGACGCGGACTCCCTGGCAGCTTCTAGCTCTCATACATGTTGAGCGCGCTGGGTGTCTGCTCTTCCGTGAGGGAGCTCTGGTGAAAATCAGGTAAAATATGGAGGTGAGCCCTGACTGAGCACCAGCCTGCAAACGGAAAGGTCACCTGTTCAATTCCCAGTCGGGGCACATGCCTAGGTTGCAGGCCAGGTCCCCAGTTGGGGGCATGGGAGAGGCACATCAGATGTTTCTCTTCCTTTCTTCCTTCCTCTCTTCCACTTCTCTTTCTAGAAACTAAGTAAAATCTCTAAAAATATGGAGGTGAGCACAAGGCCTAGATTGAGGGGACACTCACTTGAGCCAGAGATGGGTGGTGACAGTGGAGTTGAGAGGGGTGGGCCAGCTCAGGGAGAAGGGAAAGGAGCTCCAGGCAAATGCAAAGGCACAGGAAAGGCAATAGGTATGGGAGAGCAGGGAGAGGCTGACAGAGACCATGTCTGTTATATCACTGTGTCCCCAGTGCTAGACCATGTCCGGCATCTCATAAGGACTCTACATGTGAATGAACCATGTGAAGTGCATTGCTCTGCCCTCCTCCTTCAGCCCACTATTCCTTTGCGATTCCCATCCAGCCTTAAAGGCCTAATTCAAATATCACCTCCCCCTTAAAGCCTTCCAGGATTCCTCCAAGCTCACTTTGTCTTCCCCCATCCCTTTTTCTCTGCATGACTGGCTGTAAGAACTATGAAAGTGGAAGGCTTTTTCCCCTTGTGTCCTTCCCTTCCCGAATGTGAAGCAGGGCCTGGGATGAGACTGTCTGAAAGCCTAGAATTTTCACAGAGGGAGAGAAACAGAACAATGGCAGGCACGTAGGGGCTGACAAGGCAGAGGCAGACATTGGGGTGAGGAAGAGCAGACAGCACTGGGTGGTTTACACTTACCAGCTGAGGGACCTCACAGGGCCTCAGTTTCCCTACCTGTAAGGTGGGACACACCTGAGGCCCTGCCTGGGAAGGGCACAGCCGTGCCTGGTTGGTGTGACAACCCTTTTCCAGGGCGGCATTGCTCAGCAGCCCCCGCCTGCTCCCCACCTCAGAAAAGGCAGAGATGTCAAGACCTGGGATGTAGATTATCTGGTGGGCACCCTGACAGTTCTGGCGCAAGCATGACTCCTTGTCCCTCTCTGGGTCTCAGTTTCCCCCTTTTTACGGAGGCTCCTGGCCCCCTTGTCACATAGCCGCAGGAGGGTAAGGATGGACAAAGTGGGGAGAAAAGGGGGAACCTTCAGGTCACCCAGGCCACATCTCAGCACTTGGGGAACAGGCGGCTGCTCCCCAGCCCCCTGTCCAGCAGAGCCCATTCCCCACCCCCACCACTGGGAGCCAGAGGGGACAGCTTGTGGAAGGATTACAGCTTAGTCGCCAGCAGGCCACATCCAAGGCTGCAGAACCTGGTTCCCAGGCCGGGGAGGAGAGAAGGGACCCTGTGTGCCCCACCCGCCCTGCCCCAGCCCTGCGGCCTGCATGGGGCCCTTCAGGAAGCCAGCGGCTGCCCAGTGCCCATCACGAGCCTCTGCCTTGGCTTCAGCTGTTTTCCTCACATGACCTTGGAGGAGACAGGGCCCCATTCCCATGAAGGGGGGCCTCGCAGCCTGACTCACCCCTCAGAAGGCTGCAGCTCCTTTCTTCACTGTCTTGCCTTGGAGGCCAGGAGGCAGGATGGAGGGCTTCAGCCAGGCCGCTGGCGGGAAGGCAGGTGCAGCTGTACGCAGCAGCCTTGTTGTGGAGTGAGCTCCCCGTGGGCACAGGTGTACGAGGGGGGCTCAAGCCAGGGATGCTTTACCCCAGCATCTGTGCTGCCTGCCTCTATCCATCTATCATGTTTCACTCCCCTCAGAGCCTTTCCTGACCTTTCCGTCCGGCTCTGGGGATGTACACCCAACAAGTGAACCATTAAATAGCAAAATTTTTGATATCAATAAAATAAATTGAGTTACTGGAGAGTATTATAGATCTGGGAGTCTAGCCTGGAGGGCTTCTCTGAAGAGGTGTTGTGCATGGTATTTGGATGTTGAGAAGGGGCCAGCAGGAGCCAGCCAGGAAGATCTGGGGCACTCTAGGTGTCCCAGGCCAGGGAACAGCCAGGTGCAAAGGCCCTGAGGCAGGAATGAGTTTGGGAGGTGACCAGCAGCGAAGCATGTGGTAGAAGCCTGAGCCCTGAGGGGGCAGGGAGTTTCACTCTGGGAGGGGGAGGTAGCTGTGATTGGAGCACGGGGTGGGTGGCATGGTCCGACTTAGGTTTAAAGAGCTTCCTCCAGCTGCTGTAAAGGGGACAGTGGAGGGGGCAGGAGTGGACGAACACACAGAGACTGGGGAGCTGCTGTCGTTGCCTAGCAAGAGGTGACACTGGCTGGAGCCAGCATGGGGATAGGGAGTGATGCGAGAGTGACCTGGGGCAGGTGAAGCAGGGGGCCTGGTTGCCACGTTGGATGGGTTTTGAGGATGAGCCCCGTGTGCAGTCTGAGCAGCTAGATGGAAGCCAGAAGGAGGGCAGCTTGAGTTCACTGGGAGGCTGGGAGGGGCTGGAGGGGCGAGCAGGAGCCCAAATAGGGGGGCTCTCAGAGCCCACCAGGGGAGGGACTTGACCCTCAGCCAGGGGCTGGGGAGCTGGGGGGGCAGGGAGGAGGCCGAGGGGAGGCTGCCCTGGGTTAGGGAGGTAACGTTGCCACCTGGAAGTGGGCAGCAGTCGAGACTGCAGAGAGGAGAGCCAGTGAGCAGGTCGGCTGAGTGGGGGCCAGCCACTTGGGGGGCGTTGGGAGCTGGCAGTCCCGGAGGGCTTCGGGCTTCCGGTCGCATGCTCTACAGCTTACCTGGGGAAACTCAGCATATGCCGCAAGACTTTTAAAGCCAGGCCTCTGGGAAGTTCCAGGCAAACCACACCCTCTGCTCCCCCAAATGCTGGCTGAGCCCAGGCCCCTCCTCAGGCTCTGTGTGCCTATGTGGAGTAGGGTGGGCCTGGCCCCTCCTGCCCTGTGGGGTGGCCCTTCTAGGGCTCCTGCTGACCCCAGAGCCTGGGATATGGAGTCTGCTCCTTCAGAGGCTTGGCTCCCATCCAGGAATGGGGCTGGGGGCAGGCCTGGCACCCTGCTAGCCTGCTATGGGTTGGCCAGGTTCTAGGGCTCTCAGCCTCAACTTCCCTCTCTGTGAAATGGGCTAGGTAAGCCTCCTTGGTGGGGGTGCTTTTAGGTTTGTTTATCTTGAGAGGTTTTGTTGAGAATGAAAAGATACGATGTTTGTCAGGCCCTCCTGTGGCTGCAAGGCCACGGGGGGGGGGG
>PVIW01002470.1:0-210205 GCA_004026585.1 Noctilio leporinus | reverse complement strand
CCTGCCTCCAGCTACAGATCTGGCTGGAGACCTGGCTTGCAACCTGGTTATGTACCCTGGCTGGGGAACTGAACTAGCAACCTTTGGGTTCACGGGCAGATGCCTTATCCACTGAGCCACCAGCCAGGGCCAATTATATCAATTTTTTAAAAAGGCTGTCTAACTAGAAGTCCAATTGCAGGCTGGGCTCCAGGGGCTACACAGGGTGGTGGAAAGAGCACTGGACCAGAGTCAGAAGATGTGGGTCCCAGGTCTCTAACCTGTTAAACTAACAGGCCATACAACTTTACTTCTCAAGGGACTCCCAGCTGCAAAATTTCGTAAGATACGAAACAAAATTGCAGTTGCTACAGGTGAGTTATCCTGAGTGCCAAAATACGCAGTTTCCACAGCACTCTAAAATTTGAGAATTGCTAGTAGTATAAACATTATGTCAACTATAAAAATATGCAGGAGGATATGAATAGGTACTACCCATGTGTACAAATGAAAGTTGTCATGGTACAATATGAAACTGTAAACAACATTTGCAATATTTTCAAGAAACTCATCCCTTTCAACTTGCCAGAGCAGACAAGGCTGCCAAACCCTGTTTATTTTTTTTAATTCTCACTTGAGGATGATTATTGATTTTAGAGAGTTAGGAAGGGAAAGACAGACACTGATGTGAGAGGAACATCAATCAGGTGCCTCCCGACCAGGGATCGAACCAGCAAACTAGGTATGTGCACTGACCAAGGATCAAACCTGCATCCCACTGGTGCAAAGGACAATACACAATGAACAGAACCACCCGGCCAGGGCTGAACCCTGTTTTTTGTTTTTTAAAAAAATTTTTTTTTAATTTTATTGTTGTTGTATTACTGAACCCTGTTTTTAAATAAATCATAACTGGTTAAGGTGACACCAATCTCAAAACAGTTAACTCTAGAAACATGACAGGCTATAGCAATTTATCCTTCCTAGCAAATGTATACCTTTCATTCAATTTGTAGGCTAGCACAGAGCCAGGTACAGACAGACTTGGAATGTATTGACCAATTTCTCTCCCTTAGAATGGTGTTCTTATACAACACATTTTTGTAGTTCAAAAGGAACTTTGGAAATAATGGCAATTTACTGAATAAAAACCTCATGAAGGCCCTGGTTGGTGGCACAGTGGATAAGTTGCCGGCCTACGAACCCAAAGGTTGCTGGTTTGATTCCCCACCCAGGGCACATAACCAGGTTGCAAGCCAGGTCTCCAGCCAGGTCCATAGCAGGAGTCAGGTGAAAGGCAACCATACATTGATGCTTCTCTCCCTTTCTTCCTCCCTCCCTGCCTTTCTCTCTAAAAATAATCAATAAAATCTTAAAAAAAAAAAAAAACCCAAAACAAAACAATGTATCAAGCCTAAATTCTAGGGTTGAACTTTTAGTTTTGAACTACTGCATAATCCATCATTTCAACAATATTTGGCAGGGAGAGAAGTCAAACAAGGCAAATAACTCTTTTTAAGTACTACTTAATAACAGGTGTGTTGCTAGAAATAAGTAGCTTTTAAAAAGGAGTAGCCTTAACTTTCCCCTGGAACTGGTTAGTGATCTCAGTTTCCCTTCATTAATTTTTTGACAGCTCAATATCCTCACATCTGTCATTGTTTAGGAGACTGATTCCAAGAACAAAAACTGCTTCAAGGACTAAGCAACAAATTTAATCTGGTTCATGGACAGATTTGAACCCATCTGTTTTCTAATCAAAAGCCACATTTGAATCAATTTTGTTCCATCCCAGTACCAAAATAAAAGGTAATACAATCATATGGTATTTTCCTCCTTTAAAATTTTTTTTTTTTTATTTTCCTCTTTTTAATCTATGTAGTACAGGTGATTACAAGAAATGCAAATCAATTAAAGGCATGAGAGCATCCTTGGAAACAAGGTCTTTACAGACTGTAGGACCTGCTACCTTTTCAAATTTTGTCTGTTCTTTAGTAAAAATCACTGTGATTACATTGACTCAAGTATTATGGTTTCTCTCAGAATTACACAGGGGGAAAATATTCCCATTATTGTAACAACCAACTTACCTTAATCTTTTTTTAAGTTGTAAACTGTCATGGATGATCCTTTTAACAAACTCTAATTCACCTCCTTCTGCCATGATCTCTGTGATACCTCCTGTATTTATAGAACTAGGTGGAGGTCTTCGAGGATTTCTAGAGTTCACTCCCTGAACAACAACAAAAAACCCTGGTGAAAAATTTTATAGCCTTTGACTGTAATGTAGTTTCAAGTAAGAAAGCTGGGACATAATTTTAGTTTCCAAAAACCATGCTAGATTTAGGATTTAAAAATCATATAATCATATCAATATTACATTTTAAAAACTGCATTCATGCAAATATTCTTTCCTAAGATCTTTTCCCTTCCATCTTTGTATATGGATAAATATACAGAAGCTTTTTTGTCTTCTCATGTGCCCAATTCTGTCACTTTTTCTTTATGTTTTCTGTCTTGGTATCATGTATAGCAAATATTCCATCCAAAGATTATATAACTATTTACTTATGTATTCTACTATCACTTTTATGGTTTTACTTTTAAAATGTAGTCCACTCCTAAGCCCTGGCTGGTGGCACAGTGGATAAGGCGCTGGCCTGCGAACCCAGAGGTTGCTGGTTTGATTCCCAGCAAGGGGACATAACCAGGTTGCAAGCCAGGTCTCCAGCCAGGTCTGTAGCTGGAGGCAGGATAAAGGCAATCTTACATTGATGTTTCTCTCATTTCTCTCCCTTCCCCTCTCTCTGAAAATAATAAATAAAATATTTTTTAAAATAAATCAATAAAAAATAAAATTTAGTCCATTCCTACCTCACACCATATTAAAAATTTTAATGGATCAAAAACCTAAATATAAAAGTTAAAACTATTAAACTCTTAGAAGAAAACAAAATATGTTTTCATGACCTTAGGTTAGGTAATGGGTTCTTTAGCTATGACACCAAAAGCATAAGCAGCAGCAACAACAATAACAAAATAAACTGAACTGCATAAAAATTTAAAACTTTTGAGCTGAAAAGAATACATACCATCAAGGAAATAACATTAACTCACAGAATGAAATAAATGTTTGCAAGTAATGTATTTAATAAAAAGCCTTGTATCTATAACACACAAAGAATTTTTACAATAAAAAGAAAATAACCCAGTTTTTAAATGGGCTGAATAGACATTTCTCCAAAGAAGATATATAAATAGCCAATAAGCACATGTAAAGATTTTCAATATCATTAGCCATCAGAGAAATGCACATCAAAAACTAAAATGAGATACCACTTAATACCCACTAGGATGGCCATAATTAACAAAGATGTGAAGAAACTAAAACTAAAACTGCTGGTGGTGAGATGAAAAATGGTGCAGGCTCTCTGGAAAACATCTGACAGTTCCTCAAATAACTAAACATAGAATTATCTTATGACCCAGTAATTTTATTCTTAGGTATATATGAGGGGGCACCAAGAAAACCCCAGAATTTAGTTATAAAAAATTGTGTATTTACTCTTACATGTTTAAACTTCAGTCACCTGCAAAGTACTCTCTATTTGATGCAATACAGCTATCGAGATGTTTTTCCCACTGCTCGAAACAGTTTTTGAACTCATCAATTTTGATGTTTTTTAGTGCTCCTGCCATTTTAAAATGTAACCTCTTCCACAGTGGCAAAAATGTTTCCCTTTGAGGACTTTTCTCATCCAGGGGAAAAAAAGTTTCTTAGTGAGATGGGGTGGATAGAGAGGATGGGGCATGAGTCATGCTATTTTTGGTCCAAAACTGATAAACAGTGCAATGTGGGCATGTGTGCTCTTAAGTCACCCACCATGAAATGGGTAAATGTGGTGAAATAAAGTCTTCAGAAAAAATTCACTGAAGATAAACATAGCCTCTCACAACACCAGATGGGCCATGATATAATACAGGTGGGTTCCTAGAACTCACTAAGCTAGCAAGGTAAGTTTGTAACACGAAGGGCCCACCCTCCAGGAGATAATTCCGGGTTTCTTTTTGGTACCTCCTTATATATCCAAGATAAATGAAAACATGTTCATACAAACACGTGTATATGCAGGCTCACAGCAGCATTTTCATAATAGCCAAAATAGAAACAACCCAAATATCCATCAACTAAATAAGTAGATAAGCAAAATGTAATATTTCCATAATAAAAAATTATTTGGCAATAAAAAAAAAAAATGAAGTACCAACAGAAGCTACAATACAGGTGAACTCTGAAAATATATTTAATTAAAGAAGTCAGTCACAAAGGATTACATATTGTATGATTTCATTTATATGAAATACCCAAATTGGGCAAATCCATAGAGATAGTAAGTAAACTGAGACTAATTGGGTATGGATTTTTTTTGGTAGGGGGAAAGAAAGGATGATGAAAATGTTCTAAAATAGATTGTGGTTACTGATGGCTGTAAACCTCTGTGAACTCAAATTAAAATAACTAAATTCTAACTTTTAAGTGAGTGTGTTATAAAGATATTTAGTTCTGATGCTAGTAATCAGGGTAGGGCAAAAGTAGGGTAGGGCAAAAGTAGGTTTAGAGTTGTTCACATGGAAAATAATACAATAATAAATAATATTTTTTTTAAGAATCAAAATTATTAACATTAAAAACACAACAAATTCACAACTATCAACAACAAAACCTAAAAAATAAAAATTCAAACAAAAACAAACTGAGCAAACAACCAGAATAGGACCAGAATCATAGGTATGGGGATCATTGGGAGGGTTATCAGCTAGGAGGGGGAAGGGGATGAAACGGGGAAATAGTTTAGGGATTAGGAAACATAATTGGTGGGTACAACATAGACCGGGATGTTAAGAATAACCGAAGAAAGGCTGAAATCAGAGAACTTATGTGCACAACCCACAGACATGAACTAAGGGGCAGAGTAGGACTAGGGGAGGGAATGGGAGGTCTTGGGTAGAGGGGAGCAAAGGGAAAATAATTTGGGACAACTATAACAGCATAATCAATAAAATATACATAAAAAAAAAAAAGAAAGAAAGAAAGAAAAGAATAGCCCTGGCTGGTAGCACAGTGGATAAGGCGCCAGCCTGTGAACCCAAAGGTCGCAGATTCGATTCCCCAGCCAGGGCACATAACCAGGTTGCAAACCAGGTCTCCAGTCAGGTCTGTGGCTGGAGGCAGGTGAAATGCAACCATAGATTGATGTGTCTCTCTCCCTTCCCCTCTTTCTAAAAATAATGAAAAAAAAAAAAAAAGCATAAATTCCGTGTTTTGGGTACTTACAACTGTAAACCGACTTTTGTCTCACCCTATACTGTATTTCTTCATCTAGATGCTGATTCTGCAGGCACGTTCACTTCAGAAAATCCATAGTTTGCATTTATGGCATGTACACTATAATGTATATACGTTGTATCTCAATATTTTTTTTAAATGTACTCTAGGATAGTGCTGTTGTAGCTCATGTAATTTACCTGCATCGAAGACTAAAATTTAATTTCTTAAATTTTGCTTCACTTTCTGTTCCAACCTAAATTGTTGATACTGTTCATAAATTTCTGTCCAACTCTCCTTTCCCCTGAAAAAATTTAATCCATCTGGAGTTTATTTTGTTATGAGGTATATAAATGATACTTTTAGGGTACCTTGCTGATTCTAAAAATTTATTCTACTAAGCATATATACTCTCTTATTTCCTTCTAACATTACTCTATTAATAGAGAATTAACCAGATGAAGGAAAACAGGCTAAATCAGTATTTTAAAAATTAATCAAATCAATATTTAAAAAACATTTTTTATTTATATTTAATTTTTAAAGAGAGGGAAACAGCAAGAGAAACATAGGGAGAAAAACACTGATGTGTGAGAGAGACACCCATTGGTTGCCTTTTGCACACTCCTAAGTGGGTACCCAGCTGGCAACCCAGGCATGTGCCCCAGCCAGCAATCAAACCAACGACCTTTGGGTTCACAGACCAATGCTCAATCACTGAGCCATACCAGCCAGGGCTAAATCAGTATTTTATACTACCGAGGTTTTAAAATAAGGTCTTTGTTTTTAATCCAGAGTATCTCTTTCCATATTCATAAGCAAATATATATTTTATTTGCAGTTGGAAAGATTAAATTGGACATTTGTTTACTATCAAATGATAGGTGGCAATAAAAATTGTTAACCTCCTCTCTAAGCCAATAAATCCAACGCAGAAGTACCCTATGGCCTACATTGGTCCAATGAATGGTGTGGGGAAGAAAAGAACTCTCCCTTCACTTTCACCCCCTCCTCAAACGTTACTGTGCCACAAGTAAACCAGCCTGAAAGCAAAACCAACCAAGGGCTAGGTCAGAGCCAAGAGAAACCTGGAAACAATGAGCTTCAGCTTTGATAGTACTATGAACCCCTTGATCAAACTGTTCCTAAATCAACCCTATTGCTGAGTTTCTGAGTTACATAAGCCAATAAACAAACATCCTTTCTTGTTAAAGTCAATCTGAATTGGTTTTGTGCATACTTAATTACAAAAGCAACCAAATATAGACACCAAAACAAAAGCTGTTCTTTGCTCTTATTTTTGCAAACAAGGTAAACTTAGATGAATATTTAATTACGTTAAAGGAGAAAACATTTTACCTTGGCTTCCAACTGATTGGCAAAAAAGGGAGGATTGCACATGCAAAAGTCATAGACTATCTCAGATTCTTCTTTAAGAGCATCCATTAGGAGTGTCTTCTGTGGTACTTTTACCACTAGGAGAGAAAAAATAGGAATTGATACTACTATAAATGCTGTGGGAATTTTCAAATATGTCCACAAATTCTTTGACACTAGTCCCTTCAAAAGGTGGAGCTTGCCCTGGCTAGTTTGGCTCAGTGGATTGTGCACCAGCCTGCGAACCAAAGGGTCACTGGTTCAAATCCCAGTCAGGGCATATGCCTGGGCTGCAGATCAGGTCCCCAGTTGGGGGCAAATGAGAGGCAACCACACACTGATGTTTCTCTCTCTCTCCCACTCCCAAAAAATAAAATCTTTAAAAATATATAAAGGAGGAGCTTGACTTTCCTCTCTTTTTAAGTATATGTGGCATTCATTGACTCCCTTTTATCAGATAGAATATGATGGAAGTGACAGGGCATCACTTCTGAGGCTAGGTCATAAAAAGTAATATGGCTTCTTCCTAGGTCTTGAATTACTTGCTCTAGGAGAAGCCAGATGACATGCTGTAAGGATGGTCAAGCAGCCCTGAGATCCTCATGGCAATGAACTAAGGATTCCTGCCAACAACCATGTAAATGAGCCATCTTGAAAGCAAATCCTTTTCTTTTAGAAGTTTTATTTATGTATTTATTTAAGATTTTATTTATTATTTTTAGAGAGAAGGGAAGGGAGGGAGGCAGAGAGGGAGAGAGACATCAATGTATACTTGGTTGCCTTTTATCTGCCTCCAGCTGGGGACCTGGCTGGAGGCCTGACTTGCAACCTGGTTATGTGCCCTGACTAGGAATCAAACCAGTGACCTTTGGGTTCACAGGCCAGCACCCATCCACTGAGATACCAGCCAGGTATTTATTTATTTTTAAAGAAGAGGGGAAGGGAAAGAGGAAGAGAGGGAGAGAAACATCAATGTGACACAGAAACATCAATCAGTTGTTTTTGTTTTTTTTTTTAATTTCTTATTTTTAGAGAGAGGGGAAGGGAGAAAGGCAGGGAGGAAGAGAGACAGCAATGTATGGTTGCCTTTCACCTGCCTCCAGCTATGGACCTGGCTGGAGACCTGGCTTGCAACCTGGTTATGTGCCCTGGCTGGGGAATTGAACCAGCAACATTTGGATTCACAGGCCAGCACCTTATCCACTGTGCCACCAGCCAGGGCCTCAGCAGCCTTTTGTACACATTCCAACCAGAGGCTGAACCTGCAACCCTGGCATGTACAATAACCAGGAAGTGAATTGATGATCTCTCACTTTGCAGGATGACACCCAACCAACCTGAGCCATACCGATCAGGGAGGAAGCAAATCTTTACCTTTAGCCAATTCTTCAGGTGACAGCAACCCCATGAAATACTCTGAACCAAAACTACCCAGCTAGCCATGCCCAAATTCCTAACCCACTGAAACTATAAGATAAAAAAATGTTTATTGACTAAAGGTGCTAGATTTTAAGAGTAATTTTAACACAGGAAGGGATTAACTTAAAAAGTTTGTTAACAATGTCAATATCTCCTCCTACAAAGATATGTTTAACACTAGCTAGAAAAGCCCATTTCTTCTCATTGGAAGAAGAAGAAAAACAAAAACAGAAACAAAAAACCCAGTCTTTTATATATAAAATAAGCCCCAAATAAAAAGTAACTTATAATTAAGGAAATTCAACTATTTGTAGCATAGTTCAAGGTACCAAAATAAGAAAAGAATGGTGTAAGTCCTGGCTGGTGGATTGAGCACTGACTTGTCAACCCAAGCATTGCTGGTTCAATTCTCAGTCAGGGCACATACCCAGGATGCAAGCCAGGCTTCTAGCCTGGTCCCTAGCTGGAGGCAAGTGAAAAGCAACCATACATTGATGTTTCTCTCTTTTTCTTCCTCACCCACTTACCCTCTCTCTAAAAATAACGATAAAAAAAAAAAAAAAAGATGGTATAATTTAATCAACTGTAGGGTTTTCTTCCCATTAAAATCTTAGTCACAGGTTACTTTATATACTGTTGATCTTCACTATTTGCAGTATATGAACATACATTTATGTTCATCACAACCACTGAATAGTGAGCACTGAACCACTAGCTCTGAGGAGAAATATAAAGTTGTTTGGGCACTTGCAAGCCTCTGATCCATATTTTCATCAACTAATTTTTATGCATGTTTTTGTTTAAAGACACTACTTGCTATACATTGTTGATTTATTAACATTACTCATGGTCAGCAGCACTATAACTCATATGTCTGAAAGAAACTTATCTAAAATATGTATTTTCTCTGTAGGGCACATCACAGCCCTCTCATAGGTAGCACTTAAGCACTATATTTACGAGCCATTTTAAACACCAAAATCACCAAGAATAAGCACAAAAGTGCAAAATAAAAGCACTAAACATCCCATGAAAAGGATGCTTGCCTATAGTTTAAGAGCCGAAACAAGAAGGCAACAAGACCCAGGCTGGTAGCACAGTGGATAAGGAGCTGGCCTACAAACCTAAAGGTCACTGGTTTGATTCCCAGCCAGGGCACATAACCAGGTTGCAAGCCAGGTCTCCAGCCAGGTCCGTAGCTGGAGGCAGGTGAAAGGCAACCATACATTGATGTTTCTTTCCCTCTCTACCTCTCTCCCTTCCTTTCTTTCTGGAAATAATAAATAAAAATCTTTAAAAACAAAAACAAAACATGCATTAAAAAACCAGTTTGTATATTAAAGCAAAATATAGTAAGATATATGTTAAATGAGAAAAATAGGTTAGTAAGTAAAGCTTAAAATGGATATTTATTCTGAAGAACTTACCTTTTATAAGATCAGATAAGTTATTCTGTTCCACATTTTTCTTTGCATAGTTGAAGCACATATCATCAACTTCTGTTGCAAGGAAATACCAGCCATTTAAGGTACTTCCAAGTAAAGGATAGATGCAGGATGCCCCAGTACCTAGTAAAACAAAAAATCAAATCACATTACACATACCTGAGAAAGAGGTGAGAATAACAAGCAGAAACACCATTCTTCTCTTCTTAAAATTCTTGTTTGTAGCCTTGATAGTTTAATTCACAAGCTAGTACCTAATTATGTTCATACTGCGGCTACTAGATTTTCTAGTTGTTTCATGTGTTAAATTTTGCTTCATAATTAGATTCAAATCTCTAAGAGGATACAAATCTTGCTCAACCCCTTTTCTTTCTTCTTTTTTGTATGTTTATGTAGAATGAAATGTGTACAACTGGCTGGTGATCAAGGAATACACGACTAACTAAAAACTGTCAAACAATTTAATTTGATTTATAAATAAAATGTCTTCATTTTAAATTTCACACAAAACTTGACTTCCCTAAAAGAAATCAGTGTTAACTGTTAAAATACCATGCATGGTACTAAATCAGATGCCCCATTCCCCAAAGTAGAAAAAATACATAAGGTATGAAAAATTTACGATAATAAACTGCCCAATTCACCACATATCTGTGAGTTGTTACTTGAAGGAAACCAGAATTACAAGGAAAAAAAAAAGAAACCAGGCCCTGGCTGGTGGCACAGTGGATAGGCACTGGCCTGCGAACCCAAAGGTTGCTGATTTGATTCCCCAGCCAGGGCACATAACCAGGTTGCAAGCCAGGTCTCCAGACACATCCATAGCTGGAGGCAGGTGAAAGGCAACCATACATTGATGTCTCTCTCTCTCTCCTTCTTCCCCTTCTCTAAAAATAAATAAAATCTTAAAAAAAAAAAAAAAAAGAAAAGAAAAGAAAGTAAAGAGAAAATTCATCTTAGATGTGAAGACATGGAAACACATTTGATCCATATCCAAAACATCAATCACTGGCTTACCTCACTGAAATTTCAAGGGTGACATTCAGAGGCAAATGTTCCAAGCAAAGATCACTCTTTTGACAACTAGGGTTTAGTCCTAAATTTGTAGGCAGAACCCCTAACCCTGGACTCAATAAATTATATACTAAGCTAAATATTGTTTTCACAACCACTGACTATCTTGGCCATCAAAATCTTAAAGAGAAGAAAAGTCAGTCTCCCAAAGGTCTAAGTAGTTAGCCAATACCAGCCACTCCAGGCCTTTCCGCTGGTCATAACTTGATACAAAAGAATGGAGGTGGAGGCTAGAGATACTCCTAAGCCAGAGGGAAGAGGAAACCTAGGCTCATCTTGCTGCTTCCTCATTAAGTATTCTGAACAGTCTAGTAAGAGATAGAAGAACTCATGGCCAGAACATTTAAGCTCTTTGACAGTCACAGTGTAAACTTTCAGTCATGTGTACATCCAGGCCTTGATGCTACTGAACAAACACCTCCTTGAGGATGTGTGACATGGTGAAGGAAAGGATAGTAATGGGTACTCAACTTCCCCTCAGAGGTCATAGTTATTTAGCTACCTGCTAGGCATTCTGGTAAGCCAGAATCATTTAGAATAAGGAATTTCTGCAGGGAAAAAAAAATCCAGACCAGATCCCAGGCCCTTGATTCTCACGATTCGCTCTCTCTTCATATTTCATTTGATTTAAAAGCAAAACTTAAAAAAACAAGTTTCTCAATTCCTAAGAACAAAAGACTTGCATTCAGAAAGCTGACATTTTTAAATTAAAAAAAAAAACCTTGTAATGATAAATAAAAATGGAAAGTGTATAATTATAGAATTAGAGCAAACTAATGGAGTCTGGGGGAAAATTTTATATAAAACCCTAATTAGAATGAATGTGATTTCAGCACCAGTGCCCCTTATGAAGAGCTAAACTCCATTAACCTCCTATACCCTCAAGTGTTATTCTAGAAGGGTTAGGACACAATTAAAATAAATTCGTACCAAATAGGCTCTCAAGCTTTTTAAACTTTCTATAACTCATCAAAGCAATCTTCTGCCATGAACATAAAAGGGCAAAAACTTTTGTTACACCCTATTATTTTTATGTAGGCTTAGCTTATATGAGGTGTTCATATTTTTGAATGCTGAAAGAATCATACTTATCAATATTAAACAAATTATTTATTGGAGAGGTACTATGTGTCAGAACCTTCGGTAGGCCTTGTTAATAATCAAAAAAGTAAAAGGCTCTGCACTTTGATTAATGTCTTTCTCTACCACTAGACTGCAATCAGGCAAGTGAATGTGTAGTTAAAAACTAAAAAAATAATGCCAAGGAAAAGAAATGGTTTTCTAAAGCTCATAGTCAAGGAACTCACACTAAAAGGTCAGAGGCTTTACTGATGAATGAAATGAGGCTTGAGTTAACAACTACTATAAATGAGATTATTTAATAAGGTAAAGGTGGGAAACTCCACATAGAGGAAGTAACATGTACAAAGAGGCCTGAAAGTATGATGCCTTCACAGAAGTACTAAAGAAGAGTGCAGAAAAAAGGAAGAGAAGCACGTAAGATGAGGCTTAGAGAGGCCTAGAATAGAGAGAAGGAATCAGACAATGAAAATTTTCATAGGACAAATGAAGGTTTGGAGTGTTTATCACAGAAATAATAGGAAGCCATTAAAGTGGTAAAGACGTGATCAGATACGGGTTTATACATACTTTCTGGAAAGTGGAATACAGAAGCAACATGTGGATAAGAACAGAACTGTTGAGAAACTATTCTGTAGACCAAGAGAGACTTGAACTGAGACGGTGGCAGTGGAGGTGGAGAAAAAATAGATGATTTAAGAAATATCTGAGAGAAAATCAACAGGATATGGTGACAGACATTCTCAGTGAGGACAGGGAGAAGTAAATAGCAAGGATAACAGGGTGGGTTACGGTGGAATCACTGAAATAAAAAACAAAGAAAGTGGACCAAGATTAAAAAGAAAGAATATGAGTCTGGTCTTGGAAATAGCAAAGTCTAAATGTTTTTTAAGTATTCAAGTTTTCTTATATATATGTGACTAGAAAAGTAATCTGAGCTGAAGAAATAAACTTGTAGCTTATTTGCATGGAGGTGTAAAATAAAGTTATAGGGGTGAATGAAAATGTCTACCGGTAAGGTGCTAAGTGAGAAAAGAGCTAAAGACTGACCTTTAAGGATCTGAACACTTAATGTCCAGATACATGAAAATGAGCCTGAAAAGATGAGAAAGGGCGTACAAATGAAAGAGGAAAACCAGGGGTCCGGTGTTGTGGAAGACAATGGAGGACAGGGTCTAAAGGAAAAAGGAGAGGTCAATACTGCTAAAAGGCCATGTGTGATAAGGACAGAAAATGCATGCAAATGACAAAGTTAAACATTTACTACTATCTAGAACTCATGTTTGTTATTAACTACATTATATTTAAGTCCTGGCTAGTGTGGCTCAGTGGATTGAGTGCTGGCCCACACACCAAAGTGTGGCTGGTTGGATTCCCAGTCAGGGCACATGCCTGAGTTGTGGGTCAGGTCCCCAGTTGGGGGCACATGGAGGCAACCACATGTTGATGTTTCTCTCCCTCTTTCTCTTTCCCTTTTTAAATAAAATCTTTAAAAACTAAAAGAATAAGCCCTGGCTGGTGGCTCAGTGGATAACATGCCAGCCTGCGAACTCAAAGATCGCTGGTTCAATTCCCCAGCTAGGGCACATAATCAAGTTGCAAGCCAGGTCTCCAGCCAGGTCTCCAGCCAGGTCCATAGCTGGAGGCAGGTGAAAGGCAACCATACATTGATGTCTCTCTCCCTCTCTGCCTCCCCTCCTTCCCCTCTCTCTAAAAATAATAAATAAAAAATCTTCAAACAAACAAACCTAATATACAGATACCAACATGGTAAACTAAAAAAACTAAGAAAACAAGAGGATTGCTTTAATTTTTACCTCTCTTACCCATTTGCTCCCTTTTGGTGCTGACAACCCCTTCTCAAGAGAAAACAATGGCAGAAAAGCCCAGGCATTGCAAATAAGAGCAGGACTATCTATAGCCAGATTCTTTCACAAATACCCAGAAGAGAAGCTTTCAAAGAATTTGACCTTGAAAAACTTATAAAACTTACATTTAGTAAGAAGAATTTAAAACCACATACCTATGTCAATTCCTCTTCGGAGAGTACTTTTATCAGTGTCCTGATGACCAATCAGATCTTCTACCCAATGAATATAGTTGAGTCTCAAGGGAACTGTGGGAATTAATCTCTCCAATGGAATATCAATAGAAAGTCCAAAATCCTCCCTTAGGAGGGTACAAGTCAGAGCTCTGACGGCTTTGGGGTCTTTAAAATTAAGACTATAGAGCGGAGAAAAAGAAATAAAACTGATTAATAAGATTTGCTATGCTGTACAAGCTCTATGGCAGCCAGGCAATACCAAACACCCATTAGAATTTCTTAATAGATGACACACAAATAGCTGTGTAGAGTACTCAGCACGGTGACATCCACACAAGGGTGTAACACACTCGAAGTGCACAAATGGTACATATATTTCCACCCAAGACACTGCATTGTCCTACATGAAATACAGAAGATAAGCCTATCTCTATTCCTGCTTGATGGACTTCATACCTAGCTATGTGACTTAGGACAAGTGAGCACTATTTTCTCAGCCGCACACTGGGGATAATAGTGCTTTATCACAGTGCTTCTGTGAGATAATCTGTGAAAGGTAATTAGCATAATGCCCAGTACATAGTAACTATTTTAGAAATTCTAGCCAATTTTACTATTATCAATAACATGATTTAACACTGGCATTCTTTGAAAATTAAACTTAAAAACAAACCAGGAAAAATGTTTAATAATGAAAATAGGATATGATACTTAAAATATAACAAATATTATTAGACATTAAATTTTAAAAGTGACCATTTTTAACAGCTTTACATACATAGTATAACAGCTTTTATACATAGTATAAAATTCACCTACAATATACAATTCAATAGTTTTTAGTATATTCATAGAGTTGTGCAACCATCACCACAATACAATTTTAGAATACTTCCATCAACCCCAAAAAGAAACCCCATGCCTATTTGTAAGTCATCCTTTGTTTCTATTCTCAGCTCTAGGAAACCATTAATGTACTTTGTCTCCACAGATCTGTCTTTTGGTAACATTTCATATAAATGAAATCACACGTTTTATTTTTTTCTTTTCTGGATTTGTTCACTTGGCACAGTGATTTTCAAATTTTTTCATCTCATGGTACACCTAAATTACTAAAATTCTGCATCACTTCAAAAAATATTTAAAGATAGTCAAAAAATTCATTTTGTTTGTTGCTTTAAAAGTGCTTAGTGGTCTTCAATTTCGTTCGAAACAATTCTGTAGATTATATTGTGACAGCTGTCATATCAACATGTATTTAAAAGAACTTCAAAATTTTTGTGAAGCCATTTTAGTATTGAAGATGGAAGAAAATATGCAACATTTTTGGCATATTATGTATTATAATTTCAAGAAAGGTAAAAGTGCAACTGAAATGCAAGAAAAGATTTGTGCAGTATATGGAAAACATGCTGTGACTGATCAAATGTGCCAAAAGCGGTCTGCAAAGTTCCTTCATACTACTGACATTTTGAACAAATAATTCTTTGCTGTGGGGCTATATTATGCATTAGAAGTTTAGCAGCACCCCTGTCCTCTATCCATTAGAAGCCAACAGCCAAGATAGCCAACATACTCAAAAATATCCAAATCAATAGTTATTGGTGAAAATTAAAAATGTGTATTTTATAAAAAAAAACTAAATGGACTTCGACCAACTCAATATTATATTTTTTGTTAATCTTACAAAAAATATAGGTATAATTTTGATTTGTTCACATCGGATGGCTACCATTGTGTTGGCTATTCTTATTTTTTAATTTAATGATCGAAGGGAAAAGAAGTAAGTGCACCTGACTAAATAGTCACGTACTGCATGTTTAAAAATTCTTGCAGGACACAAATGTGCCAGCCATGGCACACCAATTGAAAATCACTGACTTAGCACAATGTTTATAAGGTTCAGACTTAGTGTAGCACGTATCAGTACTTCCTTCCTCTGGACATGTAATTCCATTGTATGGATAATCACATTGTGGTTTATTTATGATACAAATAACCATATATGTTTGTAGTTTATTTATTTACTACTTAAAGGACATTTGGATTGTTTCTACTTTTTGGCTATCATGAACAATGATGCTATAAATAATTCTCATACAAGTCTTCATATTAACGAGTTTTCATTTCTCTTAGGTAGGTAACCTAGAAATGGATCACATATTAAATTTAGGTTTAACTTTTTAAGAAGCTTATGCCAATTTAACTATTTTGATGTCAAAATGCTGCTAAAGTGAAAACCTTAAAAAAGAAAACCAACAGATCTTACTAATAGGGTAATGAAGAAAAAAATAGTCACAGGCAGGACTTTCAGCCAAGATGGAGGCATAGGTAGACACACTATGTCTCCCTCTACAACTAAGGAGGAATACATTTACCTCAAAGCTGGAGACAACCAGAAGTTCCAGAAAACTGAGCTGCACTGAGTCCAAAAAACAAAGATATAAGGAAGAAATACTCATCCAGACAGGTAGGAGGGGCCAGGACTGTGAGGATGCGATGAGGTAGAAGCTGCAACAGTGCAGTCACACGCTTAAAAAAGTAGGAAAGCGGCCCTGGCTGGTGGCACAGTGGATAAGGAGCCAGCCTATGAACCCAAAGGTTGCTGGTTCGATTCCCCAGCTGCAAATCAGGCCTCTAGCCAGGTCTGTGGTTGGAGGCAGGTGAAAGGCATTAATGTCTCTCTCCCTCTCTCCCTTCTGCTCTCTGTGAAAATAATTTTTAAAAATCTAAAAAAAAAAACCTGAAAAAAAAAGTCGGAAAGGACATCTAGGAAGTGCCCCTAACACCAGACCAGACCAAGAGCTCATGGTTCCAGCATAGTTCCAGCACTGGGGAAAATAAAGCCTCATTGCATCTGACTGTGAACAACAGTGGGGGTTGGGGCAGAGGAAGAAACTCCTGGTCTCTCAGCAGAATCTGCTTGTTTAATCTACAGAGTCCTAAGGGTTCATAGACTCACCCACTGTGGGAAACAAGGCCAGGGTAACAGCTAAAGAGGCACCAGTCCCATACCAGAAGTGGAATTAGTGCCTGGAAAAGGGGTGAGTGCTCAGCAAGCAGCATTTTTCCCTCTCAGACTCTTCCTCCACATACATGGTGAAATGGTCGCCTGCACTGATGAATACCTAAGGCTCTTCTTGCAATGTAACAGGAGTGAAAGCTCTAAGATACAGAAGCAAACACAGGAAGCTGTCAAACTGAGGAAACAGAGAAAGTACAACCCAAAAGAGGGTACAGATAAAGATTCCAGTGGGAAAACTAAGCAAGAACTAAGTAGCCAACCTAACAGATGCAGAGTTCAAAACACTGGTGATAAAAGTGCTCACAGACTTGACAGATATGCTTGAGTACAGCAAATGCAAAAGGGAAGAAGTGAAGGCTATGCTAAGTGAAATGAAGGAAAATCCACATGAAACCAATGGCAAAAGGAAGGAAACCAGGGTTTAAATCAGTGACTTGGAACATAAGGAAGAAATAAACAATCAACCAGTACAGAAAGAGGAAATAAGAATTGAAAAAAATGACAAGAGGCTTAAGAATCTCAGGACAACTTTAAACATGTCAACATCCAAATCACAGGGGTGCCAGAAGAAGAGGAAGAGCACATTAAAAACTTATGTGATTCGATTCCCCAGCCAGGGCACATAACCAGGTTGCAAACCAGGTCTTCAGTCAGGTCTGTGGCTGGAGGCAGGTGAAAGGCAACCATACACTGATATCTCTCTCCCTCTCTGCCTCTCTCCCTTCCCCTCTTTCTAAAAATAATGAAATAAAATCTTTAAAAAAAAAAAAAAAAAAAACTTATGTGAAAAAATAATGAAGGAAAACTTCCCAAATTTGATGAAGGAAATAGACATGCACGTGCAGGAAGCACAGAGAGCCCCAAGCAAGCTAGACCCAAAGAGGACCACACCAAGACACATCATAATTAAAATGCTAAAGGTTAAAAATAAAAAGACTTAAAAGCAGTAAGAGAAAAGAATTGTTACCTACAAAAGGGTTCCTATGAAACTATTGGCTGATTCCTCAAAAGAAACTTTGCATACAAGAAGGGACTTGCAAGAGGCATTCAAAATGATGAAAAGCAAAAACCTACAACCAAGATTACTCTATCCAGCTAAGCTAGCATTTAGAATCGAAGGGCAGATAAAGTGATTCCAGACAAGGTAAAGCTAAAGGAGTTCATCACCACAAAGTCCTTTTTATATGAAATGTTAAAGGGACTTATTTAGGAAAAGGAGGATCAAATCTATGAACACTGAAATGACAACAAACTCACAACTATCAAAACAAAACCTAAAAAAATAAAAATAAAAACTAAGCAGACAACTAGAACAGGAATAGAACCATAGATGTGGGGATCATTTGGAGGGTTATCAGCTGGGAGAGGGAAGGGGGAAATGGGGAAATGGTGCAGGGATTAAGAAGCCTAATTAGTAGGTACAAAACAGGAGGAAGTTAATAATATAGGAAATGATGAAGCCAAAGAACTTATATGCATGAACCATGGACATGAACTACAGGGGGTGGGATTGCTAAAGGGAGAGAGTACTGGGTGAAGAGGAACAAAGGAAAAAGTGATTTGGAAAACTAACAGCATAATCAATAAAATATACTTAAAAAAAAGGAAATACAGTTGGCTGGTGCAATCCAGTGGTGAGCTGATACTAAGCCCCAGCTTAGGAAACAGGGCTGTTCTTCATGTGGACAGCTCTGTGCCGAAAGCATGGGAACAATCTAGAAAAAAAAAGAAAAAAAGAAAAAGAAAAAGGAAAAAAAAAAAAGGACATAAGTCACAGGGATATGAAGTAAATAATGGTTATAACTATGTATGGTGCCATATGGGTACTGTAATCATCAGGGATGGGGGAACACTTTGTAAAGTATAAGACTGTCTAACAACTATGCTGTATACCTGAAACTAATACAAAATAATTAATGTAAAGTATAACTGAAAATAAAGTAGTCTTTACGTCTCCTGCTGCCACAGTGGGAGAAGCTCCATCCACCTGCAATGGATGGTTATCTGGAACTGCTCCAGCTTCCTAATCAAGAGGAACAAGCAGACAGACAGCACCAAACCTAATAACCCAAAGGCCTGCAACTTCTTTCATTATGATGGATTGATTCACTGCAAGATGGGCAACACAGAGCCAGCAGCCAATGGCAAAGATGTGATGGTTGTCGATGAAGAGGAGATCTGGCCAACAAAAGCCAGCCACTTTCTCTGTGCATCAGACCACTATCAACAAGAATGCCTGGGCCACCCTGAGCAGCATCTGGGACATGATCCACAAAACAAGTACTACCCAGCTCTGTGCATGGCCTGACCAGTGCATCCATAGAGCCAGAAGCATCCTGCACAGCCAGCAGCTGGTGACGGTGAAGAGGAAGCAGGCCCACTCTACCAAGCGCTCCTTGAGCACCCCCTTCCTCCAAAGCAATAAAGGTATCAGCCAACTTTCTTAAATAAAAAAAAAAGAAAAGAAAAAGATAACAAAAAAAGAACTTCCATCTTCTTTTCTGCTCCATCCTTAGTCATCAAATGATCAATCATTTAAAAAAACTCAATGTTACAATGCTTGAGTGCAAGGACAGAAGAATGTCCTATCCATCTGGTTAGCATGGAAACTTCGGACGGGTACCATGGATCCAAGCTCCTGCAACACCCACAGCAAAAAATGTTCTAGTGTTGTAGTTCAGAAACCTATTATAAGCCCTGGCTGGTGGCTCAGTGGATAAGGCACTGACCTGTGACCCAAAGGTCACTGGTTCGATTTCCAGTCAGGGGCACATAACCAGGTTGCAAGCCAAGTATACAGCCAGGTCTGGAAGCAGGTGAAAGGCACCCATACATTGATGTTTCTCTCCCTATCTGCCTCCCTCCCTTCTCCCCTCTCTAAAAATAATAAATAAAATCATAAAAAGAAAGAAAAAAAGAAACCTATTGTAGAATTTAATCTTGGTTCTACATGAATTAGTCATGAGCTTAAAAGTCAACTCAAGCCCTTGGCTGGTGACTCTGTGGACAGGCGCTGGCCTGTGAACCCAAAAATCGCTGGTCAGATTCTCAGCCTGGGCACATAACCAAGCTGCAAGCCAGGTCTCCACCCAAGTCTCCAGCCAGGTCCATAGCTGGAGGTAGGTGAAAGGCAACTATATGTTGATGTCCCTCTCCCTCTCTGCCTCTCTCCCTCCCCCTCTAAAAAATAATAAAATCTTAAAAAAAAGAAAACAACTCACACAACCTTTGTATTTCTTCCTCATCTAAAAGCAGTACAAACTAAGGTTCAACAAGA
Source organism: Noctilio leporinus (assembly GCA_004026585.1). NCBI lineage: Eukaryota > Metazoa > Chordata > Mammalia > Chiroptera > Noctilionidae > Noctilio > Noctilio leporinus. The sequence goes on along the minus strand of PVIW01002470.1, from coordinate 190,159 downwards.
TAAAAAGATGTTAAATATAATAATACTGGTGGGTTTTTTTTATAATACTATATTTTTATTCAGTGAAAGCAATCAAGCATGTAAAAAAGATGAGTTAACAATTTACTTTTAGAGAGGGGAAGGGAGGGATAATGAGAGGAAAAGAAACAGCACTGTGCAAAAAAGAGACATCATTGATCCAGTTGCTTCTTGCCTGCCTCCAGTTGGGGACCTGGCCTGCAACTCAGGCATGTGCCAGGACCAGGAATTGAACCAGGTACCCTTAGACTCCCAGGCCAGCACTCAATCCACTGAGCCATACCGACCAGGTAAAGAGTCAATTTTTACATATGGAAAGAAGTACACATTTCAGTTATCATACTCTGGCATTCATGTAAATTCTCATTCTTTATAATAGTAGCTCAATCTAGTTCTAAACTTCATCGCTAAACATAGAAAAGAAATATATCCCAATATGTCTATGTTTAAAGCCTTAAAATATTTTTTAAATATTTATTATTTTTAGAGAGGGGGATGACGAAGAGAGGCAGAAAGGGAGAGAGGCATCAATGTATGGCTGCCTTTCACCTGCCTCCAGCTACAGACCTGGCTGGAGACCTGGCTTACAACCTGGTTATGTGCCCTGGGAATCTAACCAGCGACTTTTGGGTTCGTAGACTGGCGCCTTATCTGCTGAGCCACCAGCCAGGGCTCAAAAGCCTTAAAATCTTAAATATAAAATTTAAATAAACAATATTACTTAACAGCAGTATATATTGACTTAATTACTATTCTACAACTCCCCCCTCCACCTTCTAAATGTTATTTTGTATTGGCATTTAAATAAAATTGTGAAAACTAGGAGTTGCAAACTAAAATATGTACAAGGTGCTACTCAAAATGCCAGTCCCTGACAAGATATGGAGCTTGTGCTAGAATGTCAATCAATACACTGAAGAAAGTTAGGAAATCAAAGAAATGTCTGCTGAACTAACCTCTATGGATAGTCACAAGAGATTGTAGCCAAGCAGCCAGCTCAATGACCACACTTTTAGTAGCACTGTGTCTAAAGGTGCCAAAGGACATAAATAACCATTTCAAGGGGGATGGCCACTACTTACTTCTAGGTAACAATGTCAAGGGATTTGCAGCCCAGTTTTGGCAAATCTCTAAAGTTTTCAAATGAACCAGCAACCCATTATTCTATATAAAATTTTCCTGATTCTTAAAATCCATGTGGGCGATAAATAACTAAGCCTTATACAATGCATAGGTTTACAGGTTGTTCTATCTACTATAAATAGTGGAATTATTACCAAAAAAACAAACAAACAAAAAAACACAAAACTTGAAATATTTGGCTACTCCACACTTTTAAAGATGAAGTATAAAAATGTTTCAGGTCCTGGCTGGTGGCTTAGCAGATAGGTGCCAGCCTGCGAACCCAAAGGTCACTGGTTCAATTCCTCAGCCAGGGCACATAAACCAGGTTGCAAACCAGGCCTCCAGCCAGGTCCATAGCTGGAGGCAGGTAAAAGGCAATCACACATTAATGTTTCTCTCCCTCTCTGCCTCCCTCCCCCTCCCTTCCCCTCTCTCTAAAAATAATAAATAAAATCTTTAAAAAAAAAAAAAGTTTCACTCTCGCCCTGGCTGGTGTGACTCAGTGGATGAAGCCTGTGAACTGGAAGGTCACGGGTTTGATTCCCAGTCAGGGCACATGCCTGGGGTGTGGCCGGGTCTCCAGTTGGGGATGTGTGTGAGGCAACCAATCGATGTTTCTCTTGTACATGATGTCTCTCTCCCTCTTTCTCCCTCCTATCCTCTCTCTCTGAAAATAAATACATAAAATCTTTTAAAAAATGTTTCACCCTCTTTATTTATTTATTTTTTTTGCTTTATTGATCTATAAGGAATCGAATTTTTAAGAAGTTCTAATAGCTGGCATTCATTCCTTTATTTACTCAACAGATAGGTATGTATCAACTATGTGCCAGTCGTACAAAATGCTTGAGATAACGCAGTGAGCAAATATATATATATTATCTTTTCCACCATGAAACAGAAGGTCTGGTGGAGGATAAGCGTTAATTCAACAATATATGTAAAACTGTCATTGTGAAGGATGCTGTAAAAGGTAGGTAAGGTGTTATGAAACCTATATAGTAAGTGGAACTGTCTTAGGAAGGTCAGAGAAGGCTTCCCCAACGAGATAAGTAAGCTAAGAAGCAAGAGTAGATAACAATTAACAGAAAGAACTAGGGGAAGGAAATATGCCTGGCATTTTAGGGTCCCAGGTAAAGAGAACAGCAGGTACGAAGACTCTGAGGTAGGAGAGAATTGATGGGGAATTCCAGATACTAAGATGGCCACTGAGTCTAAAATAAGAGGGCAAGGTAAGCATACCTACACTTCAAAATGAGGCTGGAGAGGAAGATGGGCCAGATTATGTAGAGCCTAATAATTAGGGTAACTATAAATTTATCATCTAATTCAGGACTCTACAGAAAGTGAAAATAAAAGTAAAAGCTACTATAATCACACCAGATAATTATAATCTATGTTAAGGATTTAGGTCTGGAATGAAATAAAGTCAGACCAGAGGTCCAGCATAGAAGCATAGATGCCAATTTAGAGACTAGGCAAAGGTGGCAGTGGCAAAAATGGGGGTGGGGGGGGTGAAAGGAATCAAAAGATATTTAGGATGGAAATTTTACAAGATTTGGTGATGGTTTGATATGTGAGGTGTAGGAGGTTGTATCTCCTATAAATCTGGATTGTTCAACAGGATAGACAGTGCCATATACTAAAAGTGGGAACTCTGGCACTGATCCAGGTTTGAGGAGCCATGTCATAAATTTGAGCTGTATCTGAGACATCCAAATGGGGATAGTGAGTAAGCAGTGATTTCTGAGTACAAAGCTCAAAAAACTGGTCCACAGAAACAAATATGTAACATTACAGAGATCTACACAACAAGACAGAAAGGGTAAGAGAAACCATCAAGGAAGCCCAGAGAAGAGGGTGTCCATGAAGGAAAACTGAGCAGAGTGACCTGCTTCTCAGAAGTCAAATGAGAATTGAAACTGGTTTCAGTGAACAGATCACTGGAGACCTTTTTGAGAACAGCTCTGGTAGTGGTAAATAAAAAAAAAAACACTCTGGAATGAGAGAACGATGAAGGATATGAAAAAAATTGAGATAGTAAAACAGATAATTCTTCCAGGAGTGGAGTTGTGCAAGGGAGAACAGAAATGCAAAATAATTTTTTAATGGAAGACAAACATATTTCTAGAACTCAGTGAAAAAAATCACAAAGGCCACATATATGAAATTCTGTAGAGAGAAAGCACATTAGTGATTGCTAGAGGCTGAAGAAGAGAGAAATGAGGAGTGACTACTTAGAGGACATGAGGTTCCTTTGGGGGTAAAGAAAATGTTCAGGAATTAGTGGTGATTCTTATACAACTTTGTAAACATACTACTGAATTGTATAGTTTAAAGTGGTGTTTTTATGGTATGTAAATTATATATATATATTTTTTAAGTCAAAAGGGAGAGAAGCCTGCAGACAGAGAGATTAAATATTTAAGAAAAGGAATTCTGGATTATGTCAAGTTCCTAAGATAAGGGGAGGATAGGTGATTCAAAGTACAGATGTAGTATGTACTTGAATTAGAATATACTACTAGTAGTAATAATAACAATATTTGGTTGTTGAACAGAACCAAAGCCAAGACCATGGCCTTCTGTTGTGTTTTGTTTTGTTTTGGTTTTTTAAAAAGATTTTATTCATCACTTTTAGAGAGAGAGGAAGGGAAACAGAGAGAAACATCAATATATGGTTGCCTTTCACCTGCCTCCACCTTCAGACCTGGTTGGAGACCTGGCTTGCAACCTGATTATGTGCCCTGGCTGGGAGACGAACCAGTAACCTTTGGGTTCGCAGGCCGGCACCTATCCACTGAGCCACCAGCCAGGTTCTGTTGTGTTTTCCACTAACTCACTCCTCTTTACAACTTCCCTTTAGTTTAAGAATTTAAAAAAAAAAAAAAAAGTTTCATTAACACTCCCACAGGTTAAACATAAACAATTAATAACATACAAAAGCAAATATCCTTGAACATTGGAAACGATCATTATTGATAAACTAACCAAAACCCCAAATTCTACTTGCAAAATATTAAGAAACTACCCAGATTATCTCTTAAATACAGATCCCCGTGCTAAAGAGCAAATGACAAGAAAGAAAAATCTGATTATCCAAACACCTCTTTACTTCTTCCAAGCACAGTTAAAGTGTAGCAATTTTCTAACAAAACCGAGTGACTTACCCTAAATCCAAGGAAACTTAAAAAAAAAAAAGTCCAACTGTAAGGGAAACAGTTAAATAAATTTGTTTTACATTACAAAAAATTTAGGAATGACCCAAAAGTAGACAACAGTGACTAGGATGAAAAAGTGGTAATACAACCTATAGTCATTAAAAGCATTAAGACTGGGCTGATCCACACATTCTTGTATGAAGAGGGTTCCTTGATTTAAAAAAAAAAAAAAAGCCACAAGTTTGAGTAAAAGCATGTATGTACAAAATGATCACATTCATGTAAAAATAAAACAAAAATAAAGCAAAATAGACTCTGTATGGATACATGCATAGAAAAACCAGTCCATAAGTCCCCTGTTGGGTAGCACAGTTGTTTAGGGCATTATCCTGATAAGCTAAGGTTGCAGGTTCAATACCCTGTTAGGACACATTCAAGAATCAACTAATGAAGCCCTGGCTGATAGCACAGTCGATAAGGCACCGGCCTGCGAACCCAAAAGTCGCAGGTTCGATTCCCCAGCCCCAGGTTGCAAACCAGGTCTCCAGTCAGGTCTGTGGCTGGAGGAAGGTGAAAAGCAACCATACATTGATGTCTCTCTCCCTCTCTGCCTCTCTCCCTTCCCCTCTTTCTAAAAAATAATGAAATAAAATCTTAAAAAAAAAAAAAAAGAATCAACTAATGAAAGCATAAATAAATGGAACAACCTATCAATGTTTCTGTCTCTCAAATTAATTTAAAGAAAAAGTTAGGAATAGTTAGAATCACCTATGAATGTGGAAATGGGTGGGTAGATGAGTAGGAGTAGAGATTTTCTTACTCTTTATTTTTGTATTATCTGATTACATTTTATGTAATAATCACCTTCCTAAGTGTTTTGTAACTACGTGACAACTGTTTATAATATAATTATCATCAAGTGGTGGTAAAAGCAAGTCCTATGTATCTCTATCAAAATCACAACCACAAAGCCCTGGCCAGATGGCTCAGTTGGTTGGAGTGTTGTCCATACACCAAACGGTTGTGGGTTCAATTCCTGATCAGGGCAGATACCTGAGCCACAGTTTCCATTCCATGCTGATGCGTATATGGAGGGCAGCAGATCAATGTGTCTCTCTCACAATGATGTTCCTCTTTCTCTATATCTCCCTGTCTCTCTTAAATCAATAAACATATCTTTGGGTGAGAATTTTAAAAAACTAAAAAAATTGGTCCTTCACCCTGGCTGGTAGCACAGTGCATAAGGCACTGGCCTGCCAACCCAAAGGTTGCAGGTTCGATTCCCCAGCCAGGGCACATAACCAGGTTGCAAACCAGGTCTCCAGTCAGGTCTGTGGCTGGGGGCAGGTGAAATGCAACCATACATTGATGTCTCTCTCCCTCTCTGCCTCTCTCCCTTCCCCTCTTTCTAAAAATAATGAAATAAAATCTTAAAAAAAACAAACAAAAAAAAATTGGTCCTTCAGCTTGAGCATTACACAGCTTCATGAAACATTTGGAGAAAGAAATAGCAATATAATGTTTTCTTGGCATCTTCAAACAGTTATTTATAGCAACAGTTCTGCTATTCAAAAAAAGAAAATATATGTATTTACTGTGATGGACTAGAGCATACAACTTATTAATAAGGAACCACACCCTAATTACCAAAATGTATAAGACATATCAAGCAGAGGCTAGTCTAACTGAAGAAAGTAAGCTGAAAAATCAACAAAGAGCTATTCCTAGACTTTGAGTAAAATAAGTGTTCATTTTCCTACTTCTAAGAAAATACAGACACTAATCTGAGGATTGGAAATCTTTTTGTAGGACAAAATCTAGTCATCTGACTTTACTAGTTAATATTTAGGTCACTTTAGCACCCCGGGATGTTCAAAATCCCTGAGCATAGGCAAGATCTTTTTTTTTTTTTTTTTTTTTAAAGATTTTATTTATTATTTTTAGAAAGAGGCAATGAGAAAGAGGCAGAGAGGGAGACAGACGTCAATGTATGGTTGCTTTTCACCTGCCTCCAGCCACAGACCTGACTGGAGACCTTGTTTGCAACCTTGTTATGTGCCCTGGCTGGGGAATCGAACCTGCGACCTTTGGGTTTGCAGGCCGGTGCCTTAACCACTGTGCTACCAGCCAGGGTGGCAAGATCTTTTTCATTCTCATTTTTTAAACTTTTATTTATTTATTTTTAGAGAGAGGGGAAGGGAGGGAGAGAGAGGGAGAAACATCATCATTTACCTCTTATATTGGCCAGGTGCAACTGAGGACCTGGCCAACAACCCAAACATGCGCCCTGACCTGGAATCAAACTGGAGAACTTTCGGTTTACAGGATGATGCCCAACCCACTGAGCCACGCCAGTCAGGGCTCATTCTTATTTCTGAGATCACAGAAACTAAAATTAGCTCTCATGTGGAAATTAGTAATTTATTCCATCAGTCTTTGTTGTTTGTTTAACACATCTAGCTCCACAAAAAAGCCTACTGTCAATAGGCTCATGCCAGATTTCCCCAAAATGACTCCTGCACTGCTACTGATGAAGGCAGTATTACCATTATAGACAGTGGAAGGGTACATTCTGTGACCCATGGTCAAAATAAGTCATTCTAACACTGAACCTCTACAACAAAGGCTGAAGCCTCCCAATTTTAATCCAACATTGGTTTCAACTTTTTAGATCTTCACTGAGATGTTAAAAATTGTACAGCCACAGGATATGACAAAGCCCTTCAATGCTTGCCTCACTCTCTCCCCATCCCTTCATAGACAAATGATTTTTCCTTAAGAAGTTTTTTCAATTACTTTAGCCTATTAAAAAAACATTCTGAACATCACAGTTCATAACCTTTTAGTCCCTTTCTATACACAGCCTATCAGTGCAGATATATTAGCTTTAGTTTAAACCAAAATTATGATGTCTTATAATCTACAATATCAATTCCACAGACTACATGGTATTCCATGTTCTTCATTCTAAGAACCTACCTACTAAATATTTAAATGATTTCCAATTTTCCTTGTTATAAACATCCTCAAATATATATTATTTCATTAAGTGTGCTTTTTGAACTTTCAAGGTGCAATTCTACCGATATTTTATCACTGTCACTTGGCTACATTTCTACCATTGATGAATATTATAATAGTTTTATCTTTGTTATTTTAGTCTATTTCCCCCTTTTTTGTGAATTACCTGTTTTTATTCTTAACCTTATCTATTAAAGAATGTTTTATTGTCTTTTAAGAGTGCTATATATAAAAAAAGCTAATATTTTGTCATACACTTTAAATATTTATATTGTTTCATCATCTTTTACTTTTAGTATTTCCTGATATGTAGAAGTTTTTACTTCCTATGTAGTTACATCCATCTTTTTTTTTTTTTTTTTAATTAATTCTACCCTTGGAATATTCTTTGAAAGGCCATTTCTACACACAAAGTTATAGACATTCACCTTTATTTTTTTCTAGTACTAAAAAAATTTTTTAAATAATTAAGTAATCAGGAATTTCTTTTGCTTCACATATAGGAGACAGAATATAACACACCCTTCCCAAGGAAGTCCTAACTGCACATTCAATGTCTATTACCAAACAAAAAAATGGTCATTCCCACTCCTAATGATCTGAAATGCTACCCTTATTTTTTACATGGTGGGGTGGTTTCTTACTTTGAGTCAAGACCTAAAGTAAGCACATAAACATTACATTGCAAAATCTCTTTAACCATTTATAGTACTGTGAGATATTCAAATTTTGAGAAACAAAAGGAGTCAAGAATGATTAAGAAAGGACGATTCACTCTCCCCACTTTGCACTCTTCTCTTAAGTATATTATTGAGTAGAATGACTGGCAGGAATCGTCCTGTGATTTACAGTGCATATGCAAAAGTCCTGTCTGCTATTTAGACTTAAGTATGTTACCAAATGCCACTCTTCGAGGGACAACTGATAGCCCATTCTTGCTCCAGTACTACTATACCAATATTTTAATGACTCTACCTTCACAATATACTTCTATTTCCATCTGGGAAAGTTTACACCCTTATGTATTTCCACCATTCATTTCAAAACATTATTATCACTTTTTCTCCAAAAAAAGTTTATGGAGATTGTGGGGAAAAACCAACATTTTAACTATATATGTTAAGTCTCATTCAATGACACATTATGTACCTATATTGTTCATGTCTTCCCTTAGGCACCTGAGAGTAATTCTGTTATTTTACATAGATCTTTACATATTTCTTTGTCAAACTGATTTCCCTTTCCTATTGTGGATAGAATATTTTAACTGCAATTACACTCTCCAACTAGTATTTGGAAAACTATCAATTTTATTATGTTTTACACTACTTAAATGTTATAAGCCTGTGCAAGTTATTTGAAAACAAAAAGTGCATTCGTTTTGTAGGTTAAAAAGTTGAACCCTGGCTTGGGTGGCTCACTAGATTGAGCACTGGCCTGTGAACCTAAGAGTCACTAGTTCAATTCCTAGTCAGGGCACACACCTAGGTTGCAAGCCAGGTCTCCAGCCAGGTCCACAGCTGGAGGCAGATGAAAGACAACCATACATTGATGTTTCTTTCCCTTTCTTCCTCCCTCCCTTCCCCTCTCTTTAAAAATAATGAATAAAATCTTTAAAATATATATATAAGTTGATTATATCACCCTGGCTGGGTAGCTGGCTCACTTAGGAGCATCATCCCACTTCACCAAGGTTGTGGGTTCAATCCTCACTCAGGGCACATACAAGAAAGGGATGTTTGTCTCTTTCTCTCCCTTCCCTACTCTTTCACTAAAATCAATTTTTTTAAAATGTTTAAATTTTAAGTTGATTATATCATTTAGATCCTTTGTCAGCAGTACTTAACCTTTTTGGTATCAATAACCCTTTTAAAAATGAAGTTCTACTTTCAGTGTACAGAGGGGAGGGGAGGGAGGAGAAGGAGACAAAGGAACCTGCATGGATGAACCATGGACATGGCTAACATGTGGGATTGACTGAAGACGGGTATTGGGAGGGTGGGGAAGGGGAGAGCAGAGGGGGAAAAATGAGATGAATGTAACACAACAAGAATCAAATAAAAATAAATAAAAATTTTTTACAAAGTGAAGTCCTGGCTTTGGCTGGTGGCACAGTGGATAAGGCACCAGCCTGTGAACCCAAAGGTCACTGGTTCGATTCTCCAGCCAGGGCACATAACCAGGTTGCAAGCCAGATCTCTAGCCAGGTCTGCAGCTGGAGGCAGGTGAGAGGCAACCATACATTGATGTTTCTCTCCCTCTCTCCCTTCCCCTCTCTCTGAAAATAATAAATGAAAAACCTTAAAAAAAATACAAAGAAAAATGTCTCCAAATTATATCATACACTTCGTATTTGTTATACAAGTATCTTTAAAAATGCTAAGTCTTCATTTTTAAATCTTTCCTGAACATTATTTCTTTTATCAATATGAACAGCACATTTTCCAATATCATGGTGTTTTTTTTTTTTTCTTTCAAATTTGGAGGGAACTTTCATTTGTCTAGTATATTTTTGCCAATCCCCTTTTCATTCATCTATAATTTTGTTTTCAGTATGCTATACGTAAATGGCAAAGAAATTTCACAGAGAAATTATTCTCATAATTCAACAAAACATTTATTTTTTAAAATGTCTATTCAGAAATCTTGTGATAACATCTCTTTGGTCGGCTCTGTGTGATTTATAAAAAATATAAATCTTAAACCATCTTTAAAAATCCTCCTCTGGTTCCTCAATATCTAAGTAATCATGCCCATTCTCTCTGAATTCCATGAAAGGCTCTTTGTAACTTGTTCTGTCTTCCTTTCAAACTCATCTTCTCTTATTCCCCAATCTGTTAACCTATATCCACTTAAGTCCCATCTACAAGCAGTTCTCTGAACTTATCATGCCTTTCACAAAATTCTGTTCTAGGTACTTGGAATTCTTTCCCCTGCTTCTATTCATCCCTCAGTCTTCAGTTTAAAGACCCAGGGCTTTCAATATCCCTATATCATTGATGGGTCCCTTTTCAGACTTCTATTTTTAATTGCTCATGAAATACTTCACTTGAACATTCCAGACTTCTCTTTATCTATGTCGGGCACTGGAAACACCCCACCTCCTCCTTGGTCTCTACTTCAGTAAGTGTAACTACCACGTAGCCTCTTGCTAATTTGAAATGCACAGAACCATACTTGGCTCTTACTTCTTACTTTCCAACACGTCCTGCTAATTCTATTCATGAATTTCTCTCAAATTCATCCAGTGATCTCTATATCTATGTCTCTATCTAGTTAAGCCACCAATATATCTAATTTGGATTATTAAAACCATTTTCTACTTACTTCCCTGTACCTCCCGTCTTTTTTTTTTTTTTTTTTTTTTAAGATTTTACTTATTTATAGAGAGAGAGGAAGAGAGGAAGAAACAGACGGTGAGAAAAATCAATGTGTGGTTTCCTCTTGCACACCACAAACTGGGAACAGGGCCCAAAACCCAGGCATGTGCCCTGACTGTGAATCAAACCAGCGACCCTTTAGTTTGCAGGCTGGCACTCAATCCACTGAGCTACACCAACCAGGACCCTGTACCTCCAGTCTTAATTACCCCTACAATCCAGCTTCCACAATGTTTAGAATACACTTTCTAAACATAATTTTGAACATATTATTCCTCTATTTAAAAATTTAAGTGGAGGATGTTAAGAAGAACAAAGGAAATAGAGAAGCCAAAGAACTTATATGCATGATCCATGGACATGAACTAAGGGGGGCATTGCTGGAGGGAATAGGGTACTGGGTGGAAGGCAAAGGGGGGAAAATTGGAACAACTGTAATAGCAAAATAAATAAAATATATTAAAAAATTAAAATAAATAAAAATTTAAGTGGAGACTTGGCAGAATGACTCATATGGTTAGAGTGTTGTCCTTCCTATACACTAAAAGGCTGCAGGTTTGATTCCCCATCAGGGAACATATTTAGGTTGCTGGTTTGATTCTTGGTCAGGACGCATATGAGAGGCAACCAATCGATGTTTCTTCCTCATATTAATTGTTTCTCTCTCCCTCAACACTTCACCTCTCTCTAAAATCAATAGACATATCCGTGGGTGAGGATTAAAAAACAAAACAAAACTTTAGTAGGTAAGTATAGGGATAGTTAACTCTGAAGACACAAGATCTCTTCACACCATGTTCTTAATATAAATTCCAAACTCCTCCTTGGGCCTTATAAAATACTGCAAGCATAATTTTTTTTTAAAGATTTCATTATTTTTAGAAAGAGGGGAAAGGAAAGAGGCAGAGAGGGAGAGAGACATCAATGTATGGTTGTGTTTCACCTGCCTTCAGCCACAGACCTGACTGGAGACCTGGTTTGCAACCTGGTTATGTGCCCTGGCTGGGGAATCAAACCTGCAATCTTTGGGTTCGCAGGCTGGCGCCTTATCCACTGTGCTACCAGCCAGGGCAAGCATAATTTTTGATAGCCCCATCTTCTGTCATTTGTCTACCACACACTGAACATGTTAACTGTGCAGGTACATTGTTATTCAACTCTTTGTACATGCTGCTCCCTCTGCCTATAACACTCTCCTTTCTATCTGGCTAACACCTATTTTCTTCAGAATTCAACCAAGTACCACTCTGTTTCAAATGATTCTCCAAATCTTAAAGTCAGGGTCAGATCCCTCCCATATGATTCCACTGCACACCCCATAGATTTCACCATGTTGAGGTAAACAAGGTTAATTGCTTGTTTATATGGTACACTTTCCCCACTGGCATGTAAACTCCAAATATGGCAGTGACTATGCCTTTCCTCTTGTTTTTGTTCTGACCTTTCTTTTCCTATTCTAATCTTTAGACAGAAACAAAAAACTGGGCCAGACTCAGGAGAAAAAGTGAAAAACTGATGGGAGAAATATCAGTAATTTGAGATATGTAGATAATACAATCTTGCTGGCAGAAAGTAGCAATGATTTGAAACAACTTCTAATTAAAGTGAAAGAAGAAAGTGCCAAGGCAGGATTGCACTTGAATATCAAGATAAAAATTACTATAGCAGAATACACAACTTCTAACACTGATAATGAAGACACTAAAATTATGACAAATTTTGCTTACACTGGTTCAGTCATCAATTCAAATGGAGACTGAAGCCAAGAAACAAAGAGAAGGATGAGACTCAGAAGGGCAGACATGGAAGAATTAGGAAAGATCACCGAGAGCAACAGGTGTCATTACAGACCAAGGCTAAGATCATCCACACTCTTGTATTCCCAATTACTACGTATGGATGTGAAAGTTGGACAGTGAAGAAGGCTGATATGAAAGAAACTGATTCATGTGAAATATGGTATTAGAGGAAAGCTCTAAGGACCCTGAACCACCAGAAAGATGAACAAGTGTTTTCTAGAACAAATTAAGCCTGAAACACTGCTGGAGGTAAAACTAACAAAACTGAAGCTATCCTATTTTGGGCATATTGTGAGAAGGCAGGGTTCTTTGGAAAAGACAATGTTGCTGGGAAAAATAGAAGGCAACAGGAAACAAGGAAGACCAAATATGAGATGGACTGACTCCATACAAGAAGCCATAGGAATGAGTCTAGGGAGCAGAGCAGGCCTGTTAAGAACAGGACACTGTGGACTTCACTCATTCACTGGGTCACCAAAAGGAGAAGTCAACTCAGTGACATGTAACACATATCTAACATGTCCTTCTTGTTAAAATGGCTTTCCTAGAACTTAACATAAAATAGTTAATCAATAAATATTAAGTAGTTTAAGCATTCATAATTGGGGCTGTGCTCCACTTTTCACTAAATGAAGCAGATAAACAAGGTTGGAAACCGCCGTTCTGGGGCATGTGAGCTTACCTTTTGGGGATAAGGGTATAATGCACAGATCACTTTGAGAAGCTTATGAAAACTGATGATTATTTCCCAGAAAAATTAATATAAATATACAAGTATTTTTTAAAATACTTTAATATGATTTCTAAGGTATCTTGGTTCTCAGGTTAATTCCTGCCCTAAAACCTCTGTTTCTAAAGTCATAAGGCTGATAGGGGGAATGAAGAAGTCAACCCTATAATTCTATTATTACTTACCTTCCCTCTTCTCCACAAATCCTGTTCCTCCTTTTTCCCATAGCTAAATCAGCACACCTTTCCCTAGGCAAGCCTGGAATTTCCATCCTCTCTATAACTACCATAGATTTTAGGAATGCAATCAAACTTTTCCTTCCAACAGTATATCCTGCACATCAGTTATACCCAAAGCATCTTCAGAAGGTTGACCATTTCTTGAAGCACTCATACTATTATTTTCTTAACTTTTAAAAAAATCTTTTTTTTTTAAAGATTTATTATTTTTAGAGAGAGGGGAAGGAAGAGAGGCAGAGAGGGAGAGAGACATCTATATATGGTTGCCTTTCACCTGCCTCCAGCTATAGACCTGGCTGGAGACCTGGCTTGCAACCTGGTTATGTGCCCTGGCTGGGAATTGAACCACCGATCTTTGGGTTCGCAGGATGGTGCCTTATCCACTGTGCCACCAGCCAAGGTAAAATCAACTCTTTAACTTAAACATAGTGACCTCCTAAGTAATAATACCTGTGAAATCAGTTTTGATGTCAAGAGTTATTATTTTTCTACCTCAAAATAACACTTTTATAAAAGGACTTTAGACCCTCACCAGCCACCAAGTTTTAGAGCACAGTTCTAAGGTCTCCTCAGTTACTCATTCTGGGATCTCTGCCAGGTGAGAAATAATTTGGACATTGAAGAGGTTTTTTCTGTTGTTGTTTTTAAGCCAGAGGAAACTTAAGAACATTTGGTTCAATCCTCACATTTTAGATTAAAAAATTAAAACCCAGAGCCCTGGCCAGGTGGTTCAGTTGACTGCAGTATCATCCCACACACCAAAAGGTTGAGGGTTCAATTCCCAATCAGGGCACATAACCTGGTTTCAGGATTCCTGGTTGGGGTGTCCATGGAGGCAGTCATTTAATGTTTCTCTCTCACATCGATATTTCTCCCTTTCTCTATCTCTGAAAATCAATAAATATATCTTCTATGGAAAATTGTTTAAATTATTTAAAAAAAGAAACCCAGAGAGGGTAAGAGGCTTGTCCAAGGTCTGATGAGATGTTTAACGAAATGTCTATAGGATTACCATTCAGGTCTACTATCAGTACAGTACATTTTCCACTACACTGTACCCATTCAGATTACACTAGAATAATACAGTATCAAGAATTCTTCACCTTTTACCTACCTCACTCTTCCATTCAGATTTATCTGAACATGTTGCTTAAAATCTGGATATTTGGATGCCAGATATGCAAAATCAGGAGGTTTGTCCTTGTATCTATTTCTTGCATGCATTGATTTACTCAGAGCCATCTTTAAAAAAAAAAAAAAAAGGAGGGGAAATCAGTATATTTGGTATAAAAATAAATTAATGGGGAAAAACTGGGGTTGCCAAGTCAACATTTTCAACCAATATACCCTTGCCAATCAAGTGAGAAAGTAGAAGTTATATTTTTAAATACATACTGCAAATAAGAATATGAAAAGAGGCTCAACATCATCCGTCATTAGAGAAATGGAAATCAAAACCACAATTAAGATATCACTTCTACCCATCAGGATGGCTACTATTAAAAATGTTTTTAAGAGAAAATAACAAATACTGGATAGTATGTGAAGAAACTAGAGCCCTCATATATTGCAGGTGGAAAATGAAGTAGTATAACTACTATGAAAAGCAGTTTGGCGGTTCTTTAAAAAGTTAAACCACAGAATCACCATATGATCCAGGATTTTCACTCCAAAGTATAAGCAAAAGAACTGAAAGCAGGGATTCAAACATTTATTTGCCTACTAATGTTCTTAGCATCATTATTCACAACAGCCAAAAGGTGGAAACAACTCCAAGTGTCCACAGATGAATGATAAACAGAATGTGGTGTATATATATACAATAAAATATTACTCAACCATAAAAAGGAATGAAATTCTGATACGTTACAAAATGAATTAATCTTAAAAACATTACACTAAGGAAAATATGCCACCCTAAAAGGCATACTGTATTATATTAAATATTTTATTATTCCACTTACTATAAGGGGTACCAAGACTAGACATATTTATACAAGTAATGTAAAACAGAGGTTACTAGGGATTGCAGGGAGAGAGGAATAAGGAGTTCATCTTTAATAGGTACAGTTTCTGTTTAAGATGTAAAAAAATTCTCCAAAGGAATAGTGGTGATGGTTGCACCACATTGTGAATACAACATCACTGAATGGTACACTCAAAAATGATGGATAGGTGCCACCCTGCGAACCCAAAGGTCGCTGGTTCGATTCCCAGCCAGGGCACATAACTAGGTTGCAAGCCAGGTCTCTAGCCAGGTCTCCAGTCTGGAACTGGAGGTTGGTAAAAGGCAACCATACATTGATGTTTTTCTCCCTTCCTCCCTCCCTCCCTGCCCTTCTCTCAAAAAATAATGAATAAAAAAATCTTAAAAAAAAAAAAAAAAGAAAAAAAAACACAATTAAGTCCCGGCTAGTATGGCTCAGGGACTGAGTGCCAGCCTGCAAACTAAAGGGTCACAGGTTGGATTCCCAGTCAGAGCACATGCCTGGGCTGTGGGCCAGGTCCCCAGTTGGGGGAGTGCAAGAGGCAACCACACATTGATGTTTCTATCCCTCTTTTTCTCCCTCCCTTAAAAAAAAAAAAGGTTAAAATGGTCAAATTTTACGTTGTGTATATATATACATATATATAGCCACAACTAAAAATGTACACAACACATGATTCTTTTTTCTCAACCAAAGGAAAAAATTGGAAACTAGTAATTTATAAACATCAAAGGGACAAAAGGCATAATCTATAGCCTTGCATTGAATATTTTTAGTATACCGAAAATCATTGAAGTTTCGAAAAATATCTTTGATTCCAACTTTCTTTAAAAATTTCAGTCTTGTCATTCCTAGGGCCAAAACCAAATGAAAACAAACATAATTTTGTTTTCTACCAGATTACAAAAAGAAAAAAGTTAATGCATTTACATCAAGAAATAAAATCTAGAAGAAAGGCCATTGTAGTGGTTTAGTAATTTCTAGGTAGTTGGTAATTTAAAATTTTTAGTCTTGGCTGATGTGGTTCAGTGCTGGGTGTCATCCTGAAAAAACCAAAAGGTCGCAGCTTCGATTCCTGGTCAAGGTGCATGCCTACATTATGGGTTCCATCCCCCTTTAAGAAGCCTACGAAAGTCAACCAATCACTATATCTCTCTCACATTGCTGGAGGCAGGTAAAAGGCAACCATACACTGATGTTTCTCTCCCTCTCTTTCTCCCTTCCTTCCCCCCTCTCTAAACCCTCTATAAAAGCAATTTTTAAAAAATTTTCAAGTGGAAATCAAAAAGAAAAAAATTTTAAGAATATTATATATCTCTGGATAGTAGGTGATTTTTATTTTCTTCTTCATACCATTCTGTATTTTCCACTTTTTAAAAATAATGATCATTCACCTAGACAACCTCTTTATGTAAGCCAGAAATCTAGGAATTAGGAATCACCTGATCGCGCTCTCTCAGAGCCCAAGAAATCAAGGCACGTGGATTTAATCTGCTAAATACCTCTCAACTCCATCTATTTTTCTCTATCTTCACCAATATGAGCCCAATACAAGTTACTTAGATTGCTGATTTTACAGTCTCTTAATTGATCTCCCCGAATCCACTTTTACCCTCTCTATTCCTTTTTCCATCTCCGCATATACCCAATTGTTCAAAGCCTTAACCTTACAATAAAAATGTAAAAGCCTGCCCTAGTAAGGTGGTTCAGTTGGCTGGCGCATCATCCTGATGCGCCAAGGTTGTAGGCAAATGCGAGAGTCAAGTAGTAAATGAATACATGAGCAGCAAGTCAATATTTCTCTCTCTTTTCCTACCTCTCTAAAATCAATGAAAAATTTTAATATATAAAAATAACCTAAGGGCCCTGGCTGGTGGCACAGTGGATAAAGCTCTGGCCTGCGAACCCAAAGGTTGCTGGTTTGATTCCCAGCCAGGGCACATAACCAGGTTGCAAGCCAGGTCTCCAGCCAGGTCCGTACCTGGAGGCAGGTGAAAGGCAATCATACATTGATGTTTGTCTCCCTTTCTTCCTCCCTCCCTGCCCTTCTCTCTGAAAATAATAAATAAAATCCTTAATAAATAAATAAACTAAAATCCTTACCTCAGCATACAAATAAGGTCCAGCCTGGCGTGGGCTTGCCTATTTTTTCACTTTCAGCTTGTCACGCACCAGCCTCATGTTTCTGTCCCTCCACTCTGGCAATAGTGTCTTTAAACAGGTTACTCTTTTTGTCTGTACCAGTGATTTTCCATCTCTTTCACTTCACATATCAACTAATTACTAAAGTTCTGCAGCACATCAAAAAATATTATGTTTTTTGCGGATCTGACCAAAAATAATAGGTGTAATTCTGATTCATTCACCAGACAGCCATTATTGTGTTGGCTGTTGTCATTTTCTTACTTGACACAAGGGAAAAGAGGTCAGTTCCCTGACTTAATAATCAAGTGCTACACATTAAAATCTTTTTTTTCTTTTCTTTTTTTTTCAGAGAGAGGCAGAAACAGGGACAGAAACATCACTTGGGTGCCTTCCATACACACCCAACTGAGGACTAAACCCACAATCCAGGCACATGCCCTAAACAGAAACCCTGGCTGGTGTGGCTCAGTTGGTTGGAGTGTCCTAAACTGAAAGGTTGCCATGGGCTCAGATTCCAGTCAGGGCACATGCCTGGATTGCGGGTTTGGTCCCTACAGGGGTGTGTACAAGAGGCAAACCAGCAACAATGTCTCCCTCCCTTCTACACTCTCTCTAAAATCAATAAGCATGTCCTTGCTTATTGAGCAAGGACAAAACAAAAAAGTGAGGATCAAAACAAAACAAAACAAAAACAAAACAACAAAACTCCACCCCAAGCCCAGCTATTTGATCCCTATCTACAACTATTAATAAAAGAAAATTCTTGAGGCACACCAGTGTGCCTCTTGGACACCAATGGAAAATCACTGGTCTGTGTTTTTCTTTCCCTCTTCACCTGATGAATTCCTACTCATCCTTACTATCAAAGCTCAAGCACCTCTCTCTTCTTCAGGAATCTTTCCTTCCCTTGTCTCCCCAGTTAAATTCTATCCCCTATTATAAAGTTTCCTAGCAACAATCACCTTTTCTTTGCAAGCTTTGTTAAAACTGTAACTTTACATAGCAATAAATAATGCTCTATTTCAGAAGGTTTTTTAAAGGTTTCCTGGTTTAAGATTTTATTTGTTATTTTCAGAGAGAGGGGAAAGGAGAGAGGCAGAGAGGGAGAGAGAAATCAATGTATGGTTGCCTTTCACCTCCCCCAAGCCACAGACCTACCTGGAGACCTGGTTATGTGCCCTAGGTGGGAATTGAACCAGTGACCTTCAGGTTCACAGGCTGGTGCCTTATCTACTATGCTACCAGCCAGGGCTTCAGAAGGTTTTTTAACAGCTTTCTACACTTGAAATTTAACAACCATTTTCAAAAGATAATTGTCTTCACCTTCCCAAATTATATATGCAACTGCTCACTAGACTTTTCACTTGAATGGCTCAAAAGTATTTCATGCTCATGTTCAAACTTAAATAGAATTTCTACCCACACCAAAATGGTCCTCATTTATCTTCCCTATTTTGCCAAATGACATCACTATCTTTCTTGTGGCTCATAACCCAGAAATCTTTAGCATCTTTTCCACCTCACCTCCCCAATTCCAAATATATTATGTCCTGAACATCCACTATCTATTTCTTGGCCCTAATTATTTCTCACTCTCCACAACACATCTCTAGCCCAGGCCATTATCCTCTCACTACAACCATTTTTTACACAGCAGACAAGTTGTCTCTCCTCCATCCCAAGCAAATCTAAGTATTCTTTGCTAAATCCCTTCAGTGTTTTCCTAAGTCTATTAGGCTAATGAAATCCAAAGTTATTAACAAAGCATATATAATCTAGGCCTTTCCTATCCCTCCAGCCTCCTTTGTTACCACTTACTCCTTCCAACAATACACTCGACATCCTGGTCTTTTTTATTTTTCTTTCATTTACTCTGACATTTTAAAAGTATGTTAATTTAGATGCATTGAGAACAATGGACAGAGCTCACCTAAGGCAAAGCCTGAGATTAACCACCCACTATGATCTGCCCAGTTGGAATTTGTGATCAGACCATTTTATGTGGCCATTTTTGGTCACTGAGCTTGTCAGGTTTATTATAGTACTACAGAGGCCCCTTTTCATTCAAGCATGGCAGATTCAATTCAGTTCCTATATTACTCAACCTTTTTGGTCAGAACAGGTACAGAATGAGTCAATAAAACCACTTCTTTGCTAACTAACTATATAAGCTCCTCATATAGGCAATGGGTTCTCAGCCAAATCTATCAGGTTCCTCAATTTAACTGTCAAATTTAACCTAGCATCAGCATTGTTACCTCCTTCTCCCTAACCTAATCTACTTTTCTCTTCCTGACTCATTCTACTCCAGCTACTTTGGCCCCCTTGTTTATCAGTTCTGGTATACTCCTGCCAGCCCTACCTCAGGACTTTTGCATTTGCTGGTGGTCTGTATGGGTTTCTCTTTCCTCAGAAATCCATTTGCTGATGGTCTGTATGGATCTTTTCCCCCAGAAATCCTTGTATATATGGATTTCTGGGGAAAGAGATCCACAGAGACATGTATACAAGAGAAATCCATACAGACCACCAGCAAATGCAAAAGTCCTGAGGCAGGAATGGTAGGAGTATATACAAGATACCCTGGCCTTGTTCAAGTCTTCCAATCAAACATCACTTTCTCAGTGATGTCTTTCCTGAGTACCTTTACTTAACACATTGTCGACTGGCAATTTTATATACAAACTAATGCAAGTGCAAAACAAGTAAACTCGTTTAGCAAAATACATCCATCTGTTCATTAAAACTGCAGTAAGTGAACACACTCCTGGTCTCCCTTACTAGCTTATATCTTCTACATAGAACTTACCCATTTCATATTCCGTAATATTCCATAAGTTTTACTTAGGTTTTTAAATCTGCCCTGCCAATAATCTTCATAAGGGAAAATCCTTCTATCTTGTTCACTGCGATTTTCCACCTAAATTAGGGCCTGGGAGAATAGGCACTTAGTATTGTTCATTGAAAACATGACGTGTAACTCTTTTCACTGTCCAGGCCACTGAAACACAGCACCCTTATTTTTTTTTTAACTTAATCTTTATTGCATTTTTCCCCATTACCATTTAGTCCCATTACACCCCACCCTCCAGGACCCTCATTTTTTGTAAACAGTCCCCTACGGTTGAGGCTTTTTTCCCCCAGTTGCCCGAGTCTGTCTAAGCCACGGAGGTTTCTCTTGACCCTCAAATAATCTCTAACTACCACTTAACGCAGTCTAAACTCCGCTTTCAGGACTTCTACTTTCTTAACAGATTCTTTCCACTTCAACCCCCATCTCCGTTTTCTCTCGTTGCTTTCCCTCATAAATTCGATTTTTTCTTCTAGTTCTGCCGCAGGCAGTTCTCCCTCTCTTCTACTCATTCCACGCCCTCGTCTTACCCATTCAGTTTGTCTTCCCGCCTCAGTTCAGATCTCTCTAACCCTCCTCAACCCCCGGGGTCTTCCCTACTTCAACCCCAGTCTCCATTCCATTAGTCAGCTCCTCTCCACTCCACTTTACCCCCATTCGGATCTCTCTCCCTAGACCCCGAAGCCAGCACCTCACGGGCCAAGACCGGAGAATGAGAAACCTGGGTGGTACATGGATTAAGTAAACTCACAACCCGCGGGAAAGATAACAAGTGAGTGACTGACCTATAAGGTCCAAGTTCCAGCCAGACCACCAATCTGCAGCGGTCCTCCAACACCAGGGTCCTAAATCTACCGAAGCGCGAAGCTTCTAGGAACGCAAAACATACGCTCCCAGCGCGCCGCCATATTGAGTAGCCATCCAGCCTCTTGATTGGAGGATCAAAACCTCGCGTGAGCTGTAGTAGGCTTTCAAGGAGAAACTGTCGCGAGATCTGTTGCTCCTGCTGACAGAAAAAGGGGCGTAGTAGCAGGCGGAGTCCTTTGCCTGAAGGCACTTGCGTTAGAATCCACTAGGTAACTTGTTATTTACAAATGTAGATTTTTTTTTTTTTTACAAAGTTACTTTCTGGGTATCACTCCGGATTTACTAAATCAGTCTCTAGGGTTTGTCAGATTATATAAGGAGAGGGGGCAGGGGGCGGGGGGCAAATGAAAAGGCTTTTGGATTTGATGGCGGGCAATTAGCGTTAGTTGTGCAACAGGTCTCTCCTGGATGTCTTATAAACATCACAGATAAACTGTGAGGTAGAAGAGTAGGCTCATTTACAGAGGAAGAACTGAGAATCCTTTTGTTCAAGGTCTTAACACCCAGATCACATCCAGTCCACGCTCTTTGTATTTCTTCCCCTGTCTCCAGCTGGAAGCGCTGTTAAATGCGTTTCATTTTTCAATTCGATTATGTTCATTTTTACCCTTTGGCAAATAGAGTAAGCATTAGTCTCCCCACTTTACAATTGAGAATTAAAAGATAAATTACTTGCAAAAGGTATACAACTAGAAACAAAACTAGGACTAAAGTCTTTGTACCCCACCTAATACCTTTTTTCATTGAAAAAAAAAAAGCTTCCTAGGTCCCATTAATTAATGTGAAAGTTTCTGGTAAACTATTGCCATATCCCTGGCTGGTGGCACAGTGGATAAGGTGCCGGCCTGCGAACCCAAAGGTCGCTGGTTCGATTCCCCAGCCAGGGCACATAATGAGGTTGCAAGCCAAGTCTCCAGCCAGGTTTGTAGCTGGAGGCAGGTGAAAGGCAACCATACATTGATGTCTCTCTCCCTTCCCCTCTCTCTAAAAATAATTAATAAAATCTTAAAAATAAAAAGAAAAAACTATTGTCGTAAAACTGAAAGGGAGTAAGAAATGGAGATCTCAGCTTTATGCAGAACTGAGTGTATTAGTAGCCTTCCAAGGAAAAGTGAAGAAGTGTTTTCATTATCTATGATGCAATAAACTCCAAAATGTATAGTCAAAAACATTCCAGTGTGGGATTAGGACACCCTCACCCCAAGCCTTTATTTTTTTACTTTTTTTTTTTTCAGTATTTGCTGTTATAGAGTGCTGGCCATCACAGCTATCATCCTAGCTGGCCATCACGGCTAGCGTCAGAGTTGGCCACTACCGCTGCCGTGATGGCCAGCACTATAGTAACATTAACTGGGGGCTGGTTCAGCTCTCTTCCTGTGGTCTTAAATCTTCTCCCTCTTCAAGTGACTTTTCCAGAGTAGCCAGGCTTCTTACATGGTGGTTCAGGACTCCCAAAAGTGCAAAATGAAAGCTGATAGACCTTTTCAAGGCTTAGGCCCAGAACTAGTGCTTCTACCATATTCTATTTGTCAAAGCAAGCCAAAGGACCAGCCCATATTCAAGAAGAGGGAACAATGCCACTTGCCAGGACTAGAAGGTATGGTTCACTGGATCTACTGTTGTAGCAAAATACCACGGAAAGTTTTCTGTGTTTAGTTGATAGTAACTTTGGTACTGTGTATTTTTATGATATTTAGTGTTTTCTTCTGGAAAGGTAAAAGAGGAAATGGCCTTGGAGGTATGACTAGTAGGATTGAAAGTAGATTGTATTTAAAGTGCTGGTGAGTTTCTCCGTTAGCTCCATAGATCCAACTCTGCTGTGATTCAAACCTGAGAGACCATAGCTCTGCAGCCAGGAAATTTGAGCTTTAATCTTGCCCCCACCACTTACTAACCATGTGAGTATGGAAATTAAACTATTTAAGCCTGGGTTTCCTCAACACTGCAAAACTAAATAGTAACGTCACAGAGTTGTGAGAATTAAATCAGATAATACATATAAAACAATTAGCATAGTTTCTGGTACATAGTAAACTATTATTATTATTATATTACTGTCATTTCTTATTCATCTCTAGTCACTTTCCATTAAAAAAAAATATTTCCGGGGATGGTTGTAATACAACAACAATAAAATTAAATTAAAAAATAATAATTAAAAAATAAATAAAATAAAATAATATTTCCCTTGGCTGGTGGCACAGTGGATAAGGCACCAGCCTGCGAACCCAAAGGTCGGTGGTTCAGTTCCCAGCCAGGGCACATAATGAGGTTGCAAGCCAGGTCTCCAGCCAGGTTTGTAGCTGGAGTCAGGTGAAAGGCAACCATACATTGATGTTTCTCTCCCTCTCTGCCTCTCTCTCTGTAAATAATAAATTAAATCAAAAAAATTTTTTCATAAAGATAAAACATGTTCGTTATAGTAAATTTGTAAAAAAATTTAAATAATACAGGAAAGTATGAAAAATAAAGCAAAGATTATAAATCACCAGCTAGAACCAATCAATCACTATTAAATGTTGGTAACCCTATTTCTGGATCACTATATATTCATAAGGATATATAACTAAGTAATTTTATACTAATATATTTTTCTACTCAAATACAAGTCTTGGAGGTTCTTCTACTTAAGTGATATAGTATATAGTCCTTTGTGATGGGTGTTCCTACATGATTGTAGCTATCTACTGGGTGTGCAGGCTCTTGGGGATTTCCCAGATGGTGCAGGCCAATGTCAGCCCCCTGTTTTGTCTAGGGCCACCCTGCATGAGCTATAATGCCATCTGAGATGGCTACTACTTTTGCTGGGCTTGGAGATTCCTGGTGAAGCCAATCTGTGTATCTAGGCTGGCTGCTGCTAGTGCTGGGCCTTGGTCACATAGCAAGAGATACAAGGGGTGGGGGCTTACTGGGTTGCTTGTTTGATAGGATTTAGAGAGTTGTGAAAAATGAGCCCACTCAATGCCTGCTGGTTTTTGCAGCCAGAAGTTATGAGGATTTATCAATATATTCCTGACACTGGAACCCTGGGCAGAGAGGGGAGCCTGATGTGGGGCTATGACTCCTTGCTCCTGAGATATCCCTCCTGAATTTTTATCCACCACACATGGACCTGGGACCAGACCATTCCATGTCTTCACTCCTCTTACCAATCTGGGTGGATGTGATTATTCAATTCCGTAGTTGTCAGACTTCTATTCAACTAGACTTTCAATGATTGTGAGTGATGGTTGCTCTATAATTTAGTTGTAATTTTGATGTGGTTTTGTGAGGAGGCAAGCTGTATTTACCTTAGCTGCCATCTTGACCAAAAGTCCCCACTTATCTCTTCCCATGTTTAACCATCCTCCAGCCAAACTCACTATGATCTTACCGCAGTCCCCTAAACACACTTTGTGTTCTTTCCTGCTTTCCTCTTGCTCTCAGCTCAAGCTGGTCTCTCTTACTGAAATGTCCTCTTCTCCTTCCCACAGTTACAACTGGCCCATACCCTATACATACTTTGTTCCCTCACAAATTGCTACTTCACCCACATTTCCTGATTTTTTCATCCATATGTGAGTTCCCCCTTCTTTGAAATTCCATTGTACTTGGTTTGTCACTTTATTAAGGTGCTCACCCCAATTGTTCTTTGTTATTTGTGTGCTTCTCTTGTTGGTCTACAATCAACAGTTTTGCATTGGAACAATAGGAGTACACATCAGAATCCAGGGAAAGCTTTTTTTTTTCTTTTTTTTTTTAATTTTTAAACTTATTTATTGATTTTAGAGAAAAAACCATCAGTTTTTTATTCCACTTGTTTATACATTCATTGGTTGATTCTTGTATGTGCCCTGACTGAGGATCAAACCTGCAACCTTGGTGTATCGAGATGACACTCTAATCAAATGATCTATCAGGCCAGGGCCAGGAAAAGCCTTTTTTTTAAAAAAAATTTTTTAATTTAATTTAATTTGTTATTTTTAGAGAGAGGGGAAGGGAGAGAGGCAGAGAGGGAGAGAGATATCAATGTATGGTTGCCTTTCATCTACCTCCAGCTACAGACCTGGCTGGAGACCTGGCTTGCAACTGGTTATGTGCCCTGGCTGGGGAATTGAACCAGTAACCTTTGTGTTCACAGGCCGGCACCTTATCCACTGAGCCACCAGCCAGGGCTTGGGAAAGCCTTTTTTAAATTAAATTAAAAAAAAAAAAGTCCACATGTTTTGATTTTATTCCAGGAAATTATAAGTTTATAACATCAGTATTTTTTCCCCTGTGTATACTTAGTATTCTCTACAGGTTTTCTACAGGTATTCTGTGAACTCTGGTTATGAATTACTGTTTTTAGATAAACTTCATAAATTCCCCACCCCTATATAACCAGCAACCTTTGTGTTCACAGGCTGGCACCTTATCCACTGTGCCACCAGCCAGAGCTAAGCTGGTTATTTAAGAAACAAAAGACTCAAGAAGAATCTTTTACACACTTCTCCCATCTTGCCTAAAGAAATTTAAATAGAAAACCTGCTTAAAGTATTGCTTCTTGGCCTTTTGGCTAAGATGAAATAAAAACCTGCTTAAAGAAAGTGAGCTTTCTCTTTAGCATAATATGGACAAGTGTGGCAAACAAGGAGGAACCTGCCTGTTAGACACCCCTCTGTGTCCCATTGTTTCTGGACTATTGGGCTAGAACTTGCTTACCAAATGTTCACTCCTTCTCATCTACCTGTGATTTGCCTGCCTTCTCTTCTCCATTATCCCACCCTCTTTTTCCTTAGCTCAACTGTCAGTTTGTCCTTGGACCCCATATTCTTATGGAACCCCCATATGTACCTAAGTAATTAAATTTTATTCCTGTCTCATAGCAATTTGAGTATTGGACCATCCATAAGAACTATAAGGGAAAAAAGGGGAAATTTCCCCTCCCCCAGGTTATATATGACTATTGTCCTACAAAGTTTGGCTCCCTGAGAGCAAGGCCTGTATCTCTTTCCTCATTGCACTCCTCCCCAAGTAAGTATATAGCTCAGTATAGGTTTGGTAAGTACACCTACATTGCCTCAAACCTGGACTGGCATTAAATAACAATGTTAACTCTCCCTATTTCAATGTTCTTATCACCGTGCCACCTACTATTAGCCATAGTGACCAGTACAGGGCCCGCCCCTGATATTCTAAAGTCTTCATAAATACTGCAGTGGCAAAGGGAAAAGCAGGAGAAATGCCAGTTGTATGGGCATTTGGAGCTGTAAGCCTAGTACTGGAGCTCTGGGAGGCCTTATCCCCAGAAAACAGACAAGAACAGGTGATATACAACATCTACTCCTTCTGAATCTCAGTTTCTTCACCTGTAGCATGAGAATGACAGCATTAGTCACATTACTTCCCAATGATTATGTGAGGCTCAGAAGGGAAAAGAATAATAAATAAGCTTTGACATTGTCCATCAGTATATACATGTAAGGGATTATAGTAACTGACTGTTAGTACTTTTGAGTGAGGGTTCCTGTCATAGCCCTCCACCTCTGCTTCTACAGTTCCAAACGTGAGATCCAATGGCAAGAAAGGCAGTTCAGTCACATCCATTTGTTATATACTCAAACGTCATCTATTGAGAATCTATGAAATGTTAGGCCCTGGGGATACAAAGATGAAAGACCAGCTCTATCCTCAAGGAGCCCAGAGGTCTGCTGGAGCTCATGACAGACACACAATTGGGATCCCTTGTCCACTGCTGAA
Source organism: Noctilio leporinus (assembly GCA_004026585.1). NCBI lineage: Eukaryota > Metazoa > Chordata > Mammalia > Chiroptera > Noctilionidae > Noctilio > Noctilio leporinus. The sequence continues at coordinate 163,114 of PVIW01002470.1, read as the reverse complement.
AATTAAGAAGCTGGAACTTGGCAAACAATCTCAGACTAGCAGAGTGAGTAAACTGAGCCCTGTAAACAGGAAGGATTAGCAGGCAGCCCACAATGTATGGGCTCTAGGGAAGGGATAGGGCTCAGTCAGGGGAGGTTTCTTGGGGGGCAGAGCCCCACCGCCCTGTCCAGTGGAGTTCAAAGCTCTTTTGGTTCCTGTGGCCCAACCCCACCCCTGCTGCCTCACCAACCATCTGTCCCCAAGTTTCCTTGGACCTTCCGCAGGTGGCCAGTACAGAAGTCCCTGCAGGCTGCACTGTGTCCTGCACCCACTCAGGTTCACCCTGACCCCTACCTCTGGGTCCTGACTGAGGCTGCCGACCACTGCCCCAAAATTCTCTCATTAGTGCCAGCCTCTTTCCTGCTGCTGGGTCTTAATCACAGTCCCCAACATCCTAAGCCCCAAGGATATGTCTCCTTAAGACGGCTCTTGAAAGGTCAGCCAGTTGGGTGAGGAGAACTGAGCTCATATGAGAAAAGGCCTTAGAACAGGGCCTGTTACTGAGTAAGCACTCACTAAGTGCCAGTATTGCATTTTTCAGAAATCTTCTCCTACGTGTTCTGCTCCGTTATGCTTACACTGTGCATTCTGGGAACAGAAGGGGCATTCCCAAAACATTCGTGTTTAGGGGTTATCTCATATTAATATTAAACAAAGAAGTTACTAAGTGAAATTATGTTTACTACTATCTAGTGTTACTATGGACCAGGCACTATGCCTAGAACTTTGAAAATGTTATCTTTCCCCGTCCAGGTGGTTCAGTTGGTTGAAGCGTGCTCCCACATACCAAAAGGTTGCAGGTTGGATCCCAGGCTGGGCTGGGTTGGGTACAGGAGGCAACCGATGGATGTTTCTCTGTTACATCAATGTTTCAAATATGGTTGAGAATTTTTAAAAATGTTATCTCTTCTCATCTTCACCATCATTCAGATAAGGACTGTTATTGCTCCATTTTAGTAATGAGGAAATGAAAAATTAGGTTAAGAATTCTGCAGGTCTTACAGCAAGTTAGTGGCAGAGCTGCAACCCTGGTTGTCTGGCTCTCAGGCATCTATTTACCACTACAATGTACTATCCTCCCTAACTCCTCTTTCAGGTTTTATGTGCGGGAGGTCTTGAAGCACAGTAGATTTAGGCCCTGAAAGAATGGAGGGAAAACATGCATATTGGTGTGTGAGTGTGTGTGTGTGTGTGTGTGTTTTAATACTTTGAACTAGGAGACTCCAAGATGGAGGCATAAATAGACACGCTACGTCTCCCTCCACAACCAAGAGCGGATATATCTACCTCAAAACTATAGACAACCAGAAATTCCAGAAAATGGAGCTGCACTGAAGTCCAACAAACAAAAGACAGAAAGAGGAAATCCTCATCCAGACAAGTAGGAGAAGTGGAGCTCGGATAGAAAGGACGCGGTGGTGTGCAGTTCAGCAGTGTGTGGTTTGGTGGCACAGCCCCTGTGATGGGGTGGTGACTGTGGCCAACCAGAGAAAGTGTAGTCACATATTTTTTATTTTTTATTTTATTTTAAAGATTTTTATTTATTATTTCCAGAGAGGGGTAGGGAGAGAGGCAGAAAGGGAGAGAGACAGCAATGTGTGGTTGCCTTTCACCTGCCTCCAGCTGTGGACCTGGCTGGAGACCTGGCTTGCAACCTGCTTATGTGCTCTGGATGGGGAATTGAACCAACAACCTTTGGGTTTGCAACCCGGCGCCTTATCCACTGTGCCACCAGCCAGGGCCTTATTTTCACTTTTGAAAAGATTTTATTTATTATTTTTAAAGAAGGGAAGGGAGGGAGGCAGAGAGTGAGAGGAACATCAACGTATGGTTATCTTTCACCAGCTTCCAGTTACGGACCTGGCTAGAGACTGGGCTTGCAACCTGGTTATGTGCCCTGAAGTTGCATATTTATTTATTTATTTTTAAGTTTTTATTTATTATTTTTAGAGAGAGGGGAAGGGAGAGAGGCAGAGAGGGAGAGAGACATCCGTGTATGGTTGCCTTTCACCTGCCTCCAGCTACAGACCTGGCTGGAGACCTGGCTTGCAACCTGGTTATGTGCCCTGGCTGGGGAATCAAACCAGCAACCTTTGTGTTCACTGACCAGTACCTTATCCACTGAGCCACCAGCCAGAGCTTGAAGTCACATATTTTTTTTTAAAGTAGAGACACTTGAGTGCTCTAGGCACCAGACCAGACCTCGAGGCTCATGGTTCCTGTGGCAGGGGATGGGGGGCTTAGAGGGAAGGCAATAAAGCCACATTGCTTCTGACTGTGAAAACCAGTGGAGGTTGGGGCAGAGGAAGAAACTGCCGGTTTCTCAACAGAGTTTATTTGTTTAGAGGCCCCCACATTCCTGGAACATCCAGAGACCCACTCACCTTGGCAACCACAGCCAAGCCAACAGCTAGAGAGGTCCAAGTCTACATGGGAAGCAGAAGTACCTGGAAAAAGGGCAAATGCTGAGTAGGCAGCATTGTTCCTTTTCAGACCTCTCCTCCACATACACTGCTACAAGATGATGAACTGGGTTGCCTGTACTGACAAATACAGAAGGCTCTGCCCCTTACAACATAACAAATGCAACAGCTTTACCTAAGACACAAAGGCTAACACAGAAGCCTGTCAAGTTGAAGAGACAGAAAACTATGGCTACAAAAAGGGAACAGGCCCTGGCTGGTGGCTCAGTGGAATGGCCCCGGCCTGCGAACCCAAAGGTCACTGGTTTGATTCCCAGCCAGGGCACATAACCAGGTTGCAAGCCAGGTCTCCAGACGGCTCCGTAGCTGGAGACAGGTGAAAGGCAACCATACAGTGATTTTTCTCTCCCTTCTCCTCTCTCTAAAAATGATAAATAAAATCTTAAAAAAAAAAAAGGAGGGGGGGGAATAGATCAAGGTTCCCATGGGTAAACTAAGAGATGAGGAGAAAGCCAACCTAATGGATGAGGAGATAGCCAGCCTAACAGAGGCATAGTTTAAAATGCTGGTAAAAATGCTCACAGACTTGACAGATACACTTAAGTATGAAAAACACAGAAAGGAAGAAGTAATGGCTAGGCTAAGTTAAATGAAGGAAAATCCACATGAAACCAATGGTGAAAGGAAGGAAACTGGGATTCAGATCAACAATTTGGAACATAAAGAAGAAATAACAGTTAACCAGTACAGAAAGATGAAACAAGAGTAGGAACCTCTGGGACAACTTTAAATGTGCCACTATCTGAAGCATAGGAGTGCCAGAAGGAGAAGAGGAAGAGAAAGAAATTGAAAACTTATGTGAAAACATAATGAAGGAGCCCTGGCTGGTGGCACAGTGGATAAGGCACTGGCCTGCAAACCCAAATGTTGCTCGTTCAATTCCCCATCCAGGGCACATAACCTGATTGCAAGCCAGGTCTCCAGCCCTGGAGGCAGGCGAAAGGCAACCATACATTGATGCCTCTCTCCCTCTTTGCCTTTCTCCCTACTCCCTCTCTGAAAATAATAAATAAAATCTTACAAAAATAATAATAATGAAGGAAAACTTCCCTAATTTGGTAAAGGAAATAGTCATATAAGCCCAGGAAGCAGAGTGCCAAACAAGCTAGACTGAAAGAAGACCATACAAGGACACATCATAATTAAAATGTCAAAGATTAAAGATAAAGAGATCATCTTAAAAGCAGCAAGGGAATAGAAGAGAGTTACCTACAAAGGGGTTCCTATAGGCCTGTGAGTTGATTTCTCAAAAGAAATTTTGCAGGGAAGAAGGGACTGGCAAGAAGTATTAAAAGTGATGAAAAGCAAGGACCTACAACCAAGATTACTCTATCCAGCAAAGCTATCAGTCAGAATGGAAGGACAGATAAAGTGCTTCCCAGACAAGGTAAAGCTAAAGGAGTTCATCATCACCAAGCCATTAATATATGAAATGTTAAAGGGACTTATTTAATAAAAAGAGGATCAAAATTATGAACATTAAAAAGGCAACAGAAAAAAAAAGGCAACAGACTCCCAGCTATCAACAACAGAACCTAAAAAAATTAAAATAAAATAAAAACAAAGTAAGCAAACAACCAGAACAGGACCAGAATCATAGGTATGGGAATCTTTGGGAGTGGGAAGGTATGAAATGAGGAAATAGTGCAGGGACTAGGAAACATAATTGGTGGGTACAAGATAGACAGGGAAAAGTTCAGAATAATAGAGGAAAGGGTGAAATCATAGAACTTCTCTGTACATCCCGTGGTCATGAACTAAGGGGGGCGGGACTGCAAGAGGGAATGGGGGTCCTGGGTGGAGGCGAGCAAAGGGAGAAGAATTTGGGACAACTATAATAGCATAATCAATAAAATATACTTTAAAACTACTTTAAACTTAAAATATCTCTTATTGTTTAAGGCAGTTTGAATTGGATGTTCCTTATTGAGATAAAACTTACATAACAAAGGTCATCATTTGACCATTTTTAAAATTACCATCCACTGTAGATATTTATTTATTTAAATATTTTATTTATTATTTTTATAGAGGGGGTAGGGAGAAAGGCAGAAAGAGAGAGAGAGAGACATCAATGTATGGTTGCCTTTCACCTGCCTCCAGCTACAGACCTGGCTGGAGACCTAGCTTGCAATCTGGTTACATGCCCTGGCTGGGGATCGAACCAGCGACCTTTGGGTTTGCAGGCCAACACCTTATCCACTGTGCCACCAGCCAGGGCTCATTGGACTTTTTTATTTTTAATGTTTTTTTAAAAATTTTATTGTTGTTGTATTATATCCATCCCCTTTTTGCTCCCCTCTGTCCCCCTTCCTACCCACCCATTCCCCCCAAAGTCAATCTCATTTGACCATTTTTAAGTGTGCAATTCAGTGATTGTTGTGCAACCATATCATCAGAATTTTTTTCATCATCCCAGAAAGAAACCTTGTACTCATTAAGCCTTGACTCATTAAGTCACTCCTCATCATCCCCTCCCTCTAGCCCTAGCCAACCAGTAATCTCCTTTCTGACCCTATGAATTTGCTTATTCTGAATGGAATTATGTAATATGTGACCTTTTGTATCTCACTTCATTAAGGGTAATCTTTTCAAGGCTCATTCATGTATCACTACTTCATTTCTTTCTATGGCTGAATAATGTTCCACTATAGGATAAATACCATATTTTACTTATCCGCTCAACAGTTAATGGACATTTGTGACGTCTCCCTTTTTTTTTTTTTTTGCTATTGTGAATAGTGCTGAACTATTCCTGTTCAAGTATTTTGTTTGAACACTTGTTTTCAAGTCTCTTGACTATATTCCTAGGAGTGGAATTGCCAGGTTATATGGTAACTCTATGTTTAACTTTAACTATTTAACTATTTAACTATTTATTTATTTATTTAAATCCTCACCAAAGTATGTTTTACTGATTTTAGAGAGAGAGAAATGAGAAGGAGGGAGAGAGGGAGAGAAGGGAAGGGGAGAGAGAGATACATGTGAGAAACATTGATGGGTTACCTCCCATGCCCACCCTGACCAGAGGTGGAACAACCTTTTGGTGTACAGGTCGATGCTTCAACCAACTGAGCCACTTGACCAGGGCTATGTTTAACTTTTTTTTTTTTTTAAGATTTTATTTATTATTTTTAGAGAGAGGGGAAGGGAGGGAGGCAGAGAGGGAGAGAAACACCAATGTATGATTGCTTTTCACCTGCCTCCAGCTATGGACCTGGCTGGAGACCTGGCTTGCAACCTGGTTATGTGCCCTGTCTGGGAATTGAACCAGGGACCTTTGGATTCGCAGAACAGGGCCTATCCACTGAGCCACCAGCCAGGGATATGTTTAACTTTTTAAATTAATGACTACATCATTGTACATTCAATCAGCAGTGTATGCGTGTTCCAACTTTTATTATAAAAAATAGTAAGTGTGCATAGATTAAAAAAAAAAAAAAAGATTGTATTCATTATTTTAAGGACCTGGATGGAAACCTGGCCTGCAACCTAGTTATGTGCCCTGACTGGGAATCGAACCAGCGGCCTTGGGTTCGCAGACCAGCACCTATCCACTGAGCCACCAGCCAGGGCTAAGTGTGCATAGATTAAAAAATATTGCTACATGGCTTATGGCAAAATGTAACAACAGTCTTCTAGCCATACCTCTGTTCCATTCCCCAGAGGCAACTTTCATCTTTTAACTTTTTCCCTTGTTTTAAACCATATTTGAAATAATATGAATATGCTTCAATTTCATAGTTTATCAGTTCCAGGTGTTACATTCTGCTGACTTCAGTACTCTGTTTTCTTTCTTATACAACTTTTTGCTTTTCCCAAAATTATCATTTGTCATATTTTCATTTGCTTAGCTTTCTGTGTTTTACTTTTTTTCACATGCTCCAAATGCCAGTCTGATTTCTTGATGCTTTGTATTTGGCTTGTTTTCCCTGTTTTCTCTTTAGAAGTGCTTAGGGTCTTTTCTGTTTTTTAAATTCCTGGTGCTCCGAAATTCGTTGACAAATATCTGCACTGTGTTTTTGTTTGTTGTGCTAGCTTTTTGGTGAGCTCTTTTAACCTGGAAACTCAGGTACCTCAGATCTGGAAACTTTTTCCTGTAATATTTCCTTTGATATTTTAAAGATATTTGTTATCAGGACTTGTTGAATAATCTAAACCAGTTCCTTTAAAAATATTCAAGCCCTGGCTGGCCTAAGGTCTCTGGTTCAATTCCCAGCCAGGACACATAAACAGGCTGCAAGCCAAGTCTCCATCCAGGTGCGTAGCTGGAGGCAGGTGAAAGGCAACCATACACTGATGTTTCTCTCCCTCTCTGCCTCCCTCCCTTCCCCTCTCTCTAAAAATAATAAATAAAATCTTTTAAAAACATATTCAGCAAACATTTCTGGATGTTTTTTTTATTTTGTGTTTCATTGTTTTTCTAAGTAGAAAGATAATGCCTACATAAGTAAGAAACTAAACAAAAATGAAAAGTGTATAATTTAACATGCTTTTTAATTTAAAAATTTTTAAAGATTTTATTTTTTCTTTTTACAGAGAGGGGAAGAGAGGGAGAAAGAAACCAGTTGAGCCACCCAGGGCTCACTGAGGCTTTAGAAGGGCATATTAAACTGCCCCAACTGGTTGCCAGTTCCATTCCTGGTCAGGGCATGTTCATGGATTTTGGGTTCAGTTCCCAGCTGGAGTGCATTTGAGAGGCAATCAATCCATATTTCTCTCTCACATCGATGTTTCTCTCCCTCTCTTTCTCCCTCCCTTCTCCTCTCTCTAAAACCGATAAATAAAATGTTTTAAATTTTTTAAATAAAAAGATTTGCTGAAAATGGAGATGCAGTAATAAAAACAAAGTCACTTTTAATAGTTGTATAGGATTCCATTGGAAAGATATACCACTCATTATATTAGTTGACCAGAAATCCACTGGCAGGCAACCATTTTCAGTTTCTCTTTACTGTAAAATAAATGCTGGGTTGTCCATCTTGTATATACAGATGCCACAATTAAAATTTTTATTATTACTTATTTATTTATTTTGAGAGAGAGAGGAAGGGAAGGAGAAAGAGGGAAAGAAACTCTGATGTGTGAGAGAAATGTAAATTATTTGACTCCTACATGCCCCCAACTGGGGACCTGGCCCACAACCCAGGCATGTACCCTGACCAGGAATCTATCCTGTGACCTTTTAGTGCACAGGCTGACTCTCAGTCCACTGAGCCATACCAGCCGGGGCAGATGCTACAATCTAAGTAGTCCTCTTCTCCCTGTCCTACGGGACATTGGAGGTAGGGAAAGGGTCATGAGAAGATGGGATTTGACTTGTTCCTTATGGAGGAGCTATTGGGAGAGTGTCTGAATGTGCCTGCAGATGACCTTGGCCTTACCTCCCTAATGGCAGTGCTTAGAGCAGCAGTTATGAAACCTCATTGTGCACACAGATCACCTGGGGAACTTGTCACAGGTTTGGAGCTGCACCCAAAAGAGTCGGAATTGGTTTAAGAAGTCCGAAAATCTGCATTTTTAACAAGCGCCCTAGCTGATTGTCATGTGGATGGTTGATGGACCACATTTGGAGAAATACTGAACTGGAAGAGAGAGTAGAGGGAGGTAAATAGTGTTCACCTGAGAAACAGGAGTAGGGGGTTGATATGGAAGAAAATTAATTATGCATCTTCAGTCAATTTAGGGGACCAGGCTCCAGTGTGTTTTGGTTAGGGCAGAATTAACAAAACTGCCTTTAGCTAATACAAATTAGTATGAATGTAAACCATAATTAAAAAATAAAAATTTAAAAATTTAAAAAAATTTAAATCTGCCTTCATTCTCTAAAAGGATCCAGTGATCACCCTGGCTGGTGTGGCACAGTTGGATAAACATCATCCTGAAAATCAAAAGGCCTCAGATTTGATTCCTGGTCAGGGCACATGTCTGGTTGGGGTGGAATTCAGCACATAGGAAAAGGCAACCAATTGATGTTTCTCTCATCTCACGTGATGGTTCTCTCCGTCTTTTTTCCCCTTCCTTCCCTCTCCCTGTCTCTGTCTCTAAAAAGCAATGAAAAAATGTCCTCACATGAGGATTAAGTAAATAAACGAAAGGTTCTGATGATTCTGTTAGTCACCTGGAATGACCCCACACCCCCTCGTCTATCCCTAAACTGTCACTTCCTTCTCTCCCTGGTGCTCAGTGTTATTTGGTTATGAATGTAGGTACATGGAAACAGCTCAGCATATTCACTGGGGCAAAAAGCCATGGGCTGTGACTGGGAATGGTGGGAGCCTAACTTAGGGCTATCAACAGAAATATCCAAGTTAGGGATACTGCTGGAAAGTGGGAGAATAATCCCATCTTGGAGAGGATGTGGCACAACTGGAACTCTGATGGGTGCAACATAAATTGGTCCATCTACTCTGAAAAACAATTTGACTCAGTAATTCTACTCCAGGGTATATACCCCAGAGAAACTCTTACACTTGGGCTCCAGGAAACAGACACCAAAACAGCAAAAAAATAACTGGAAAGAATCCAAATGCCCTTGGACAACATAATGGCTAAGTTCTTTGTGGTACATTCACACAGTAAAATACTATACATAGTACAAATTAATGAACTATATACACGTAAGTATGGATGAATTTGAAAAATATCTGAAAAAGTAATTCAGAAAATGCATTCTTGTAAAATTTAAAAATAAGGAAAACTAAATAATTTATTGTGTGGGGCTTTATGTGTGTGAAAAATATAAAGAAAAGCAAAAGATTGTGGGACAGATTTAAAACAGGAGTCACCACTGGTTAAGGGGGGGGGGGTGGAATCTTTGAGCACAGATGACAGTGGTCTAGCTGTTAAGTGGGGTGGTGGGTTTACAGGTGTTTGTTTTATTATCATGCCTATAATGACACACTTGGAGCATACTATTCTTTTGTTATATCAAATATTTCAAAATTTAGAAAGTAAAGAGAGAAAGCCACTACTGTAGTCTCTCAAGGTCATTTACCTCTGAACCCCATCGCTCCTCCAATAGGCACTGTGGACCAGGAAGCAAGATGTCAAGCCTGAGAGGCCAATGGAAGCTTATAAACATCCACCTCCCTTTCACCATTCAGAGATAGGAACATGCCCCTGTTCTGCCCCCTTCCAACCTGGTTCTCATGGGCTTATTTATATATGTCACTAACTAATGTCCTCTTTTTCCAGCCAAGCTGAGTGCATGTTTAGATAAGATGCCATTCTTTTCTAACAACAACAGGACTATGCTTGGGAACACTGTTTTCTAAACAAGCAAGCCATCCTAGCACCTACATTTCTTTTTCTAATGCATCCCTCCCACCCGTTTGGTTTTTTTTTTTTTTTTTTTTTTTTTTACCAGTGTCACATCTGGCTGGGCCTCCTGGCTTCCTTTTGGCTCCCTTCCTGATTGTGAGCTCAGCCAGCAGGACCAGAGCTCTCCTGGGTCTTGAACATTCTCCCTCTTGCATGTATCTAATTGAAGGACTACTCAACCTTTAGAAGAGGGGCAGAGCTCCTGAGTAAAGCTTAGCCTTGAACAATGTAGTTGAATAGATTACAATTTAAATAGGTGTATTCCAGTCCCCCCTTTCCCCTGTGGCTCATGGTAGACCCCTCATCACCGTGGAGCCTATTGGTTTGCCTAAGAGAGAATATTGTTTTTTGAGATGTAAGTAACGTGTGAGGGCCATTAAAAGATGGAAAAGATGTTAAAGTTCATCTCATTTTACCCATTTGCATTAAAGATAAACAACTAAGGCTAAACTGGGAAGGAGATTGGGAAGGAAACTGGGATGGGCTAGGGACACTTTACTGGCAGATGTTTGACTAGAACCCAGGTCTCCACTTCCTCATCTCTTTGCCTCCCTGGTGTTGCTGAGGCGTAGAGGTGAGGGGGACAGACCTACAGACACTGGCTTAGCCCTGCTCAAGCTTCATCCAAGGGCAAGACATTCAACCTCAGACAATGTTGCCTATGAAACTGCTGACACTATCTGGGGGCGGGAGGAGCCCGCCTCACCTGTCAGCTGGTCTATTGCACAATCTGACAAACTGAGGCTTGAAACTCTTCTTCCCACCCTAGATCCAGCTATAGAAGGGCAAAATCAGAGTTCAGAGACTAACAAAAGTTTGGACATTACCCTACCTCTCCCTCCAACGCTCACTCTCCCCCTGCACGGGTTGGGGTACACTGAGGGTAAGAAAGGCCTGAGGAGGGGATGCAGAGGTGGGAAAGCAAGCTCTCTGCAAGAGTTGAAGGGGAGCAGGGTTAGTTCTCCTCCTCACCGCAAATGGGTATCTACTTTTGGGGAGAGAATTTGTGGACAAGGTAGAATAGAGGAGGAAGAAGCTTTGGCCTGGTCCTTCCTTTAGCCCCTGAGTTAAGAATTTATCTTTGCAATGAAGAAATAGGAGAAGGTGAGACACGGAGCTGAGTTGGTCTGTGAGGCTGCTGGTGTAGACTCAAATGGAGGCGGTGGAGGCTGGACTCAGTGCAAAGATGTCTGGGGCCCCGTTTTTGTTCCTTGACCAGTGAGGCAGCAAATGGAGAGACCAGAACTGCGCCTGGCCCCTCCCAGCTCTGGCACACACGCAGGCTGCCATAGCCCCAGCCTAAAACAGAGCCATTACTCAGGGTTCCACCGAAGACCCCTTAGCAACAATTAGAGCTTGTTTTGTTTTGCTTTATTACTATTATTCAACTGTCATACATGAGACTGCCTCACTATAACACAAAGGGGAGTTCTATTTTCATTTAACTTTACAATATGCACACCAAGTCCAGGCTAGATCATACAATCTGAACACAGATATTTAAACTTCTCCATGCTATTTATGTTTACAATGCACAGAAATCCTGTGCCTTTTAGTGACTAGAGGAGCGTTGATAGCTCTACAAACCTCAACCCTCAGACCCAGTTGTGTGAAACATAGAACTTAGCTTTATTGTTGTTCTCCAATTAGTCTTGCACAGTATTTTTGCGGGGGGGTGGGGGTGCTTTTGTTGGGCATTTATCCCTTCAAGCTCAGTGGCTCTGTCAGCTGTCTCCATTCCCAACTTGGTGACATGGGATATAGTCCCTGGACACAGCGAGTAGCCATGCTCTCCTCAAGGACCCAGTCTCCTGCTCTCCTTCTCACAGAACTCTCTGCTCTTTCTTTTTCTCTTTCTACCAGCCTGGGGAGAAATATTGATGTATATAAGATTCTCAAAATATTTTAAAAATAGAAATGATAGTAATGTATGTTTTTAAAAATTGAATACTAAGATCTAGTGATGAATCTAATAACTTAAAACACTTTTAAAAAATTTTATTTATTACTTTTAGAGAGAGGGGAAGGGAGAGAGGCAGAGAGGGAGAAAGACATCAGTGTATGGTTGCCGTTCACCTGCCTCCAGCCACGGACCTGGCTGGAGACCTGGCTTGCAACCTGGTTATGTGCCCTGGCTGGGAATCAAACCAGCTATCTTTGGGTTCACAGGCTGGCGCCTTTATCCACTGCGCCACCAGCCAGGCCTAATTTCATACTTTTGAAGTAGTGATAAATGTTAACAATATTTGAACATATTGCAACAACCGTAATAATATATGAAGGTAGCTGATTTCTGCAGATGAAAAGGCATGGATGCTGTTAATAGAACAGTGGTTTGTTGCCTACATTCATAATGGAAGGAAATGCTACATTTCAGATACAGATGAATGAAAATAAAAATGTGATTTTTTTTCCCATCTAAGTTCAAGAGCCTAAGTCATAAGAAACTCTAGTTAGAGGAAATTCATTTCTCTCAATCCCAATTTCATTAATAACAGCCCAAATTCTCCTTGAGACTGGTAGCAGAAGACCTATTATCTGCTTTATTGAAGGGAGGTAATTTATTTATCTAAATAAAATTTCTTTTTATCTTTAATGGGGTTTATTTACTCCTAGTTTACACACAGAATTAACATACCTGATCTCTTTTTAACTCACAGAACAAGAAAAGCAGCAGAGTAGAAAAGGCATATGCAGCTTCTAAGAAAATACATTTGTAATACCTAAAGTGATTGCCAACAGCCTGAAATGCAGGGAGTAAAAAAATTTTGAAGGCACACAAGAATTCAGAAATCATAGACAATTGGAAAGATTTAGCTGGTGAGGGAGCAAATAACTCTATTTTGCTTCACTGAGATTACAGTAATTGATATTCATCACTATGACCCCATAGTCTGAAGAAAGAACAAAAGAATGTATGTTTGTTAACCTATACTTAGGAAGAAGTACTGGATATTATATACTTAGCACAATTTCCACACAAGATGGTTAAAATAGATTTTGAAACAAATATTACACCCACAACCCTGTATAATCTTATTCCTGGGGCACTTGAGCTTTCCTATGCTCCCCTGGGAGTAAAGGACAGAGGTGGGGATTGTGGGATCACTGAAAGAGAACCCTTCTCGGTTCAAATGGCAACCTCCATAGCAAACGATAGGGCACGGAGAACAGGACCCAGGTGACTCCCATTCATCCAATGATGGTCAGTAGCTCCTAACCCACAAAATTAGGAAATCTTTTCCCATTTGGGCCAAAAGTCCTCAATTCCACCCTGGGAATAGGGCCTGGCAGAAGAGCCGCCAACAGAGATATCAAAGGCAAGCACTGAGCTTGGCTGGTCCAAACCTGCCTTTTACAGATGAGGACACTAAGGCCAGAGATGAAATTACTATGAAATTAGCATAGTTTCTACTTCAAATATTTTGGTATAATTCAATGATAAAGCCATTCGGGCCAAAAGTTAAGTATAGAATGATTAGGATTTCTAGTTCTTCTTGTGTTCTTATTGGAGAGTTTTATTTTTATCATATTAAATATTTGCCCATTTCAACAAAATACAGAAATTATTGGAATAAAGTTGTTTGTAGCCTCATTTAAAATATCTGTAGCCCTGGCTGGTAGCACAGTGGATAAGGCGCCGGCCTATGAACCCAAAGGTCGCAGGTTCGATTCCCAGCCAGGGCAACATGACTAGGTTACAAGCCAGGTCTCCAGTCAGGTCTGTGGCTGGAGGCAGGTGAAAAGCAACCATACATTGATGTCTCTCTCTCTCTCTCTCTGCCTCTCTCTCTTCCCCTCTTTCTAAAAATAATAAAAATAAAATCTTAAAAAAAAATCTGTAGATTCTGTAGGGCTAATCCTCCCCCCCTTTTTTTTTTTTTTATCCCTGATAATGGTTACTTAAACCTTTTCTCTTTTTCTCCATCAGCTGTACCAAAGTTTTAGAAATTAGTCTCTTCAAAATACCAACATTTATCTTTATTAATATTCTCTATTGTATGTTTGATCTCTACTTCCTCAAGTTTCTGCTCTTATCTTTTAAAAAATATTTATTTGTTTTTAGAAAGAGATGAAGAGGGGTGGGGAGAGAAGGAAGAAGAGAGGAAGAAACAGAGTGAGAGGAACATCAATCAGTTGCCTCTCTCATTCACCCCAACTGGGCACATGCCCTGACTGAGAATCAAACCTGCTACCTTCTGCCTTGTGGGACGATGCCTAACCAACTGAACCACACCAGTTAAGGCTGCTCTTATCTTAATGACTTATTCTTTCATGTTCTTTGGATTTAATCTGTCATTTAAAAACTTTTCTTGACATGGATGCTTCAATCATTGATTCTTAGCCTTCCTTTCTGATATACATGTTTAAAACTAAACTTTCCTTTAGCACAGTTGCATCCCAAACAGATCAAAACTGCAAGTTATGCAAAGTGTGTGCAGAGGCGAGAACTTTGACCTCCATCTGTACCTAGAAACAAAGTCTTGCCACACCATCCCCAGTGGAACAAAGGACCAGGACATAATTGGAACTTGAACATCTGAATCCTTTCAGAAGTCAAGGGCCACATTGTCCAGGAAGATGTGGTGCCGGTGCATCTTTACCATAAATGGCCAAGTTCCAAGGTCCTCCAATTAAAACTTGCCCCACCAGCACTTCTGCATACCTGTTTCCCCGAGCTCCTTAAAATTCCTTAACTTTCTCCAATGAGCAGGATGGATTTAGGCACCAATGGATCTCCCATCTTCTCAGTTGGGAGACCTGAGTTGGGGATCAGCCTTCTTGATCAATATACCTTTCCTTACTTCAAAGTCTGACATTTTGAGTTTTGGCCTTTCTAAGTGTTGGGCACACAAACAAAGCTGTTGTCTTCACGTCTGACGTGGAAGCTTCAAGTCCACAGAGCAGGCAGTTGGAAAAAGAAAATGAACATAAAGTAAAGGAGAACAAAAATAAGCTGTAACTCACAGGCTCGAGCTAGAGTCTTTAAGGATTAACTGAGTTGATGGTGTGGGTGTCCTGTGGATGCAGGGCTCTTTCCACAGAGCTAAACACCCATACCTGGCCCAGAAGTCAGAGAAGCTGAAGTAGTTACATGCATGGCTGCTGCCTCAGACCAATGAGGTGAGGCAGCAGATAATCCACAACATATGTCAGCTACAAAGTAGCTGCTTCATTACTGCACTCCAAAGCTCCCACAGGAAACTCTTTAGTGGCTCATGCTAAATGGAAACATACTGAAAAGGGAACTGTGGGAATGTAATTTAGTCTAGCCAAGCTGAAACATTTCAAAGGTATTATACTTACTATTATAGCTCAATGGTTATGAACACCTACCCTAGAGTCAGACTTCCCAAGTTCTAATTGCAGTTCCTTTATTTAATGCTGTGTGTCCAACTGAAACTAATACAAAATAATATTGATTGTAAACTGTAAAAGTAAGCCCCGCTATTTGAACCTCACTTTAAACAAGATATATATATATATATCCAAGAGTAAGTTACTTTGGCTTTCTGTGCCTCAGCTTTCTTGTCTATAAAATGAAAATAAAACAATGGTACTTACCTTCAAAATTTGTGTGAGGTTTAAATGAGATAATATATACTTGCTGTTGATATATTATTGATATATTATCAATCAGGGTTAGCTGATTGGAAAAGTAAAATAAATGTTAGTTATTAATTGTGTGATCTTGGGCAAATCATTTAATTTTTCTGA
This sequence comes from Noctilio leporinus, assembly GCA_004026585.1. Lineage (NCBI taxonomy): Eukaryota > Metazoa > Chordata > Mammalia > Chiroptera > Noctilionidae > Noctilio > Noctilio leporinus. The sequence continues at coordinate 147,551 of PVIW01002470.1, read as the reverse complement.
TCTTCAGGGGGGTTTTCATCTGTAAAGTGGAGATAAATTCCTTGGCCTATTTGAAAGGCATCTACTGAGGATAAAATGAAATATACCATCTTTTTATTTTTTTATTTATTATTTTTAGAGAGAGGGGAAGAGAGAGAGGCAGAGAGGGAGAGAGACGTCCATGTATGGTTGCCTTTCACCTGCCTTCAGCTACAGAGCTGGCTGGAGACCTGGCTTGCAACCTGGTTCTGTGCCCTGGCTGGGAATCGAACCAGAGACCTTTGTGTTCATAGGCTGGCGCCTTATCCGCTGTGCCACCAGCCAGGGTGAAATATACCACCTTAAAGTCTTATTCAAATGTGAACAGAGGTGATGATGATCATAAGTACCTCTCTTAGCTCCTTCCAGCCTCAAGACTGATACGTATCCCAGTGACTAATCTAAAGTGAGCTCATCAGTGATTGTTGATTAGAAGAGTAGTTGCCCAAATGCACCATATTAACGTACAATATTAATAGTAGGAAAAACTGAGTGGGGGGAGGTATATAGAATTCTCTGTGCTATCTTTGAAAATTTTCTATAAATGTAAAACTATTAAAAATAAAACATTTATTTAAAAAAAACTTTTAAAAAACTTAAAGTAAAGCTTAGGAAAAGAAATTGGTCCTCAAACTTTAGCAGGCATCAGAATCCCCTGGAAAGCTGTTCAAATATTCCTTGCTGGGTTCTGCTGCACTAGTTGGGACTTAGTAGGTCTGGGAAGGGGCCAGAGAAGTTGCATTTGTTTTTTTCTTTTCTTTCTTTCTTTTTTTTTTTAAAGATTTTATTTCATTATTTTTAGAAAGAGGGGAAGGGAGAGAGACGGAGAGGGAGAGAGACATCAATGTATGGTTGCGTTTCACCTGCTGACTGGAGACCTGGTTTGCAACCTGGTTATGTGCCCTGGCTGGGGAATCAAACCTGCGACCTTTGGGTTCGCAGGCCGGCACCTTATCCACTGTGCTACCAGCCAGGGCTCTTTTTTTTTTTTTTTTTTTAATTTTATTGTTGTTGTATTACATCCAGGCCCTTTTTGCTCCCCTCTGTCCCCCTCCCCACCCACCCATTCCTCCCAAAGTCAATCCCACCTGTTGTCCATATCCATGGGTCCTTTATACTAGGTTCTTGAGAAGTTGCATTTCTAATAAGCAATGCTAAGACTGCTGACCTGAGAATCACACTTTGAGAACCACTGACATAAAATTGAAAGTATAAGAGTTTTCCTGTACTTCTCATAAACAGAGTCTTCTATTTATCATGGCCTGTTATTTCGTGGCTCATTTTGTTCATGAGATCCCCCAATATTTACTTACCAGGCAGGAAGAAGGAGATAACTGATGACCAGCTCAGTCACTGAGCAGAACAGAGTTCAACAGGACTTGGAAAAATCACTTTTACCTCCCTCCCCCTTTTCTCCGACCTCTTCAAAGCTTAGGCTGTGGATCAAGCCATGTTTAAAATAATACACACACATATATACTTAAGTATATAAATTTAATTGTAAAGAAAAGTATGCTCGTGGAGAAGAATTAAGAAAAATTAAAAAAGAAAAAAGAAAAAATTACTCACAGTTTTCTCATCCAAAGACAACCATTTAATCTTTTTTTAATTAAAAAAAAATATTTTATTTATTATTTCCAGAGAGAGGGGAAGGGAGAGAGGCAGAGAGGGAGAGAAGCATCCATGTATGGTTGCCTTTCACCTGCCTCCAGCTACAGACCTCTATGGAGACCTGGCTTGCAACCTTGTTATGTGCCCTGACTGGGAATCAAACCAGCGACCTTTGTGTTCACAGGCCAGCGCCTTATCCACTATGCCATCAGCCAGGGCTAATAAAATCTTTTTTTTTAATGTAAAAAAAAAAAAAAAAAAAGGACTACATTTTTACAATTAGCTTTTTTACTTAATACTGTATCAATACAAATATATTATTGTATTATATTTGTAAACATTAAATAATTGGTTTTAAGTTTTATTTATTTATTTTTGGAGGAAGGGAGAAAGAGAGGGAGCAAAACATTGATGTGCGAGAAACATAGATTGCTTGCCTCTCACATGCCCCCAACTGGGGACCTGGCCCACAACCCAGGCATATGCCCTAATAGCAAATTATCCTGGCAACCTTTCTGTTCGCAGGCCAGCACTCCATCATATGAGCCACAGAAGCTGGGGCTAAATAATTGTATAACACTGAAACTGCTTCTCTCTTGTTGGATGCTTCAGTTTTTCCAGTGTTTTCACTGTTGTGAAAGAAGGTTCAGACCTGACTGGTGTGGTTTAATGTGTTGGGTGTTGTTCTGCAAACCAAAAGGTAGCCAGTTCAATCCCTGGTTGGGTCACAGGCCTGGGTTGTGGGCCAGGTCCCTGGTTAGGGCATGTGGGAGAGGCAGACAATCAATGTTTCTCTCACAGATCCATGTTTCTCTCCCTCTCTCTCTCATTTCCTCTCTCTCTAAAAGTAAATACATAAAATCTTTTAAAAAAGAAGTTTTAAATTTCACAGCTGTATGAATTCAGGTGTGAAAAAAATAACTTTCTTTATTTTTCTATAACTGAATAAATTTCTTTCTTGAGCCCCAGATTTCTAGAAGTTAAAAACATAATCAAGTCCTTCCAGATAAATTCAATTATAATCAGAATCTTTCTGCTCTTCCCAGCTCTTCACCTACCTCTTTTTCACAGAGGGAATATGGAGAGGGGATAGCTACTTCTTGAGCTTTCTCTTCATTGCCTCAGGGTTGCCTCCTTTTCCTATATAACAGGTGAGTCATCCCTGTCTGGCTCCTAGAAAGGTGGCAGTGGTGTTGTGTGCGTGGGAGTTGGGAAGGGTTGCTCCTCTCTGCTGGCAGTCTGCTGACATGTAGTCATATATTCATGTATCCATGTGGCATCCTCCTAACTCAGCCAGGAGATTCCCCTGCTTCTGACTGTACCACCCTGCTTCCCAAAGGTGGGAGAATCTTCTGTTACTTATCTCAAGCCTAGATATGCCAAGCTATCATTTCTACAACATAGAATCTGTACCATAAAGATGGATGATTTGCTATGAGGCTTGCTTCCTGCCTAGGCTTTGCCTAGGAATCAAGGTCTTTTAAATCCTCAGTTAATTGAACTGGAGGCTTTATTGAACTTCAAATGGGGTGAGGTACATAGCCCCTGCTGTTTTGCTTCCTGGTCACACTCTCCACCTGTCTTCTCTCTCTACTAAGTTTTATCTATTTTAGAGGAGAGGCAAGGAAACTGTTTTTGACTATTGTTTGACATGATTTGACAGGTCTCTTCATATATAGTTTACTCTTACATTTGAATACATAGTTTGTGAGTTTAAAAGCTGAAATTTTGTTGACTTTCTTCTTTGGTTCTATACTAACAACTTCTCTAAATGGCTCTTAGTCTCACAACCCAAAAGAAGGGGAAAGAATACACTGGTTATCATCCCATTATTCTGCCTCATAACTAATGCTGCAGAAATACTTGGGCACCTGCCACCAGTGACCTTTGACAGACAGGGTAGGGCTGACAATAGTGTATGAGCCAAGGCCTGATATCACTAAGGAAGGTGAGGGGAGGCTCTAGAGGCTAGAAAGAATGGTATGAGCAGGTGATTCACCCTATGTACAACCTGGCACTGTCCAAAGAACTATGAGCAATTGCCTGTCTCTTCTCCTTCAGTGAGCAAAGATGAGGAGAATGCCCTGACACAATTAAGAGTGCCCTTTCTGGTCCACAGGGCAATGACTGTCCAAAGCAATTGGCGTACTCATTCATAGCCCCCATACCTCCCAAACCTGTCTATCTCTCTAAGAATCTATCTATACCCTTTATGTATGTATAATTTAGATATTTTCTTTAAACAGTTTCCCAGAAATGGAACTACTGAATCAAAGAATAAAATATGTAAAGTTATGATGTTAAAGAAGAGATGTACAGCCATGATCTTAACACAAAAATGCCACAACTGTTAACTTAGGGTGATCAAGCATCAGAGACACTGGTGGTAGGGAATAAACTGGTACAATCTTTCTGCAGGGAAATTTGTCAATATGTCAACATGTATAATACACTTTAACCTAGCATCTCCACTGTGGGGAATTTATTTCAATGAAATAATTGTACAGTGAATAAGGGTATATATATGTGTGTGTCAAGAGGTCAAAGATATTTATAATGGTTAAAAATAGATATTTATTTCCCAGCCAGGGCACATAATCAGGTTACAAGCCAGGTCTCCAGCCATGTGCATAGTTGGAAGCAGGTGAAAAACAACCATACATTGATGTCTTTCTCCCTCTCTGCCTCTCTCTCTTCCCACCCCTCTAAAAATAATAAATAAAAAAATAAAAAAATAGATATTTAAATATTTAGCAATAAAAGATAATTAACTAAAAATCATACATCCACATGATCTAATAATATGTAGTCATTTTAAGTGATGAGAAGAATCAATATTAACTGAGAAGAAAAAATATTCAGTGAAAAGAGCAAATTAGAAAAAAATACATACAGTATTATCCCTTTAAAAATAATAGCATGTGCCCTGACCAGTGTGGCTCAGTTGGTTGGGTATCATCCTGTGAGGCAAAGGGTCTCTGGTTTGATTCTTGGTCTGGGCACATGCCTAGGTTGCAGGTTAAGTCCCTGGTAAGGGCACATTTGAGAGGCAACCAATCAATGTTTCTCTCTCTCTCTCTTTCTCCCTCCTCCCCCTCTCTCTAGAAAATAAATAAAATCTTTTAAAAAATTACATTGTGTACATATGTGTAAAAGGCCAGATCCAGACTGGTGTGGCTCAATTGCTTGAACATCATCCCACAAAGCAAAAGATCACTGGTTCAAATCCTGTCAGGGCATATGACTGGGCTGTAGGTTTGGCCTGTGGATGAGGTGCATATGAGAGGCAACCCATAGATGTTTCTCTCACATCAAGGTTTCTCCACACCCCCATCTCTCTAAAACTAAACTTTAAAGTTTTTTAAAAGATCAGAAGAAAACATACCAACATATGAAATATATAAATATATGTATTACTTTTAAAATCAAAGGGAAAAATACTGGAAGCTAGCGCATGTAATTAACCTTCTTGGAATGTTATTACATACATTTTAATTTGTTATTCATATGCAGGTCTAGCTGAAACAGATTTCTTGGACCCCATGGCTCTTTTCATTTTACTAAGCTCAAGCTTTGCTTTTCCTGTGGATAACTCCAAGTTCTCCACTCTGTACCTCGTCCCACAAGCCCCTGTTCTGTTTCCACCAGGTTCCTTAGTCCACATTCTTTTCAAAAGTGAATCTTGCCCTGTGACACCTCTTGAAAGTGTTTCACCTTGGAAAATCTCCAAGAACAGTTTCCTTTTACAGGCTGTCATTTTAGCCAGACTTAGAGGTCACAAATCCCCTGCAGCATGGGGCCTGGTGTGGATGAGGGTGCCAGAGCCAAAGTGGCACTTCTGAGGCACTTAATAGATCAAACAAAGTCCACTGCCAAGAAGTCACCTGGGCTGGGCCAGTAATATACCCTGATAAACTGCTTGGAGAGTCTGGTTTTCAACCCTTGGACTCCAGCCATGGGAGGCCTCAGCAGAACTGAAGGTCCTGCTCATTCAGCTGATTTGGGCCTCAGATGTGCCATCTCCCTAAACCTGGCCACTGGAAGTGAGGGAGGCGCAAAGGGCAGGGAAGACTCCCATGAATGCAGAAGGCAGACAAACCTGACAGGTGCAGCTCCTGCTCCCACGGAGGGCGTTCACTTCCCCTCTGCTTTATTTTCCCAACAGTGGGCTCATATAGGCTCTCACAGCTGGCAAGGCCATTAGACATCATCGTGTCCTTTATAACTCAGAGAAGCCAAGCCACTTGCTCACTGATGCAGAGTTTATGATGTAGCAGGTACCAGAGCGCAGCTTTCCTGACTCCTGGCTCAGAGCTCTTTAATACGATACTGTTTATCTTCTTCATAAACGGAGATTTCTAAAGCAAACTGTCCTATGTCATTTTATCCTCAAATTAAGACTGTCCCGATGTATGACTATAAACTATCAAAACTAGAGAATAAATGGGCCCAACCCATTTTTTTACAAATGAAAAACTGAGGCCCAGAGAGATGACCCAGGGTCACTTGGCTGTGCAGGTTTTGAGCCAGCCCTTCTGGTCTCATTCACAGTGATTTTCACTATAGGTGATGCAGGCCCTCAGCCAAACAAGACTGAACAGCATGGAAAACAGGTTTATGTCCCTAGGCGCACTCAGTCACCAGGGAACTTGGTAAGCAGATAACTATCTCTACTTCTCTTTCCTCCTTTTCTTAGTTTAGTGTTGTTTTTTCCCATTCCTGGAGAGATGAGTGACCAACCTCTGTGGATGTCAGTACTGAGGAGCAGAGCCCCCAGCCTAGAAAGAATAAATTAAGAGAAAATGAGAAGTAGAGGTAGAGGTAGAATGTGTGTGTGTGTTGGGGAAAAGTTTAGGCTGAATGTAAAGCTATTTTATTGAGAGTGTGATCTAGTGCTTCATTTAATTAAGGGCAGAGTATTTCAAATCAGGATTGTCTTTTTTTGTAGATAGTTTAAAATTCTGAAAATACCTATGAATGATTTGCTTACCTGCATCACACAGGCCAGGCAATTGCCAAATCTTAGAGCAGAAAGTGACAGTGAATCATAGTATTCTGCTCCCAGCTTCTAGGTTGGTAAATGTTTCAACAGTCCAAGATAAATGAATGTCCCTTCTCTTTCAGATGTTTCCAGAGGGATGATGTCCATCCCTTCACATAATCCTCTGAGGGATGACATGCTGAACAGAAGAATAGGAGATGGAGTGTACTAGTTAGGCAGGGCTGGGACATGTGCCCTCCCTTGGGACTGGTGTCTGAGGTCAGCCTCATCTACTGATATGGATTGCAAGTGGGAAGAATGGTTCTCAAAAGGAAAATCAGAAGACTATTATTAGAAAAAGGGGACATGGGTAGCAGGGAGGAAAAAATAGCTCTGAACATAACAGAGTTAGTGATTGCCTAGAGGTGACATATTAAAATCTTTGTGGATATGGTTGAATCAACATTGATTCCAGTGGTCTTACTATGCTACAGAGGCTAAAGAATGAAGTTATATTCCATTCAGATAGGATTCTGGGTGCCAATTAGGTTCTGCCACTTACATGCATTTCTGTAAGATTTGAAAAATGGAAGTGATGTAGAGGTTGTGCCATATTCTCTTTTTTAAGTATATTTTATTGATTATGCTGTTATAGTTGTCCCCATTTTCCCCTTTTGTCTCCCTTCACCTGGTACCACCTTCCCTCCAGCAATCCCCCGCCTTAGTTCATGTCCATGGGTCATGTGTATAAGTTCTTTAACTTCTCCGTTTCCTACACTATTCTTAACATTCCCCTGTACCTTTTCCCCATTCTCCCCTTTCCCCCTCCCATCTGATAACCCTCCAAATAATCCCCATACCTATGATTCTGTTCCTGTTCTGGTTGTTTGCTTAGTTTGTTTTTGTTTTTTAGAGTCAGTTGATAGTTGACAGTTTGCTGTCATTTTAATATTTATAATTTTGATCTTCTTTTTCTTAAATAAGTCCCTTTAATATTTCATGTAATAATGGCCTGGTGATGATGAATTCCTTTAGCTTTACCTTGTCTGGGAAGCACTTATCTATCCTTCCTTTCTAAATGATAGCTTTGCTGGATAGAGTAATCTTGGTTGTAGGTCCTTGCTTTTCATCACTTTGAATATTTCTTGCCAGCCCCTTCTTGAATGCAAAGTTGTTATTTTTTTGTTTTGTTTGAGCAATCAGCTGATAGTCTTATGGAAACTCCTTTGTAGGTAATGCTCTGCTTTTCTCTTGCTGCTTTTAAGATCTCTATTTATCTTTAACCTTTGGAATTTTAATTATGATGTGTCTTGGTGTGGTTCTCTTTGGGTCTAGCTTGTTAGAGATTCTCTGCTTCCTAGACTTATATGTCTAATTCCTTCCCCAAATTAGAGAAGATTTCCTTCATTATTTTTTCAAATAAGTTTTTAACTTCTTGCTCTTGCTCTTCTCTTTCTGGACCCCCTATGATTTGGATGTTGGTACATTTAATGTTTTCCAGAGGTTCTTAAGCCTCTCCTTGTTTTTTATTTTCTCCCCATTCTTGTTTTTTCTTTTCATTCTGGTTAAATGTTTCTTTTTTTTTTTTTTTTTGGTTTGGACTCTCTGTGCTTCCTGGACTTGTATGTCTATTTCCTTCATCAAATTAGAAAAGTTTCCCTTCATTATTGTTTCATACAAATTTTCAATTTCTTGATCTTCCTCTTCTTCTGGCATCCATATTATTCATATATTGGCACATTTAAAGTCATCCCTAAAGTTCCTAAGCCTCTTCTCACTTTATGCAATTCTTGTTTTCTCATTTTGTACTGGTCAACTTAATTTCTTCCTTATGTTCCAAATCATTCATTTGAACCCCAATTTTCTTCCTGTTACCATTGGTTTTATGTGGATTTTTCTCCATTTCACTTAGCCTTTCTGTTTTTGCCATGTTCAAGCGTATCTGTCAAACCTGTGAGCATCTTTATCACCAGGGTTTTGAACTCCGTGTCTGTTAGGTTGACTATTTCCTTGTCACTTAGTTCTTCCACTGGAACCTTGATCTGTTTCCTGTTTTGAACCATATCTCTCTGTCTTCACAACTTGACAGCCTCCTGTGTTTATGTTTGACTCTGTGTAAATGTTTATTTCTTTCTTTTGTTTCAAATCACTGACTTGAATCCCAGCTTCCTTCCCTTCACTGTTGGTTCCCTGTATATTTTTCTTATTTCACTTAAGGTCACCTTCATTTCTTTCTTTATTTTGTTTGCTGTAATCTATGAGTTCCCTGAGCATACGCATTACTGGTGTTTTGAACTCTGCATCTGATAGGTTGGCTATCTCATTTAGTTAATTTTCTGTTTTTTCTTTCTTTTTTTTTTTCTGTTCTTTCATTTGACTCATTTCTTTGTTTTCTCAATTTGGCAGCCTTTCTGTGTTTGTTTCTGTGTATTAGGTAGAGCTGTTTTTACTCCCTCTCTTAGTAGCCTAGTCTATGTAGTACAGGCACTAGTAAACTGCGTGAGGTGGAACCTTAGGTAATTGCTAGGGTGTGACAACCTGCTTCACTGCTCTGTGGCTCTGTCTATGATGGGGGCTTGGAGAGGGGACAATGCCACTGTCTGATTTCTGATGATTTACCTAACTCTTGCTCTGTTTCCAGTCACTTCAACCTCTTCCTGTATTTTATTGGCACCCTTCCAGATGCTGCCCTGGGGTTTGCCTACAATCTAAGACCATGCAGGCCCCTTAAGTGATGAAAATCCAGCAATTTTTTCCACTGCCCCAACCCCCACTGGTTTTTGCAGCCAAGGGTAATGGGAGCTTATCTTCCTAGTACTGGATCCCTGGGCTGTGCTCTCTGGCCTGGGTCTGGATCTCGCTTTCCCAGGTTATCCCTCCCAATTTTATCTACCCCATGTGAATGTGCAACCATCTGTTCTGTAACAACGGCCTGTTCGAGCCCCACCACTGCTACACCCTGTGTCTGTGATGCCACCCCTCCTACCTGTTTGGATGAACGTGACTTTTATAAGTTCTTGGTTGTTGGGCTTCCATATAGCTCAATTTTCTGGTTGTTATTAATTTTTGAGATATGGTTGTAATTTTCATGGTTGTGTGAGGAGACAAAGCGTGTTTACCTATGCCTCCATCTTGACCAGGAGCCTGTGCCATATTCTTGAGATAAGATTACCAGTGTCCCATCTCCAGGTTCAAGGATGTTGAGAGGAAATTCTGGGGGCAGCGGTGGCATAATTCCACAGTCCAGTGTACAGGTTGGGCTGGTGACAGCAGCTTCCTGGTTCCAGCTTTCTGGTACTTGGATTGTAGTTAGAGCAGCATGTCCTGGAAATCAGCCTTCTTGAATATAACAAAGGGAATGGCTCCCTGGTAGTGTTCTGGGAGTCACTCAAGGAAGCAAACCTTGAGCCTGCTCCTCCAGCCATTTCAGGGGTTTCGTCATCACTTAATCTTTGTGTTGAATCCATTCTGCTTTTAAACACTGGAAATGATTTTGTTCTCTCATGTGATTTTTGACTGTTACATCTGTGTGGCTTGAAGAACCACCTGGGTGGTTTGATTCTGATATGACCTCTCCCTTCCTTGAAAATCACTTATGTAAAAGAAGAATGACATGAAAAGATGTTCATGATATACTAAGAAATAAAAGGAAGTTACAGGTTGTAGATTGTCTGATTCTCTGCTCCTCTTCAAAGTGTATGAGTCTATAACCCAGATATCTGTCTCAGGAGATTGTTAATATTTCCAGCCTTAGAGAGTCATGCTTTCTTAATTATTCAAATACCAGAAATCTAACCTCTATTCCAAATTCTCTGGTGCCCACCCTCAAATAAGCTCCTAAGATTTTTCAAGGGGCTCACTGTTCTAGAAAGTACAAAATTTTCATTCTTCACTGTTTTCGTCATCATTTTTCATTTCTTGCTGGATAACCTCATTCCTTCATTTCACTAAAAATGCTTTACCATTGTGGAAGTAGCACAAAATGAGATCAGAAAGATGACCACATAGGTCCTCATAAACTGTTAAGGCTGTAGGTCTTTATCCCAAGAGTAATGGGAAGTCATTGGAGGGATTTCAGCAAGAGGATTAGATTTGCCCTCCCCTTGGTTAATAGTTCTACCCATCTGAAACAATTTCCCTTCCCCATCCCAGAATATTCTTGAGGCCCAGACCAAATACTGTTTGTCTGTGGATAAATTTGTATTTTTATAATTTTATTGCTGTGATAAAATATGTAATATAAGAGTTGGCACTTTACCCTGGCTGGTGGCACAATGGATAAGGTGCCAGTCTGCAGACCCAAAGGTCGCTGGTTCAATTCCCAGCCAGGGCACATAACCAGGTTGCAAGCCAGGTCTCCAGGTAGGTCTGTAGCTGGAGTCGGGTGAAAAACAACCATACACAGATGTCTCTCTCCCTCTCTGCCTCTCTCCCTTCCCCTCTCTCTGAAAATGATGGGTAAAATTAAAAAAAAAAAAAGATTACAATAAAAAAAATGCTTCACTACTAACCTCAAACTTTGTGTGCAGCAGACTTCACTGAAGATTTGAAATATAGAATTACAGCACTTTACAGTTTGGGTTAAAGCTTAAAATTGAACATTAGATATCAGTGCCTTAGAAAACTACATGCCATTCTCCCTCCTTAAGACATTACTTGATGTCCCTATGTTTGCCACCTATGCCAGGGCTGCCCACTTAGCCTACACTCTGCCTTTGTACAAATTAGAAAAAGATGCCTGCTCTGAGTTGGGCTGATGCAACACCTGTTCCAAAAGAACATGTATGTGGGCAACTGAACATTTAGGCCCCATCTTAACTGGGTAGCTGCCACTGTGTTTTGGCCAGTCCTAGCATATCAGAAATGACATGAGCCAGAGTTGCCAGGCCTTCCAAAAAGGGGGAAAAAGTCAGATGCCTAGATTTTAATTTTGATTTCAATTTCATTTGTTAGTAACTAACAGGCAAATCAAGGTTTTTAACAGTATTTATTATGTGCCAGGTACTTTCCTAAGTACTTTTAAAGTTTCAGTTATCTGGTCTGTATGACAATCTGTAAAGTAGTTACTATCATTAGCTCCACTTTACCGATGAAAAATCTGAGGTGCAGAGATTAAGTTATCCAAAGTCATATAATCGTATGTGGTAGAACAGGATTTGAACTCAGGCCTCTGGTTCTAGAGACTACTCTTAATCATATGCTTTACTACTACGAACTAAATTTGGCCCATGCATTGCAAATTTTTAATTTTTTTAGAGACCAGTACAATCCAATAGAGCTTTCTGTGATGATAGAAATGTTCTATTTTGCACTGTCCATTCTCCCTCCTTTATGAGTAGCATAAGCAAATATCCACTCCCATGTATACATATGTTTATCTACAATAAATAACAAACACATTTATCAGCCTTCTTGCAACTAAATGTGGTCATGTGGCTAAATTCTGCTATGTAAGCAAAAGTGATATATAAACCTTCCAGAAAGGGAGGAGGCTTGCCCTTTTCTCCTTCTTATTTGTGGGAATAATGGACGAATGGCTGGAGCTCCAGCTGTTGTCTAGGATCAAGAGGCAACTTTGGGAATGAAAGCCAATTGTATTGCAGCAAACTGATAGAAGAGACCTGAATTCCAGGCGTCCTGAAGCAGCTCAGGACTTCTGAATGTGAAAGAGAAATGAGCTGTAGTTTGTTTAAGCCACCGCTATTTGGAGTTTTTCTGTGACTTTCAGTTATAACAGGAAGATATGTGGTTTTATCAGCATATAGATTGGGAGCTTCTGACCCATATTGGGGGCTTCTCTGAGGAAGTGATACTTGGATTGAGTTAGCCAAGAATGCAGTGGGATGTAAAAGGTTTTCAGACAAAGGGGAAAAGTCCCTTTGTAGTGGGCCTGCAGGGGAAAGGAGCTTTGCATATTGAAAGGAAGGGAAGAAAGACCAGGGTGGCTGGGACAGGAAAAGCAAGGAGAGAAGTAGCACAAAATGAGATCAGAAAGATGACTACATAGGTCCTCATAAACTGTTAAGACTGTAGGTCTTTATCCCAAGAGTAATGGGGAGTCATTGGAGGGATTTCAGCAAGAGGATTAGATTTGCCCTCCCCTTGGTTAATAGTTCTACCCATCTGAAACAATTTCCCTTCCCCATCCCAGAATATTCTTGAGGCCCAGACCAAATACTGTTTGTCTGTGGATAAATTTGTATTTTTATAATTTTATTGCTGTGATAAAATATGTAATATAAAAGTTGGCACTTTACCCTGGCTGGTGGCACAATGGATAAGGTGCCAGCCTGTGGACCCAAAGGTCGCTGGTTTGATTCCCCAGCCAGGGCACATGACCAGGTTGCAAGTCGGGTCTCCAGCCAGGTCTGCAGCCAGGTCTGTAGCTGGAAGCAGGTGAAAGGCAACCATCCATTGATGTCTCTCTCCCTTTCCACCTCTCCCCCTTCCCCTGTCTCTAAAAATAATAAATAAAATCTTAAAAAAAAAAAAGTTGCCACTTTAACTGTTTTAAAGTGTGTAGTTCAGTGGCTTTAATTGCATTGACAATGATGTGCAACCATTACCAATATCTATTTCCCTTTTTGGTTTTTTCATGTGTCGCATTGAACTGTATTATGGCAGCAGTCCCTGTGTGTGAATTCCTAGAAAGTGGGCTGTGGACTCTAAGGAACAGTTGACCAAATCAACAGGGGCCAGCTTGAGGAATGTCATAACCTGGCCAGCAGGTCTGCCAATCTGCCAGTTGTCATCAGACAGGTCATTTGATGTGCTTTACTTAATAGGAAGAATATATCCCCTGAACTAGGACTGGAGTAGGGATCAGAGTTAACTGATGTTTTATCTCTTTAAGGATCTTAGGAAAACATTCTGACCTTGTTGATCTACCAGAGAACTCCAGAAGCAATGTAGAACTGATTTTGTCTGTATTTCTCAATCTGGGGCAAACAGTTCTCTGGATACATGCAGTGGTGTGTCCAGGACACATGAAGCCTCAGGACAGACATGGGGCATCTACCTGGAGCATTCATCTGACCTGATGGCAAATAACTTGCATGCTTTTATTTTCAAACAAATGTACTTGCATTATGAGACACAAAGTAATTATAATGAAGTTTAAGGGTGAAACATAAGCTTTAAAGAAATTACACTTGCTGCTTTGGACCTTACTCTCGGATTTCCAGGAATATCTGTCCCTTCCCCCAGCTTGTATTAGTATTTTGGTATAGTGCAGTGATTATGAATGGACTCCCGACCCAAACAACCCAGAGTCAAACTCGCTCTGACATTTCTTAGCTGTGTCACGTTGTCAAATTATATAACCTCACTGAGTTTCAGTTTCCTAACCTGTTAAACAAGAAAAATGATTGTACCTAACTGACAGTTAGTGATATGTTAAATATTTATAAAATACTTAGCACATACCAACTAAGCACTAAGACTAATTTTTATTGGTAGTAGTAGTAGTAGTATCAGCTGGTAATGTTTCAGACCTTTGGCTCTCTTTCCAAAGTCTTTAAACTGACAATACCAGTAGTACTATCTGCTGACTGGACTGTAAAATATTCAAATGATATAGAAGTAAATATGTAAAATCATGGAAGTTCCCACTTTCCCTAAATCCAGTGACCAGACCAGTGGTAAATACAAACAACTGTTGGCTATGCGTCCTTCTGTCCAAACATTTTTTCAAATCAACATTTATTGAACACCATGGGCTTTGTACCGCTGTTACATTTTCCTCCTCATTTTTCTGCTTTGCTTTAGGGCATTTGGGCTGTGATGCTAATCATAGCCTTCTTCCAGTCATTTGTGATGGGTAGCTTCTCTGAGAATAAATGGAAAAGATTATGCTCCAGATCCAAAGCTAGAAGCAGTTGCCACTTTGTTCACAACCTTTCTCTAGGACAACCACTTTAACAAAAGGTCTTTTGTGGAAAATCTGATGAGACTGAGACACTGGAGGGCATCAGGAAAAGTGGTCTTGACATTTTGTTGTTCTTCTGCTTAACTTCAGGTTTCCATCTTAATTTTGTGATTCTATTGTTAATGTTGTGAAAGGAGGATGGTTGAAGATTGAAGGCTGATAGAAGCTGCTAGGTCTTTCACTTTCTCAATGTTTCCCTTTCCCGCATCCCCACCCAACCTTGTCTACTGAGAAGCAAATTAAGAGAGTTTTAGGACTCTTGCCTGTAGTCACTTCCTCCAGGCAGCCTTCCTATGTCCCTCAGTCAGTGTGAATCATGTGCCTCCCATCTACTAGCATAGTATCCTCTAACCTTTGTTGTAGCACCAATTGCACTGCTTTGTGATGTTAACTTAGTTGTCTGTGTTCTTCACTAAATCAGATCTTCTTGAGCACAGATGATGTGCTTGTTTTCTCTTTAGACCTAGAACCTAGCATATGAACCATAACATTTACTAACTAAATATACATTAAATAGATGGTAGTCATTAGTTTACAAACATGGCTGCAATGATTTTTCCAACATTTATGTGTAAATCCCTTTGCACCTGCCAGCAAGGGGTAGAGGATTATTCCTTCACTTCTTAAATCTGGGTTTAGCCAATGGGACATTAGCAAATGTGATGCAAATTGAGGCTTCAAATGTGCTTGCTGCTTGCACAAAAAGGCTGACCCTTTTTTGTCTGTGGCTGTAACCCTGAGACTGAGATGTGAACAAGCCTGAAATAGCCCAATAGAAGGTCATTAAGATAACAAAGTATGCCTAGCTACCAGCCTGCCCATGCCCACCTGGCCAATTGCCAGAGAGGTAAGTGGGGCCATCTTAGTCCTTTCAGCAACAGTTAAGACCCCGGATGACTAAAGACAAATGAGTGACTCCAGGTAAGACCAGCAGAGAAACAACCCAGGTGATACCAACCCAAATTGCTGACCCATAGAATCATTAATAAGGATAATTTTAGGGGTGGTTTACAATACAGCAATAGATAAATGATATGGAAGCTACTTTGTAGGTGATAGTTTCTTCATGCAGTTTCTCTTCCTACCTTACCTTTAATGCCTATCTCTTATTTTTGCCTGTCTAGACTTTATTCACTTCTTTTTTTCTTGTAGCAGCAAATAAATATTTTCAGTAGGAAAAAATCTTAGAGACAAAAATTCTGAATCAAAGGATAGCAGACATTGGCCCTGGCCAGGTAGCTCAGTTGGTTAGAATGTTGCCCTGATATACCAAGACTATGGGTTCAGTTCCTGGTCAGGGCACATACAAGAGTCAACCAATGACTGCATAAATAAGTAGAACAACAAATTGTCCTCTCTCTCTCTCTCTCTCTCTCTCTCAGATTAATAAAAAAACACAAGAATAGTAGACATTATGGTTTTCTTTCCAGCTTAAAATTTTGATAAGCTTAACGATACTGTTAATATTTTCACAGATGTGTATATGTCAAAACATAAAATTTTAGTTTTAAAATAAAAAAAAACATACATTGTCATTTAAAGCTTGATTTAAAAATTTTTCTCCTTTATTATTATTTTTCAAGATTTTATTATTTTTAGAGAGGGGAAGAAAGGGAGGAAGAAAGGGAAGACATGATTGCCTTTCACCTGCCTCCAGCTGGAGACCTGGCTGGAGACCTGGCTTGTAACCAGGGTTTGTGCCCTGACTGGAAATCGAACCAGTGACACTTAGGTTCATAGGCCAGTGCTCAGTCTACTGAGCCACACCAGCCAGGGTTAAAGCTTGATTTTATAACATACACAAACAAAATTTTTAATTGTATTTTATTGATTTTGCTATTACAGTTGTTGCAATTTTCCTCATTTGCCCACCTCCACCCAGAATCACTATTCTCTCAGGCAATCAGCCTACCGTTGTTCATGTCCATGAGTCATGTGTATAAATTCTTTGGCTACTCCATTTCCTATACTGTACTTTATGTCCCCATGGCTATTCTGTATCTACTTCATAATCCCCTCACCTCTTCACCCATTCTCTGCTCCTATCTGGTAACCATCAAAATGCTCTTCCTATCTATGATTTTGTCTCTGTTCTTGTGTGCTTAGTTTGATTTTTAGATTCAATTGTTGATAGATATGTATTTATTGCCATTTTATTGTTCATTGTTTTGATCTTCTTGCTACTTGTGCTGGGCTTGGAGGTTCCCCTGGTGAAGCTAAGCTGTGAATCCAGGCTGCTGCCACAGCTAGTGCCAGGCCTGGGGTTCACTGAGACCACTGTTGCTTGTTTGATAGGATTTAGAAAGGTGTGAAATGTGAGCCAAGACTAGCCAGCCATTCATATGGAAAAGCAGTTAGGGTGGGGCCCAGAAATTGGGTAGGAGGGAGACTCTGGCAATCTCCAAGGTGAGTTAAATAGTGTGAGTCAAACAGGTTGATGGAGTCTCAGATATGGCACCAGCTTGCTGGCTCTGTGTGGGAAGAGTTCATAAAAGGGACAATGGCCTCTGCTTACCTTGATGCCAGACACTTCAGTCCCTCCCTGTAATCCACTGGTGCATTTCAAGCTGCTACCCCAGTGCTGGAGCTCACAGGGAATGAGTCTGAGTAGGTGAGTTCGTGTGTGGGTTCTTTAAGAGGAACTGCTTAGGGCTTGGCAGGTTCTTCTACCAACTCAATCCCCGCTGGTTTTTGCAGCCAGAAGTTGTGGGGGCTCACTTCCTGGCACTGGAACCCTGGGCTGGGGGGCCTAGTGTGGGGCTGGGACTCCTCACTCCTGAGGTATCCCTCCCAAATTTTATCCACCACATGTGAGTGAGGGACCAGCCTGTTGCAGGTCTACACCCCTCCTACCAGTCTGGATGGATGTAGTTTCTTTAATTCCATAGTCGTCAGACTTTCAGTCACTTGATTTCTGATGGTTCTGAGTGATGGTTTGTGTATATTTTATTTGTAATTTTGATGTGGTTGTGGGAGGAGGCAAGCCGTATCTAGATATGCCACCATCTTGACTGGAAGTCCCAAGGATTAAATTCTTGTTCTCAGCTTATCTTCAGTTATGGACAAGGGTTTTGTAGGCTACCATACAATTTACTTTGCTTGGAACTGGTAATAAACTCTGATCCTGACTCTTCCCACTTTTCAGGTACAACCAAATCTTTGTATAAATCAGAAGATCAAATGAAGAAGAAAATTCCAACAGTGGCCAAAATGTCACTATTGCTGTGATCTGTCTGATTACTGAACAGATTTCATCTTGAATATTTTTCTGAGACTTTTTTCTGTGTCCGTCATCAATGGCAGTTTTGTCACACTCAATATCAAATTGCCATCTTTCAAGAACCTCACCACTTTCAATGTTGGAGATGACTACCACCAGTTTCTGAGCTGAATACTTGCATAACCAATCTTTGAGTTGTTCCACCACTTTATTTAGGTATTATAGACTCAGGATGAGTAGTTACTAGCAGGTTGAGTCCATATTTTTGTACCCCAGTAAAGGTTCCAGATGGATATGTGCCACACTAATATGAAATGCTGTTGATGCCAAATGAGAATAACTCAGCCATGATTTCAGCTCTCCCGGGAATGCTGCCCTGCCATGGTTAGGCAGCCACAGGACTCCTCAGCAGCTCTCTGCAACTGGTTTCAAAAATCTAAACACAAAATTTAATACTTTTGTCCTGCCTGGTGTGGCTCAATTGGTTGGAGCATCATCCCATAACCAAGGGTTGCAGTTTGATTCCCAGATAGGACACATACCTAGGTTGTGGGTTCGTTCAGTCTCTGGTCTAGGTGCTTGGGATCCCCAGTCCTGGCACAAGCATAGGGAAAGCAACCCATTGATGCTTTCTCTCATCGATGTTTCTTTCTCTGCCTTCCCCTCTCTGAAAGCAATGAAGGAATGTCCTCAGATGGAGATAAAAAATAAACTAAAATAAAATTTAATTCTTTAAGCATGTTCATCTTATCGTATGTTGATTATACCCCTATAAAATGGTCAAAAATTTAATAGGAAAATGACCTGGCTGGTAGCACAGTGGATAAGGTGCCGGTCTGCTAAACCGAAGGTCGCTGGTTTGATTCCTGAGCCAGGGCACATAACCAGGTTGCAAGCCAGGTCTCCAGCCAGGTCTGTGGCTGGAGGCAGGTGAAAGGCAGCCGTACATTGATGTCTCTCTCTCCCTTCCTCTCTCTGGAAATAATAAATAAAATATTTAGAAAAAATTGGATAGATAAAGATCAGACATTTGATGGTCCTCATGTAAAATAAAAACAATGGAGAGAACAGAACTTAAAAAATATATATTAATATTCCTAGAGTGCTGAGAGACATCAACTTATGAAATAAGAACAGGCTGCCTTATTAAAAAAAAAAAAATTCAACAAGTAAGAAGTACCTCTTTGAAAATAAAAATATATGGGCAGAAAAAGTTGAGAGATAAAGTTAAGCAAATCTAAGATATAGACTGAGAGGGGGAGGGAAAGAGAAAAGAATAAAGAAAGGATTGTTTGTTTAGAAGGTACAACAACCAAACAATAGGAATTTTAGAAAATAAGACAACAGGGCAAAAATAATTGGGAGGCAAGTATTAAAACACAAGATAATTCTCTGGAATTAAAGAATGAGTTTTCAAATAAAGAGAATCTGCTAATTGTCCAGCATGATTTTTTTAAAAATTTTATTGTTGTTGTATTACTTCCATCCCCTTTTTGCTCTCCTCTGTCCCCCTGTTCAGCATGATTTTTGAGGGAAGACCCACATCAAGCCAATGAAATTTCACTTCACTGGAAGCAACAGAAATCTTAAGTAAAATAAAACAGGTCACCACACACAGAGTCAGGAATCAAACTGATATTGGATTTCCCATTATAAATTTTGGTTTGTATTTGTATGGTTACTATACAAATACCAAAAATCATTAGTTGTACACCTGAAACTAATATAATTTACATGTCAATTATATCTAAATACATAAGTAATAAAATTTAAAAATCTATATCAATTGCAAGCCAGGTCTCCAGCCAGGTCTGTAGCTGGAGGTGGGTGAAAGGCAATCATATATTGATGTTTCTCTCCCTTTCTTCCTCTCTCCCTGCCCTTCTCTCTAAAAATAATGAATAAAATCATTTTTAAAAACCCTAAGAATATATACATTTAAAAAAAATCCACATAAGCACAAGGTGAAAAGTTTTAAATATATGTAGATATTGGCAGCTAAAAGACAATGGAGAAAATTTTTCAAAATTCTAAGGAAACCTTGGTTTCCAACCTAAAAGTCTTGCCAATGTTAGCAAGATAGTTGTGTTCGACTACACTGAGAGCAGTTTTAGAGTTAGAGTCTGCAGAGTTTGAGCATATGATAGGTACATAGAAAACCAACCAACAAAGTAAAGTCATTATATTTTAATCATTTTTTTTCTTTTTAAAAAATTAAAAAATTGATTTTAGAGGGACATAGGAAGTGAAAGTGAGAGAGAGGCATCGGTTTGTCATTCCACTTATTTATGCATTCACTACTTGATTCCTGTATATGCCCTTACAAGGGATCGAACCCGTAACCTTGGCATATTGGGTCACTAGCTGAACTACCCAGGCAGGGCAATCATTTTTATTTTTTGATTACAGTTGACATATAATATTATATTAGTATATTCATTTCAGGCATGCAATGTAGTAATTAAACATTTATATAACTTAATGAAGTGATCACCCTAATAAATCTAGAACCCATCTGACACCATACAAAATTATTACAATGTTATTGACTATATTCCCTATGCTGTACTTTACAACCCTGTGACTGTTTTTATATAATTGGCAATTTGCATATCTTAATCCCTTTCTCTTTTTCACCCATTCCCCTAAACTCCTCATCAAAATATTCTCTGTATTTGAGTTTGTTTGTTTTGTTTGTTTTATTTTTTATATTCCTTATACAAGTGAGATCATGTGGTATTTGTCTTTTTCTGTCTGACCTACTTCACTCAGCACAATACCCTGTAGGTCCATTCATGTTCTTGAAGATGGCAGAATTTCATTGTTTTCTTTTATGGCTAAGTCATATTCCATTGCACACATGTACCACTTCTTCATACACATATCTATTGATGGACACTTAGTTTGCTTCTATAACTTGGCTATTGCAAGTAATGTTGAAATGAACGTAGAAATGCACCTATTTTGTTCTTTTTTAAAATTAGTGTTTTGAGTTTCTTTATATAAATACCCAGAAATGGAATTGCTGGGTCCTTCATTGTTTCTTATTGAAAGTTTATTTTGTTTTATACAGTATTGCTACCCCAACTTTTAAAAGAGTTTCCATTTGCATGAAATATCTGTTTCTATCCCCTTACTTTTAATCTGTGTTTATCTTTTAGCCTGAGGTAAGCAGCACATGTATAGGTCTTGTTTTTTATTCCTTCAGCCACCTGTGTCTTTTTTTTTTTTTTTTTTTTAAAGATTTTATTCATTCTTTTCAGAGAGAAAGGCAGGAGGGAAGAAAAAGGAAGAGATGCATCAATTTTTGGTTGCCTTTTACCTGCCTCCAGCTAAGGACCTGGCTGGAGTCCTGGCTTGCAACCTGGTTATGTGCCCTGGCTGGGGAATCAAACCAGCAACCTTTGGGTTCTCGGGCCAGTGCCAATCTACTGAGCCATCAGCCAAGGCACCTATGTCTTGACTAGAGCATTTAATCCATTTACATTTAAAGTAACTATTGACAGGTATGTAATTACTGCCATTCTACTCATATTTTTATCTTTTTTTTTTTTTTTGACATGAAGTAGGATTTATTGGTGGGTGGTAAGATATAAGCAGAAACTCATGAATGTAGAACCTGCCATTTTTCCAGGGGACCTCAATTAGGGATGTATTTGACTCCACAGCCATCTGGGATGAGACGCTTTTCAGCCACCATGTCTTCAAATTCATGAGCATTAAACTTAGTAAAGCCCCACTTCTTGGAGATAAGGATTTGCTGGTGGCCAGGGAACTTGAACTTGGCTCTGTGTAGGGACTCAATCACATGTTCCTTGTTCTGCAGCTTGGTGTGGATGTACATAATGAGCTGGCCAATGTGGACCCTGGCCACTGTGACCTGAGGTTTTCCAAAGGCACCTCACATACCTGTCTGGAGCCTGTCAGCCCCAGCATGGACAACATCTTGTTGATGCGGATGACATGGAAGTGGTGGAGGAGCACTCAGATGTGAAAGCCATCTTTACCACAGCTTTTCACCATGTACTTGTTGGCACAAATACAGGCAGCCTCCAGGGTTTTGGAGGAGAGCTGCTGGTATTCATTTGATACCATGTGGTCACAGAGTGGGAACTCATCCACTTTTGCCTTCTTCCGCCCCAGGTCAAAAATGCAGATCTTGGCATCAGGGTCACCTCGGCAGAAGTGAGACTTTGGGTGAACTTGTTCTTACAATACCAGGCAGGGTGGTGGCCCAGGTGACCCCAGGATCTTCATTGGCACACAGAAGGAAAAGCGATCATATTTTTATCTTTTCTTCTTTAGAAGTCCCTTTAGCATTTCTTATAATACTGGTTTGGTGGTGGTAAATTCCTTCAGTCTTTTCTTGTATGGGAAAAGCAAATTCATTTTTAATGCCAGGGAAAACAGAAAGTTGTCAAAAAATAAAACATACATTCATGGCATACTATATGGCTTAGCTGTGAATAATATTACATGGTTATAAGAAGTTAAGCACTGAATATCTATTTTTAAAAAGTGTAACAGTAATAAAACTATAATACTGGGAGGATGAAGGAGTATGTGTATGTGAGTGTGTCTGTATATCAATGTCTGCTGCAAAATAGAGCAAAATCCTGTTCTATTGTAAGGAATCAATAGATGACACTTAAAATAGTAACATTTAAAATGATAGTGCAAATACCTTGTTTAGAGGTATGGAAAAAAATACCAGAAGAAAGAACTAAGACATTGTAAATGGTGGCTTCTAAGAAGTAGTATTTAGAGATGGGGAAGCATAGAGCAGAAGACTGCTGAACTTTATTATAACTATATAATTCCATTTTATTTTAAAATGTAGGCACTTACACTACTTTAAAAAGTCAATTCTCCCAAAATTTATCTATAAATTAAGTGCAGTACCATCAGGACTTTTTGAGAAGTTGGACAAACTTATTAGAGTAACTAAATTAGTTTTGGAAACAAAGAGCAACAGCAGGGAACTAGCTCAAGCAGATTTTATGATATAATATGAAGCCATAGTCATAAACCAAGAATGATATGCTACAGGAATAGATATATATACTGGAGGAACAGAATGGAGAACTCAGAAATAGACCTATACATCTTTGGGAATTTACTGTAAGATGAAGATGATAATATAAGTCAATGTGGAGAGGACAAATTATTCAGTAGATGAAGTCAGGAAAACTGTCTAACTATTTGGAGAAAAACAGAACATGATTCCTACCGCCTACTACACACTAATCTGCACTCCAGAAGGATTAAATACCTGTATGCAAAAGATAAAATAATACACACACACACACACACACAACAGGAAGCCCACAGAAGGGGAAATACAAATGATTCACTAGCATAAGAAGAGATGTTCACATTTACAGGTAATGCAGATTAAAACAATGAGATACCATTTTACACCTATCAAAGGGGTTTAAATTAGAGAATGGAAAATAGCCAGTGATACTGAGAATTAGAGAAATGAAAATCCTCTTGCATTATTATGGTAGTGCAAATAGATGTTCTAGAAAAAAAATCTGGCAATCTGGCAGAATTGGGGACGTCAAGGATGAAGAGACACAACAAGAAGCAAGCCTAGCCTGGGGTATATACTACTCTGGAGAGTTCTCAGGTCCATAAGGGGTCATGTTCAAGGATGTTCACTGCAACTCTGTTGTGAAAACGAGGAGTTGGGTCATCCTAGGTATTTATCAGGAGAGGAATATTTGGATGTATCCTTTATAATGCTCCTCAGCAGTAGAACCTATGAGCTAGATTTTCACATGCAGCAGTATAAATAGGGCATAAAAACAAAGAGTTGAATTAAAAAAAGAAACATAAAAAGATTCTTAGACCAAGTTATATAAGTTTAAAGCACAGGTGGGAAACAGCAGTATGTATTTTATAGGAATACATACATATCAAAGGACACATTTCATACACATAATAGTGGACGTTTATGAGGGAACGGGGGTGGGGGTGGGGGCAAGGAGCATGTAGACCAAGAATAAGGGAGGAGTTAAAATAAGTGAAGAGCCTTACACAGACCCTATATGCTGTAAACTCAATCAGATAAACTCAATTCTCAGTAGGCAAGGCATCCCCAGCCTCCCCACACACCCTTATTTTTCAGCAAAAACCTCAATGGAATTTCTTGAGGACTTTGCAACAAAGTTCTGAAGTTATTTTTGAGGCATATATAATGAAGAAGGATGAGAAAACTTTGAAAAAGAAGAGAATCTGGGGATGGCTTGGCCTTCCAGATAATAGAATCTATAAATAATTTAGTAGTCCCTAGAACAGTGTGTTACTGGCACTTGAATATACAGAAGAATCAATAGAACAGAAAAGGGCAGAAATAGACCCAAGAACTTAGCAAGAGCTACTAGATAAGAGTGGCATTTCCATCAGTGAGGGAAATGCTGGATTTTACAACAAATGATACTTGAAAAATTGACTAATGAATTTTAGAGGAAGGTAGAAAATGTATACAGCAATGATTAAGATTTCTGGAGGTAAATAGATAGACTTAGGGCTTAAATGCCAGTTTAGGCACTAGTTACCTATGTAATTGCAGGCCAGATACTTAACCTCCCTAAACCTCATTTCTCCCATATTTATAAATACGGTAGTAAAAGTAACTACCTCATTGATTGTGAGAACTAAAAGAGAGATGTTAAAAAAATAAGACCATGGTACATATCACACAAACTGTGCTCCACCTATATTAGCTGCTATTTCTATCCTATTGCACATACAAAGTAATGTGCAAAATGAAACCATACATGTTCCAGAAAGAAAATAAATGAGTATAATTATAACCTTGGGGAACAGAAAGACTTTCTAAATGTGACCTTAAAGACAGAAAACATGAGGAAAAGGAAAAAGGTCTTACTGAAACAAAAACAACAAAAAACTTCTTTATGCCAAATCCCACCACAAAGTTAAAATATAAATGGCAAACTGGGGAAAATATTTGCAATATATGCAATAGACAAGCGGTTAATATCTCTTAACTAATAAAAGAAAAGGTGGATTCAGCAATAGAAAAATACACCAAAAACATTACCAAATAAACAAATAAGAAAAAAACTAATTACAAACACATAGAAAGGGAAATGTTCAACCTCCCTAATAAAGATTGCAAATTAAAATGAAATCCTAACTTTCATATATCAGATTAACACAGTAGACTTTTATAACATTTATTTAATATACAACAATACAATATTCCATTTGTATGTGGCTTATTTCACTTAGCATAGTGGTTTCAAGGTCTAGCCATGTTGTATGTCATATGTACCAGAATTTATGGTTGAATGACATTCCATTGCATGTATGCACCACATTAAAAAAAATTCATTCATTGTGGTGAAGTGGATTGGCCCAGCCTGTGAACCCAAAGGTCACTGATTCGATTCCCAGTCAGGGCACATAACAAGGTTACATGCCAGGTCTCCAGCCAGGTCCCCAGCTGGAAGCAGGTCAAGGGCAATCATACATTAATGCTTTTCTCCCTTTCTTCCTCCCTCTCTGCCCTTCTCTCTAAAAATAATAAATAAAAATCTTTAAAAATAAAAAAAATAGTAATTAAAAATTAATTCATGTTTTGATGGACAATTGGGTTGTTTCCACCTTTTGGCTATTGTGAATAATGCTGCTATATTTTTTTGTGTCCCTCCTTTCACTTTTTTTTTTTTTGTTTTTTAATCGTCACCCTTGCCTCTCTCATAAAGGCCAATGGTCAGGGGAGGGGAAAAGGGATCAAACCTGCAACCTTTCAGTTACCTGACAATGCTCCAACCAACAACCAACTGAGCCACACTGGCCAGGGTCCCTGCTTTTACTCTTTTTGAGTGTGTATCTAAGAGTGGAATTGCTGGATCATATGCTAATTTCATGTTTAACTTTTTGAGGTTCTACCAAACTGTTCTTTTTTTAAAGTCAGGTTTATTAATGAATCATTACATATTTACTGCATATGTAGATATACAGTAAAGTTCACTCTTTAGGTGCACAGTTCTATGACTTTTGTCCAACACACAGTCATATAACTACTGCCACAATCAAGAAACCACCCCAAAAGTCCTCTCATGCTCCTTTTTAAACAGGTTTTTATTATTTTATTTTAAATATTTATTTATTTATTATTATTTTTGGAGAGAGGGGGAGGGAGAGAGGCAGAGAGGGAGAGAGACATCAGCGTATGATTGTCTCTCACATGCCTCCAGCTACGGACCTGGCTGGAGACCTGGCTGGAGACCTGGTTATTTACCCTGGATGGGAATCGAACCAGCGACCTTTGGGTTTTCAGGCTGGTGCCTTATCCACTGTGCTACCAGCCAGGCCCACATGCTCCTTTGTAGTCCATTCCTAACTTCTTACCCCTATGCCCTGACAAGTGCTGATCTGATTTCTGTTCTTACAGTTTTGACTTTTCCATAATGTCCAACAACGGAATCATTGGAGCCTGGCTTCTTTTATTCAACATAACTTATCTGAGATTCATTCATATCGGTGTACCATAATTTGCTTTCTGCTATTGCTGAATAGAGTTACATTGTATGGCTGTACCTCATGTATTTATCTGTGCAACAGTTAATGGATATTTGGTTTGTTTTCAGTTTTTACAATTATAAACTATGCCAATATAAGTGTTTCCATACAGGTCTTTGAGGAAATATATATTATTCATCTGGGTAAATGCCTAGGAGTGGGATTTCTGGCTCATATGGTAAATGTATGTTTGTAAGAAACTGCCTATTTGTTTTCCAAAACATCTGTACATTTTTGCATTCCTACCAGCATGCATTCGATTTCCAGTGGTTCTGTATCTTTTATACAGAATGATATTATCAATGTGTTTACTTTTGTTTTAACCATTTTAAAATGTATGTGGTGTGGTATCTCATTATAATTTTAACTTTTCACATACCTAATGGATAATGATACTGAACTTTTCCCACACATGCTTACTTACCATCTTTTATTCTCACCTAGTGAAGTATCTGTTCAAATCTTTTGCCCATTCTTTTTTTTTCTTTTGCCCATTCTTGAACTGTGTTGTCTTATATTATTGAGTGTAAGAGCAGAGAGCATTTGTGTATTATGTTTATAAATGTATCATGCATACATACCAAAATGGAAGGAGATTTTAAAATGCTAAGAGTGGTTTAATTTTTTTTCTTTACTCATATTTATATATATTCCATATATATCCTGGATACAAATCTTTTATTGGATGTGTTTTTTGCAGTATTTTCTTTCAGTCTGTGCCTCCTTTTTTCATTTTTAAACAGTATCTCTTTAAGAACATGTTTTATTTTATTTTTTTAATTTTAATGAGACTAATCTACCAATTTTTTCTTTTACAGCTCATGCTTATATATACCGTATTTATAAATTTTTTGTTTAACCTTAAGTCACAAATATTTTCTCCTACATTTTATTCTAGAAGGCTTGCAGTTTAAGGTTTGTATTTAGGTCTATGGTTCATTTTAAGTTCATTTTTGTATATGGTGCAAGGTATGGATCATTGTTCCACCACAACTTGTTGAAATGAGACTGTTCTTACTGCCTTTGTGTTGTATGAAATAGTTCTTTGTACCAAAGTCTGGTGAGGCATGGGATATACCAGTGACATACTTGTACTATTCTTTATAGTTTAAAAGTACTTTCAATTATATAATCTCACTTGACCCACAATCAACCCTGTGAAGTAGGAATAAAAATGATATTCCTCCTATTTTACAGGTGAAGAGGCCCGGGTAAGCTAACACTTGGCTAAGAGGACAAAGTTTTCAGCACTATTGTCAATATAATATTGAGCTATTGTTCCAAGATCCAAGTTATTTACATAAATATGTCCAGTACCCAGGATCACTGAAAGTACAAGCCAGTACGCACTACTTAATTTTGAACTGAAAAAGGCTAAGAGATTTGGTGCAATTGGGATCCAAGAGTACGGTCATTTAGACTGACCATGAGAAGTGGTCCCACACGTCTCAACTCTGCTCTGAGAACTGGCCATGGTCATGCAAACTTTATTCAGTAAAAACATAATTAGAAATCTTTAGGCTATTCCTGAGTTTTAACAAGAAAAATTCTAAAAAGAACAAATCAACAAATGGGACTATATCAAATTGAAAAGTTTCTGTTCAGCTAAAGAAAATATCAGCAAAATTCAAAGGGAACCAACTGTATGGAAAAACATAATTGCCAATGATACCTCAGACAAGGGTCTGATCTCCAAAATATATAAAGAACTAATGCGACTCAACATCAGGGAGACAGACAGCCCAATTAAAAAATGGGCAAAGGACCTGAACAGACAACTCACTGAGGAAGAGATACAAAGGGCCCAGAGGCATATGAAAGAATGCTCAACATCACTAGTCATCAGAGAGATGCAAATTAAAACCACAATAAGATACCACCTCACACCTATCAGAATGGCAATCAACAAATCAACAAACAACAAGTGTTGAGGAGGATGTGGGGCAAAGGGAACCCTCATCCACTGTTGGTGGGAATGTAGGCTGGTGCAGCCACTGTGGAAAACAGTATGGGGTTTCCTTAAAAAACTAAAAATGGAACTGCCTTTTGATCCAGCGATTCCACTACTTGGAATCCTGAAACACCAATTCATAAGAACCTATGCACACCTATGTTCATAGCAGCACTATTTACAATAGCCAAGTGCTGGAAACAGCCTAAGTGCCCATCAGTGGATGATTGGATCAAAAAACTGGTACATTTACACAATTAAATTCTATATAGCAGAAAGAAAGAAGGAAGTTGTACCCTTTGCAACAACATGGATGGAACTGGAGAGTATTATGCTTAATGAAATAAGCCAGTCAGTGAAGGACAAATATCATATGATCTCACCCATTACAGGACAATAATGAACAAAACTAACAACAAGCAAAACAGAACCAAATACATGAATACAGTGAATTAGGCCTCCAGTGGTCAGGGGGAAAGGGGTTGGGGAGAGAGGGGAGGCAGAGGCAAGGAAGGGGAGCAGCTTAGACAAGAACCTAGTATAAAGGAACCATGGACATGGACAACAGGTGGGATTGACTTTGGGGGGAATGGGTGGCTGGGGAGGGTGACAGAGGGGAGCAAAAAGAGGATGGATGTAATACAACAACAATGAAATTAAAAGAAAAATTCTATTACTAAATAGTCCAAATATCAAAGCAATAAACTGGGTTTATGTGTTGGGTAATTTCTTCAGCCCATTTGCCACCCCCCTTTCTCTGGAAAAGCACATCCACAAACCACACCATTGGAGTGGGCTCTTAGGGGCCATTTTGCTACCACCTGACTGCCTTTCCAGTCATGGCTGTTTGCAGCAGAGGTGGACATGTTGTCTAGGTTGTCGATTAGATTGTTTCTTTGGAGAAATTAGGATTGGACTGAAAAGAAACATAATCAACCTGCAGTTGACTGGAATTTTATCACATGAATTGGGAGTTATACAACGGTCATATTCTGCCTGTCAAGTGGATCAGAAGAGAAAAGAAGCAGGTTTGAAGAGAGAAAGGAAATGAACCAAGGAGGGAGAAGCAGGGACTCAAGACTACTTTCTTATTCTTTGTTCCAGACCTTTTCAGTGGCCTCGCTTCATACCTGGTCTGTGGAGCTGTGGAAGCACTTCTCTATATTTTAAAAATTGTACCCTCTCTCCCCACTTTTAAGCTAGCTCAAATGGGTTTATGTTACTTACAGAGAGTCCTAACTAATACAATAGAGGTAAACTGACTTCTTATGGAGTAAAAGACATGGCCTTGAGCTGCCTTATGGGGATTTAAAAAGAGAGTTTTTTAGTACTGTAACTGGGAGACAAAAAATGTTCCCCTTTCATTTTTTTGTAAAATAAATTGCATGAAAGGTTTAGGCTAGCAGGTGAACATCATCAGCTTGGACAATGAGAACAAGGGAGAGTATTATCCAGGTTAGACTATCATTTCTTTCCATCTGGGAAGGAGCAGGAAGGAGGAAGATGGAAAAAGAAACTTGGGTGAAAAGAAAGCCAGTGGAGGATTAAAGGATAACTCCACATGGACTGGTGCCAGAAGAATGTTAATACATACATTCACATTTAGAGACTCCTTCATCTTTGAATTTTAGAAAAAGACTGATCAACTGCCAGGTATTATTTTGTTAATTAGATACTCTCCATGAAATTGCCTTCTGACACATTTCCAACCATTTCTCTGAAGCAGCCCCTGTGAAATCACAACTCTCCCTTTGCAGGCAGGAATAAATACTATGACCTGTGTTCTCCTCCCCATCCAGAGTCTCAGTTTCTTTGCCATTCTCAGTGATGAGCAGAATAAATGATGCACAAAGGCTGGTGGGACAATGGGGCTGATTCATGGTTTGGGAACAGGGAATTGTCTCAGAGCAAACACTGGCCCCCCTTTTTGCTGGGGGCACTACAGTGTTTAGTGAAAGCATCTTGTTTGGATTTGTCCAACCGGTGGATAAACATCTAAATGACAGGAGCACTATGGGCTCCCAAGGTCCCTGGGGTGCTTAAAACAATCCTGAGATGTGCTGGCAGAGCTTGTGCGCTTTATAGACAAACAGAGAGAGGTTATTCAAACAGCTGTTAATTTCATTAAGAAGCCTCATTTTAAGGTCCCAGAACAGGCATTTCTTTTTATGTCAGGATTATCTCTGAGTTTTATATTTGTATCTACTCCTGGTAGCTTAGCTGGGACATCAGGGCCTAAGCTTACATTTGGATGGATGTTTTGGCTTTGGCTTCAAAAAAGAATTTCTCTTTAGAACAGACTAAATTTGACCAAAATAAATTTGATGGGTAATTTATGTTTATTGATATATTTTTATTGGCATCATATTGTACATACTATTTTATGATCTTTTAAGTTGAGAACTATAATATGAAAACATTAATTTGTCAACACAGTTTAACCTACAATATCACTTCTAATAAATGTGTTGTGTGTAACTATGAATGAAGCATCATTTAACCAGTCTCTTGTTGGACATTTAGGTTGTTTTCAATTTTTCATAGCTATAAACCATGCTTCAGTAAAAATTAGTATTGTTAAATCTGCATGTTTCCTTATTTCCCTAGAAAAAATTCTGGGTTTTGATTGCTGGGTCAGAAAAGATGCATACTTTTAATGTTTATGACTCATACTGAGAAACTGTCCTCCAGAGTACAATTTATACTACCTTCACACACACCTGGCTTTTTAATCAAGACTTAATTTTCTTGTTTTGTTTTTTTTTTTAGTTAATTTTCTTGGTTTTCCAAGGTAAGTTGTCATATAATCAACAAATGATGACTTAAATTTTGTTTTACTTACCAGATGAGCACAGGTTGCAAGAATTTATAATATTTCATTGTTGGTAAGAATATGGATAAATGATGTTCTCAAACCTTAGGAGTGTAAATTGATAAGTTATTTTTTAAAAGATTTTATTTATTATTTTCAGAGAGAGGGGAAGGGAGGGAGGCAGAGGGGGAGAGAGACATCAATGTATGGTTGCCTTTCACCTGCCTCCAGGTATGGACCAGGCTGGAGACCTGACTTGCAACCTGGTTATGTGCCCTGGCTGGGAATCGAACCAGTGACCGGTTCGCAGGCTGGTGCTTTACCCACTGTGCCACCAGCCAGGGCTCTATGCTATTCTTATTAAAAAATTTAAGTATTAAAAATGTACAAATTGGGTTGTGTTTTATTGCTGATTTGTAGTTCTTAATATGTCATGAAGATCTACATGTTAAGGTACAACCATGTAGTAGAATGTTTTTCAACTTCAATGATTCAGAGCTAAGGCACTCTGGATTTTCATTTCTCATATATTTGAAAGAAGTTCATCTGAGAAAGTGGATTGAACACAAAGGAAGAAGCACTCTCAACAGGCCGAAAGAGTATAACCTGGAGAAATTAATTTCTCTGACTCTAGTCCTTCACTCTTTCCCTTTCTATGGTTGGTCATGTGAGCCAATACATCCCTCTTTTTGCCTTAGTTTCTTCAATTTGAATTTGTTCCTTATAACCAGAATTGTACTAATACAAGTTATTAAAAACGATACTGTAAAATCTCAGTTGATATCTCTACTGCAGCCTCATGGGAGACCACAAGGCAGAAGTGCCCAGCCAAATTACTTTCAAATTCCTGATTTACAGAAACTATAAGATAATAATATTTATTGTTTTAAAAATGATGTGGGCCCTGGCCAGGCAGCTCAGTTGGGTAAAATGTCATCCCATATCCCAAGGTTGTTGATTTGATCCCCAGGCAGGGCACATATAAGAATCAACCAATCAATGTATAGAAGTGGACCAACAAATCAATGTCTCTCTCACTCTCACTCTCTCACTCTTCCCCACTTCCTCTGTCTCTTTAAAAAAATTGCTGAAAGAAACTAATGAGGACCTAAGTAAATGGAGAGATATCCCCCATTTATGGTTTGAAAGATTTTACTTTGTTAAAATGATAATAGTACCTAAAGCAATCTACAAATTCAATACAATCCTTATAATAATTTTAATAGCATTTTTGAAGAAATAGAAAAACCCATCCTAAAATTCATGTGGCATTTAATGAACCCAAAATAGCCAAAAAGAACAAAAATGGAGGACTTACATGTCTTAATTTAAAAACTTATTACAAAGCCAGTAATCAAAATCCTGTGCAATTAGCATAAGGACAGACATACCAATGGAATAGAAGAGAGAGACCAGAAATAAACCCTTGCATATATGGTCAATTGGTTTCCAAGGTAATTACCAAGATTATTCAATGAGGAAAAAGATGGACTTTTCAATAAATGGTTTTGGGAAAGTTGCAAAAGAATTAAGATGGAGCCTTACCTTATACCATATACAAAAAACCAACTCAGACTAGATCAAAGACCTTTTTGGCTTGAGAGCTTTTAACTTACAAATTTAATATCTTTAGTAATTATAGAGCTATTTGAATGACCTATTTTATATTAAGTGAATTGTAGTTTTGTTTTTCATGGAACTGGTTCATTTAATCTAAACTGTCATATTTATATGTGTGGAATATTTTATAATATTTCCTTATTATCTTTTTGATATCTGCTTGGTGTCTAGTTATATCCCCTTTTTCATTCTTAATACAGGTAAATCGTGTCTTGTCTCTTTAATAATTTTAAAACTTCCAAAACTGTAGTTCCAGGTCCAGATGGAAATCAAACATTAAGAAATATTAACACTAATGCTACATGATCTTTTCCAGGAAATAGAGGAGGAAACACTTACCAGTTAAATTTTATTTTATTTTATTTATTTTATTTTTTACTGCCAGTTAATTTTTTGAAGCTAGTATAATCCTACTAGTTGGTACTACAACTAGGAAAGACAGTACATGCAAAAAATATATAGACCAATATTCCTCATGAATATGTACACAAAAAATGTTCAACAACTGGTGGCACAGTGGATAAGGCATCGGCCTGTGAACCCAAAGGTCACTGGTTCAATTCCCAGCCAGGGCAACATAACCAGGTTGCAAGCCAGGTCTGTAGCTGGAGGCAAGTGAAAGGCAACCATACATTGATGTCTCTCTCCCTCTCTGCCTTTCTCCCTTCCCCTCTCTCTGAAAAATAATAAATAAAATCTTTTAAAAATATGCTCAACAAAATATTAGCAAATAGAATTCAGCCATATATAAAAATAATTCTACATCATGACCCCAGTGGAATTAATTCCAAGGATGAAGGCTGTTTCATATGTGAAAATCAATCAATGTAACCTAATGAATCAACAGGTTAAAAAAGAAAAATCACATAATAATAACAGTTGCTGTAGAGAAATAATTTTACAAAATCCAGTACCCCTTTCATGATAAAAACAAACAAACAAACAAAACAAACAAAAAACCTCTCACAAAAATAGGAATAGAGGATGTTCTCAACTTGATAAAGAATACTGGCTAAAACTCTATGGCTGACATGGAAAGTCTGAATTTTTCTTTTACTGATTGGTAACAAGATAAAGGGAAACATCAATTTGTTGTTCCTCTTATTCATACATTCATTGGTTGATTCTTGTATGTACCCTGATTGGGATGGGGGGCTTGAACCCACAACCTGGGTGTGTTGGGATAATGCTCAAACCAACTGAAATACCTGGCCAGGGATATTCTTATCACTTACTCAATATCGTGCTGGAAGTGCAATAGGCAAGAAAAAAATAAATAAAAGCAATATAGATGATAAAGAAAATAAAAATAAAAATGTACCTATTTCAGATGACAGGATTGTCTACATAGAAAATCCTCAGGAACCTAAAAACTTAAAACTCCTGGAATCAGGCCCTGGCTGGTGGCACAGTGGATAAGGCGCCAGCCTATGAACCCAAAGGTCACTGGTTCAATTGCCAGCCAGGTCTCCAGCCAGGTACGTAGCTGGAAGCATGTAAAAGGCAACCATACATTAATGTTTCTCTCCCTCTCTGCCTCCCTCCCTTCCCCTCTCTCTAAAGATAATAAATAAAATCTTAAAAAAGAAAGCCAAAAAAAAAACCTCCTGGAATCAATCAGTGACTTTAGCAAAATTGTGGGATAAACAAACATACAAAAATCAATTGCATTTGAATATATCAGCAATGAACAAAGATGTGATCACCGACATTAAAAATATAATCCATTTATAATCACTCAGGAAAAAAACCCCATGAAATACTTAGGTGTAAACCTAACAAGTGTACAGACCCTTAAATACTGAAATTTACAAATTGCTGCTGGAGAAAAGACCTAAAGAAGAGACATGGTGTTCATTAACTAGGAGACTCAACATCATAAGGATGTCAATTTGATGTACAGGCTTATTGAAACTACTCTTAAAATTCCATTAAGATTTTATTTTGTAGATATAGATGAGATTTTTTGACAATTTCTATGGAAAGGCAAAGGAATTAGAAGAGCTAAATCAATCTTGAAAGAGATAAAAGTATGAGGAATCACTCTTTTCAGTATTAAGTTTTATCATATAATTACGTACAATAATCAAGACTGTGTAGTACTGATGGATTGAAGAGAAGGGGCTGGGGTGGGAGAGAAGTAGGTATGATTGGCTATGAAGGGCAATAGGAGGGATCCTGTTGATGGAAATGTTGTTTTTTGTGTTTATCAATGTCAATATCTTAGTTTGGATATGCTATTACAGTTTTTCAAAGATGTTACTATTGGGGTAGAGTATAGGGTATATGAAAGATCTCTATTATTTCTTACATCCAACTGTATGTCAAATGATAATTATCTCAAAATAATTGTTCAATTCAAAAATAAAAAGGGATCATCCTACCCAAAATACCTATAGCCCTGTGAAAAACAGAAGTACAGTGAGCTATTCGGCCACCATTAAAAGATTGTACTTTTGAAGATTATTTAATGGCATGGGAAAATGTTGACTTATAACTGTTAGTTAAAAACTATTAAGATTTGAGCTCTGGCTGGTGGCACAGTGGATAAGGCACCAGCCTGTGAACCCAAAGGTTGTTGGTTTGATTCCCAGCCAGGGCACATAACTATTAAGATTCAAAACTACAGTTATTTACTTTATTTTATTTTTTATAAAATATTTTATTTATTATTTTTAGAGAGAGAAGAAGAGGGAGGCAGAGAGGGAGAGAGACATCAATGTACGGTTGCCTTTCACCTGCCTCCAGCTATGGATCTGACGGGAGACCTGGCCTGCAACCTGGTTATGTGCCCTGGTTGGGAATCGAACCAGCGACCTTTGGGTTCACAGGCTGGCGCCTTACCCACTGTGCCAACAGCCAGGGCTTCAAAACTACAGTTAAACTAAAACTAAGATCCTGATTTTGTAAGAATTTACTTATATATAAGTCAAAAATTGGAAGGTTACGTGTAAGTTTTTTCACTGCGGTTATATCTGAGTTATGGAATTAGTTGGAATTTTCACTTTTTTATTTGTTCTGCATTTTCCAATCTTTTTGCTATTGCATAAATCATCAATATATGAAACAAGTACCTAGAGAGAAGGAAGAAGCAATCTCACAAATAAGCTGGCTGTAGTTTGTGTGGTATATGGGCCTTCTGTCTTAACTTATCTTCCATCTCAGCTGTCAGTTTTCAGTCCTAGAAAATTCATGTGTTTAAAACAAGGCCCAATTTTACAAGGAAGATGCTTGGAAGAGAATTTTGTGTATTTTAAGAATATATATGAATCAAAAGAGATTTGGGGAAATAAATACTATTTTGTTTATCTAAGTACTACTGCACACTGGAATCCAGGAAGAAATAATAAATTCTAAATATGAAGCCATCATTGACTCACTTTTAAAAAAGTATAGAGTTAGTGTTTTCATTTTTTTAAATGAAGAAATGAATCTGGTATGATTTGTGAATGCTGTCAAAGATTACAGTGAGATAATAGAAATTTTCTCCTACTGATGTAACATGGTGGAGTGTCAGTTTGTGTGCCCAAGCCCCTATTTCAAACAGAGAAGCTCTGTTTATGTTTGTTTGCTTTTAAAAAATATATGTGGGTATTCTGTACAATATTTTATTTGTAAAAAATAAGCTTTGGAAAAAAAGAAAGTCTAAAAACCATGATTTAGGGTATGTCTTGACGTAACTTAGCATTAGTGGTTTTCTGGACCATCATTTGGAGACCTGGAATTCAGTCCTTCCTTTCCTTGTACAGTCAATAGTGGAAAGAGGGACAGTAGAATTAGCAACTGAGAGGGGATAAGGGTATGCTATTGAAGGGAGTAGGGAAAATTCTCTTTGGAAGATGAAAGTTATTGGTTTATAGTGTTAAACAAAAACAAAATAAGCAGTTCCATAGTAAACAAGACAGACTAGCTTCAAAATACTAAAATCCAGTCCAGATGATCTTCCCTGGCTTACAGCCTTAATATTTCTCCCTTCACCTTTCTGCAACTTTCCTTCTACCTCCATCCCTCTCTCATACACAAGTATTTCTTTTCAGCTATACTAGAATCATTTCTTGTTCCCTGAAGTTGCCTTCCACGTTTTTAATTCCATTGCTTTGCTCAAACTATTCTTTCTACAGGCATTGCCTTTCCCCCAGACCTGTATTATGTACACAGTCTGGTAGCCACTAGCTACATGGGCTATTAAAGCTCTTGCAATGTGGTTAGTGTGGATTTGGACATGCTATAAATGTAAAATATGTGTACATTAGATTTCAAAGAGTATGAAAAAAGGATAAAAAATAATTTTATCTTTTTAAAATGTGACTAGTACAAAATTTCAAATTACAGTACATTCCTATTTCATCATATATGTCCATTGGACAGTGCTGCCCCAGGTCCAGGAAGGTTTACTGTTCTGTATTGACCTTATGGACATGTTAACTTAGCATTTGTGAATCCAAGTGTTTTAATCAGAATTATACTAACTTCAGTGAATTTTTAGGAAAAAAGTAAAACTTTCACTTTTTCTATTTTTATTTATATTTAAATTATTTTCATGGGGATTGCTGTTTTCCTCTAAGAATTTTACAAAGGGCACTTGACATATTTATCAGGGTTTTTATTGGTTTTTTTTCTGTTACTGTGAGTATCCTTTTGTGGTCATGATTTTGACTACATGCAATTTCCCTGGATCAAGTTTTGCAGATAAAACATTTACTGTGTGAAGTTTTAACCACTGCATTTATATGTGGTGCAAATAATTTCTACTAGCAATATTAATTTTAATTGGATAAAGACCCATGGTTTATATTAATTTTTAAAGTTAATAATAAGAAAATTGTGGGCAAATCTCAAATAATCCAGGATAGTTCTATTATCTAAAATGACTTAACTGTATTACTTGTCCAATTTCCCCATAACTTATTATCACTCAACATCTTTGGCGAGGCAAAGATCAAAGGGTAGGGTCAAAACAGCCTTAAGAAATTATTGTTATTCTTTTAGGTGTAATTTGGTATTATGATTGTTTAAAAAAAATTTTTTTAAAGAGTGATACATACTAAATTATTAAGGAGTGAAATAATGTGCTATATAGCATATACTTCAAAATAATGAGGGGAAAATGAGTGAGAACATAGATGAAATAAGATTAGCCATGCATTTATAATTGTGAAACCTGATGGTACGTATATGACATTTTATTATATCATTCTGTTTTTGTATATATTTGACATTTTCCATAATAAAAAGGTAAAATAATATAATTATTTGTTAAAAGTCCTTAAGATCAAAAGGCAGGGGTCAAAATGTGCTTTTTTTTTTTTCTTGGTCCTTACTATTATCCACAATTTCAAAAATGAAATCCAAATTCCCTACTATGTTCTCAAGACCTTGCATTATCTGATTCCTACCTGCCTCTCTGAGTTTGTGTCCTGCTACTTTTTTCTCTGCTGGTTTTTTCAGGAAATAGAGTATGAACAGTGTTTCTAGACCAGTGTGGTCAAGAGGCCTCCTTCCTCACCATCATTTCACTCCATCTTCCCAGACATTCTTTCATTTCCTGCCTTTGTTCTTATTGTTCCTTACTCTGAAATCCCTTGGCTACTGACATCTCAGTTAAAATGTCACTTCTCAGAAATATCTTCTCTCACCACACCCACTAAGGCAGTCTCTCCTATTTTTCTCCACCTCATTATTGTTTATTGCCTTTATAACTGTCACTTTTTTTTCCTGCTCTCTTCTGCCAGAATATACACTCCTTAAGCTCAGGGATTCTATTTGTTTTATTTATTGTGTGTATTCAGAACCTAGCACAGGGTTTGGTATATAGAAGGCATTCAATAAATATTTGTTGAACGAATGAATTAAAATCCTAGCCGTTTTTAAAGTATTTTTAAATACTTCATCATAAAGCCTTCTTTAAGTCCTCTAAGTGAGAATTAATCTTTTATTCTACTAGGTGTACAGGCACAAAAGGGAAGGAAGTTTGTTTTACCTCTTCACCTGTTCTACTGTGGTGAAACCCAAAATGAATTTGATACATCTTTTTGTATTGTTTAAGGTAGCACTTTAAAATTATTTTTCTATGTATATTTTATTTTTTTAAATTAAAAAAATGTTATTTAATTATTTTTAGAAAGAGGGGAAGGGAGAGAGGCAAAGAGGGAGAGAGACATCAATGTATGGTTGCTTTTCACCTGCCTCCAGCCACAGACCTGACTGGAGACCTGGTTTGCAACCTTGTTATGTACCCTGGCTGGGGAATCGAACCTGCGACCTTTGGGTTCACAGGCCGGCACCTTATCCACTGTGCTACCAGCCAGGGCTTTCTATATATATTTTAAAGGTTTTAGATTACAAAGTACTGCTTCTAAATACTTCTATGTCCAGCTGAGAATTTCAATTCTTTTAATAGCTTTTAATTTGTTTCTATAGCTTCCCAAGGTTTATGACACATGAGGATGTCACGATGCTGCGGTGAAGAATGACTGGTTTAGTTGGACTTGCCCTCACTGATGTGTCCATGCTTTGGGGAAATGCAGGTACACAAATTCATTAGTTATAATCTGCTGGAGGTAGTCTCTTTTATTAATTGGGTCATGGTTCTCTTTCAAATGATACACATAACTTGTAGGCCTGCAAGCTACCTTCCCACCATTGCTAATTGCTGTCTATTGATATACACACACATCAATGTGTTTGTTTATAAACGGAAGATAGTTTAATTCCCAAAATAATATTTTAACATTTGTGTTCATTGTAGAGATATTTGCTCTGGAGCTACTTTTAGAAGATATTTTGTTCTTTCCCCAATAGCAGTATTTTTGGAGTGTTTCCTCAAATCAGCTTATTTGCAGAATTGTTTAAACTAACACTAATTTTACTGCAGCAATTCCAATGTTTCCATTTTGAAAATATCTGCTGGAAATGTAAGGGTTTGCAATTCAAATGAATTGGAAGATTGTTAGATTGTTGTGATTAAAATGGATGTTTATGCTTAATTTTTCCCAAGAAACATTTTCCAAAATATTCATTAAATGTTCCCTGGATGGATGTAATAGGTTGTGTATTATGAATTATAGTGTAGTATAGATGTACACTATAGTGTACACTATAGTGTAGTACAGATGTCCTAATTTTCCATTCTCAATAGACAAGTGTTTATTAAGATGGATCTATCACTTTAGCAACTGAAAAGAAAATGCACAGAACCAGAGCCCATTGCTCCATATCAAGTTAAAATTGTAAGTTTTATTTCTGTTCAGAAAAAATGAGGAAGGAAACTTTTATATATTCCTCCCAAGTGAGTTTATTTGCTTTACTGAAGGATTGGTATAAAAATACTTATCTCAATTTAGCACATAATTATATAATAACAGATTTTAAAGTATTTAAGTACATGAGTCTATGAGCTCAAGGTTTATAGGAGTTAGTGTTACCTATCTGTATTAAATCAATGTTTAGCAAAGTGATTCTGATTTTTTTTTTTTTTTAAGATTTTATTTCATTTTTTTTTTTTTATAATTTTATTGTTGTTGTATTACATCCATCCCCTTTTTGCTCCCCTCTGTCCCCCCACCCACCCACCCATTCCCCCCAAAGTCAATCTGATTCTGATTTCTTTCTGGGCAATATTGTTGGCTTTTAGAACATTTGTTTTAAAAAATAAAGGACTAATTTACTCAGCTGATTAAATATTAAATAGTGTGATATCAGGCAATTTTTAAAAGGCAGAAATAAACCAAAGGTAGATACTTAGAACAAGGAACTGTCATTTATGGCATGTTTATTGACTGTTACTAGACATAGTACAGACCAAACCGCGGTGCCTCATCTTGTCCTCATCTATAGAATACCCTAACTATAAACCCGGAGAAGACCTTCCAGAGACCATCTGATTTCCTTCTTTGCCTTAATGAAGGAGAAAACCCAAACCTTCCAGACATTTTGCTCATGTTCTTCTTGAACATCTTCAGGGATAGAGACCACCTTTCTTGATAAAAGGAAAGTTGTTCTGGTATCAAGCTACAGTGATAGCTACAGGAGTTAACTATGATTCCCCACTAAGGCACTATACACATTCAACAGCCCCTTTTCAATTCTCACACAAGCCTTACAAACTAGTTATTTATTAAGTATAGTTTATAGAGAGGCCTAGGTCATAAAGAGTAATTTAGCCAAGGTCCTATTTCTGGTAAGTGGCAATCCAGGATTCATATCCAAGCTACAGCTTTCATGAACTGAGCTGCTGCTTAAAGAAAGTGTATGTATTAATCTAGATAAAGGGAAGTAATAAATGAACATAGCCCTAAATTTGTTTCAGGAAAAATTTCCTTTAACCGATGAAAATTAATGGTGAAATAACACTAAATAGCTGTTATTAAAAGAATATCTCATATTGACATACTGAATGATTCAGGATCTCCAACCTGGCCTCTTTCGAATCATATGTGTGAATAAATTGACTACAAATCCCCCAGATTTGTCATCAGTACTTCTACCATAGTTATACACACACGTTCCAGATCTTTCTTTGGGCTTCAGTTTCGAGACTTCCAGAGTCTCAGGTGTGTGTGTGTGTGTGAGAGACTAAGGAAAAGAATAGCTGAATCACATCTAAAACCAAATCCTCCCAATTAAAAATCTATTATTAAAAGTGAAGACAATTATTCCATCAGCCTTTTAATCTCAACAGCTCTACTCCCCAAACGAACCCAACCTACTTCTACCTCACCCCACCCCAAAGTGGGTAATAAACCCTAAGGCTGGAGGTGGAAGAGTCGACAGCTTGACTCAGGCTCGGCTTTATTCTGAAGCCCATCCCGGCCACGAAAGTCAACGGGTCCCACAGTAGGGCTGGGGGAAGCGGGACAGTGTCGTTTGGAGGCAGGAGCGGGGCGGGAAGGCGAACCGAGCAGGAGTTCCGGAGGGGCCAGAACGGTCAGAGGAAGCTCTAGGAAAAGAAAACCCAGGGACTATTTCCAAGGTTACAGAGGCCTGCGGGGAGGCGGGGAACCAGAAGAAGCGCCTAGTGCGCAAACTCGCTCACCGGCTGTGGGGTACCGCCAAGCCCCAGCAGCCCGCTGCCCGCCTGCTAAGCGGAAAACAGCGCGGCTCAGAGCCCAGGCCGGCGCATGCGCTCAGCCCCTCCTCCGTTCTCCGCGCCCCCCCCCCCCCGCCTCTTCCCGGCGGGTCTGGGGCGGCGGCGGCGGCAGCGGCGCGGTGACGTCAGGGCGTTGGGGCAGCTCCTGTGACAGACGGAGCAGGATCGGCGGGGCGGCGTCGGAGTCTGGCGGCTGAGATAGCGAGTGAGCTAGCGAACGAGCAGCGACTCCGGGGTCTAGGGATCGAAGAAGAGAGAGAGGGGAGCGCCCGGGCGCGAGCGAGAGAAACCGCGAGCGCCGGGCTTGGGTTCGAGCCCCGGAACGGCTGAGGAGCCCGTCTGCTCTCTTCCCCTCCCCCTTCCCGGGCCCGGGCCCAGCGCGCCATCCTCCCCCTCCCTCCTTCCCTCCCTCCCTCCTTCCTCCCTTCCCTCTCCCTCTCCCCCTCCCCCGCCGGTGGATGGGAGTGAAGGACGGAAGAGGCCCTGTAGAGGCGGCGGTGCAGCGCTCCGGTAAGGCGACGAGGGTCTACGCCCTTCTCTCTGTCTTCTCCACCGCGCTCGGGCGGCCGCGGGCCGAGCCGGGCGGCCTGAAGATGTGGCTGCGCCGGTCCCCACCCTCCCATTCTCCCCTCCCCCTGCCGCCGCCTCCTTCTTCTTCTCTCCTCGCTCTCAAAATGGCGGCCGCGGCGGCCGTTGAGTGAGACGCCCTAGAGGAGGGGAACAGGCCGCGAAGGCGCTGCGCTCACTCTCCTCCTTCTCGGCCCGGGTTCGCGGGTGTCAGGCCGTCGCAGCTCCACCCGCAGCCCTCCCCGGGAAGGGATCGCCCTCCTCCCTCGGTGACTTAGCAAGAAAAGTATTCCTGGTAGGAAGGGCGTGGAGAGCAGGTCGCTCTCTGATCTTGGAGGAAGGGTTCAGCACTCCTTTCCCCGACCACGGAAAGCGAGCCCAGCTTTCCCCAGCCTACCCGCTGTTGGCGGCTCTGCGGCCGGGCCTAGCCTAGCGCCGCCCGGCACCCACAACCTTCCAGGAGGTCGGTCCCCGCCTGTCCCTTAGGATGGGGTTGACTCGAGGAGGATGAGCAGCCCCTTCCCTGACTCCCTGGTGCAGTGGTCCAGCCTTCCCGTCCTCCAGGAGGAGCAGCCGAGCCCTCGAACCATCTGCAGCATCCACCCACCAAATGAGGCAGGATTTTTTTTTCTACCGCTGGCTTCTCAAACAGGAGTTGCCTTTTGACATTGTAACACCGAGCTTCTAGGCCCTCGGCTATTCCCCTTCATCTCATCTCCTCACCCTTTGGAGGAACGCAGTGCCCTCTTCCTTGCCTCCCAGGTGAGAAGTGCTTTTGAGGTGGTGGGCCAATTTCAGGCCGCCTCGCGAAGCATCCGAATGGACCGGAGGAGGAGATTTTTAGTGTCTGAGAAAAGAGAGAGCAAGGTGCCTTGGCTTTGTTGTTCTGCCTTTCTTTAGTGACTTGGCAACAAACTCCTTGGGAGGAGGGCAGACGATTTTCTGGTTAGGTCCAATTTATGTCAACTCGTTGGTTAGGAAATTAAGCTGTTGGAGAGAAGAACCAGGTTTGCGCTTCTCAA
Organism: Noctilio leporinus; assembly: GCA_004026585.1. Taxonomy (NCBI): domain Eukaryota; kingdom Metazoa; phylum Chordata; class Mammalia; order Chiroptera; family Noctilionidae; genus Noctilio; species Noctilio leporinus. Next base: position 104,178 of record PVIW01002470.1, on the reverse strand, counting down.
TGGGCGATGTCATGCCAAGATTCCCCCTCCCCCTTTCCTTAAGGGGCCATCGGGAGAGAATGAAGGTATTACTGTTCATTCAGACCGCTACTTAAACACAATCCTTGAGATTCATAACATTGTAAATGCTAAACAAAAAAATTGTGCCATTTTTGGTCATTCTATTCTTCGTGGGGAGTGGATTGTTTAATATGATTTTCATTTAGAGGCTAGGGCGGAGGAGAGTGCTTGGGCCTTTCATCTGTCATCCCTCCCCTTTGCCATAGTAGTATTTGCTTAAATTTTATTTAAAAATTTTTTATTTATTTTTATAGCAGGACTTGATTGCTGCGGGGTCTAGTCTCTTAATCAGGAAAATTTCTTGCTTGTGTATGTTGGTAGTGATAAAGTGTTGAATATATAAAAGGGTTTTACTTAAATTCTGGTTTGGATGTAAGGGATTAGCTAGCTTTTGATCTCATGTAGATCTTTCAGGACGCAGGTTAGTAAAAATAATTGGCAGTTGCAGATTGCACTTCTTATTAAAGCAGGAGAGTAATTTGTATTTAGAATTGATTTATTCTTTAATGTTCTATTATAAATGATCATTGTTTGATTTCAGAAGGGGAGAATCTAAAACAAATTTGAAGCTTAAAAAAATAAAGCAGAGACTAGAACCCAATTTTTCATTTCTGTGTATTGATTTTGATGGAGCTAGTCCTATTTTGGTGCCCCCACCCTTTTTTTTTTTTTTTTTAAATGGGCTAATATTTGTGGATGCTGTGAACAGCCATTGAGCCTGGGTGGAGTAAGAGAGCAGAAGCTGTGAAATGCTAGATTTAGATAGCCCTTTCATAGCATTTTTTCCCTCTTGCTTATGTTTCGTAAGGTTATTTGGTGCCAAATGATGCTACCACAAAAGCATTTCTCTATAGTAAATCTTAAAATCTCATGTTTTAGTATCCACCTTTTTTTTGCAAGGTGGTATTGAGTAATTGAGGTAAAAAGCAATGTTCCTGCTCTAAAGCAGACACTTATTGTCTATATGTATCTTCATACACACAGACACACACGCCCTTCTTAATGTTTTTTATTGTTTTAGTTAAGAGTCAACGAATGCCAGAAATATTCGGCAAGAAATAGTAGAAATATTGTAGAACTCTAGTAAGAATACTACAGATATTTTCTTTCACTTTAATTTGCATTGAAACAGTAAGGCTGTGATTTAAAAAAAATAATGACTATCAAAGGTGACTAAAAAGGATAAGATAATTTGTGTTAAAGGTTCTTTTGCTGTCTCTTGAAAGGGTCCTTTTTGTAAGGTACCTACTGTAAGAGAAGGGAGGTTACTTTAATGTTTTATTTCAAGCGTTCATACGAATAGACATCTTCAAAAGAATGTCAAATTCATGTGCTGATTTGATGAGCCTTATAACTCCCAGTGTGTGTTATATTTTTATGCTTCTGTTTTTTTTAATGTGATTAGAAAATAGGAGGGCTCATATAGTCAGGAATGAGTAAGGTTAGGAATGGCAAATCACTGTTAATGTGTCTTGATATATCCCCATCCCTAGTATTTGTAACTATGAAAGTGCACTGAGTAGTGGTTTTTTTTAATAGATATTCAGTGATCAGGAGCTTAAAATTGACTTAAGTAAGAGCTTTATTTACAAATGTGTATTTGTGTATGTTTCTGATCCTTGTGGCAGAATCTTTTGCTTAATTTGGAGATCCATTTTTAAATTCTTCATAATTCTATATTCATAAAACTTTTAATAAGATTGGCATTGATTTCTTTTTTTTTCTTTTTATTTTTAGTGAAATTACTTAAATTACTTAGTATCTGTTTTTCCAGATAAAGTAACTTTAGCATATAAGAGATTTGGATATGTTTCTAGAATGGAAAAATCAGTATCATAATTTTTGGCTTTCTAGCTAGAACATCCATGTTTCATAGTCTATACTTTTTTCAATGTAAATATTTCCTATGTACTAAATTAAATTACTACATATAAAAATACGGATCAAATATGTATGACTGTTTACATGTGGTTCAGATTATTCACAACTTCTATTAATAAACAAGCTATGGAAACTATGGAAGTTGTCAATATTCAGATGGAGATGTCTTTAAAAATAAACCCAAAACAAAATGTTAGGGCAGTCAATTAATTTTCCAATTCTTCCCATTGAGTTCTGAAGCAGTAAATCATGCACTTCTTTGCCATTGGGACTGAGACTTGGTTTTAAACTGAGCTGGCCACGTCTGCTGTGCTTGTAAAAGATTGTTTTACTTGCCTTTTAAGTCTGTTGTGAAAATATTTCATAATGACTGGTAACCTGTTCCATGTACATTAAAAAGAAATAGTGCAGCCCTGGCTGGTAGCACAGTGGATAAGGTGCAGGCCTGCGAACCCAAAGGTTGCAGGTTCGATTCCCCAGCCAGGGCACATAAACAGGTTGCAAACCAGGTCTCCAGTCAGGTCTGTGGCTGGAGGCAGGTGAAAAGCAACCATACACTGATGTCTCTTACCCTCTCTGCCTCTCTCCCTTCCTCTCTTTCTAAAAAAAAATGATGAAATAAAATCTTAAAAAAAAAAAAAGAAATAGTGCAGTTTGAAGTGGAAATTCTTTGCCCTTGTTCTGTTGTCTTCAACGAAGCTATGATTGTTTTTCACTTAAAAAGTTGCTGTATTTAAAATAATGGCATACAATCCTGCTCTGGAAAGCAAAAGAAAATCTACTTTTCTGAAAATGCTTAGTTGTAGAATGAATCCTAGTTACTGAAGGACAAATATTTTAAGAATGTTTCTTCAGGAAGAATGGTACTGTATTATATAAGCCTAATAGTTAACTGCAGTCAGGCTCTTGGCGTTGTTTTAGCCTTGTTGCTGCTTTGGTATGACACTTTGGGCTAGTCATTTAAATGGAACCTTAGTTTAGAGTATATAATCTTTAAACTTGCCATGGCAGTTATAGCCTTAATTGGTATTTGTGAAATGTTTTTATACTTTAGACATCCTAAGTGCTTATTATTTTGATTTATTTATCTTTAAAAGATAGTGGCTCTTGGTTGAAACTTAGTTAGGATTGATGTGTTCATTTGTTTAGGACACTTCTGGAAAGGTGTCCTCTGAAGCTAATCGTAATTTAACATTGTCATAAACATTTCCTTAGAGCTTTGCAAATAAATGTATGTGGTACCCATTTTCACATGGGATGGTATTTTCATGGATCAGAAAACTGAAACTCAGAATTTCTTTTCTTAAGGTCACATGTCAGGGTAGTAGCAAGAATGAGGTAAATATTATAGGCGATGAACCATTTGGATAATTGCCATGTATGATCAAGAATATACTTTTTTTCTTTAACAGAATGGGCTCCTTTTATGACTATTCTTACATTTGTTAATTTTTTCTAAATTAGTAGAAATCAATGGCATTTATTGCCTGTATTATTTAAATTGTCATTTTTAAACATAGAGTCTTGTATTAACTTCTGCCTGCATAAGGCCTTAGACATTTGAGTGAGTGCCAAGAAAGTGCCCAATATTGCTTTATAGTAGTAATAAGTAAATAAAGACGTTGCGTGCATACAGTGGTATATAGGCAGTAAGAATAATTAAATACTCAAATTAATAAAAGTAGTGTTAATAAGTACATACTTGTTGCAGTTGATTAAGTGCAAGGAAATGTGCTATTCTATAGTTCTTTGTAATAGCTAACCTCCAGTGATCTCTTGGGAACTAAGGTGAAGGAGGGAAAAGTGTTTATATTTCCTTTACAGAGACATGATGTTGTCCCAGGGAATAGCACACATTTGTTAGATAGTTATATCAGGGTCACAAGATTCTCAACTATAAGAAATGAATTGCCCTGACTGCTATGGCTCAGTGGATTGAGCACTGGGCTGTGAACTGGTTCAATTCCCATTTGGAACATGCCTGGGTTGTGGACCAGGTCCCTGGTTGGGGACATGGGAGAGGAAACCACCTTATGAGTTAAATACTGCCAACATTATCCATTTATAGATAAGGAAACTGAGGCTTCTCAAGGAACATAGCTGGTAAACTGTGTAGTTAGGATTAGAATCTAAAATATTTGCATATGGTTTTAGTCAACAGCTTTAATTTTCTCTGATAATGCTAAATGTATGTCTTTGTTTCACTCTTAAACATACTTCAAGTTTACCAGACTAAAAGTGGATTAATCAACAATGTGCAAAACCTTAATAAATATAAAACTCCATAATGCCTTCAAAAATTAAATTACTTAAAATTTTTTGATCCTTACCACTCTCACTCTTATCAAAAGTGTCTCTTAGAAAAAATTGTTAACATCTTTACTTAACCGTCAACAATTCTTGTCAACACAGAAGAGCTTAAGAGCAAATAATCAAAATGATTATTACAAAGAGAAATTATAAAATGCAATTGTCCAATTGGGTGGATTCACTTCTTTTTTTTAGATTGTATTTATTTTTAGAGAGAGAGAGGAAGAAAAAGAGGGAGCGAAACATCAGTGTGCTTATACATGTAGTTCTTAGAAGTTTGAGTATATTTCTTAAGAATTAGCCCTGACTGGTGGCTCAGTGGGTAGGCACCAGCCTGCAAACTCAAAGGTTGCTGGTTTGATTCCCAGCCAGGGCAGATAACCAGGTTGCAAGCCAAGTCTCCAGCTAGGTCCGAAGCTGGAGGCAGGTGAAAGGCAACCATACGTTGATGCTTCTCTCCCTCTCTCTCCTTCCCCTCTCTCTAAAAATAATAAATAAAATCTAAAAGAACAAAAACGAGTATTGAGGATTCTTTTCCCTTTGGTATCCCTTATGTGTATCCAAAACCAGTGGTGACTTCAAAATTTCTTAGGCAAGAAGTGCTATGTAAATCAATGCCAAATGGAAAAATTCCGTTTTTAATATAAGAATATACTGCAAATAAGCATTTTTTAAAAAAGATTCTATTATTTTTAGAGAGAGGGGAAAGGAGAGAGGCAGCGAGGGAGAGAAACATCCATGTGTGGTTGCCTTTTTTGCCTGCCTCCAGTTACAGTCCTGGCTGGAGACCTGGCTTGCAACCTGCTTCTGTGACCTGTCTGGGAATCGAACATGTGACCTTTGTGTTTGTTGCACTGAGCTGCCTGCCAGGGCTTTGAACAAACATTTAAAAATACATATTTTATTTATTTTTAGAGAGGGGAATAGAGGGAAGAGAAGTAGAGAAGTATCAGTGTGCGCTTGCCTCCCTCATGCCCTAGCTGGAGATCCAGCTTGCAACCCAGGCATGTGCCCCAACAGGGAATCAAACCAGTGATTCCTTGGTTCACAGGCTGGCACATTCAATGCCTTGAGCCACATCAGCCAGGGCAAATAAGCATTTTAAACTGCAAAGTACAACTTTATTTTAGCAATCAGAAAATCTTCCTGTGCATGTGTATGTGGGTTTTGTTTTTAATGTTTTAGATTTATAGACATTTAAATATAGTGCAGTTCTTATAAATGCTCTGCACCCAGTTTTTTCCATTGTTACCATCTTATCTTTCTCTGGTACATTTGCCTACCTTACTATTTACTGTTAACTGAGCTCCAAACTTTATTTGGATTTCACTAGTTTTCCTATTAATGTCTGCTTTTTTTTTTTTTTAAGAGAGAGAGATTTTATTATTTTTAGAGGGGAGGGAGGAAGACGGAGAGAGAGAAACATCACTGTGGGGTTGCCTTTCGAGTGTGGCCAGCTGGGGACCTGGCTGGAGACATGGCTCTCAACCTGGCTTGCACCCTGACTGGAAATTGAACTGGCGACCCTTTGGTTCGCAGGCTGGCACTCAGTCAATGGAGCCACACCAGGCAGAGCTTAATGTCAGCTTTTTATTCCAAATCCGATCCAGGGTACCACATTGTATTTGGTTGTGTCTTCCTAGTCTTTCCTGGTCTGTGACAGTTTCTGTGTTTTCATTGTTTTTCATTACCTTAACAATCTCGAGTAGTACTGGTCAGGTATCCTGTAAAATGCCCCCTGAACTGAGTTTGTCTGATTATTTATTTATTTGACTAGGTGGTGAAGTATCATCCTATGTCAGAGGCTATATGCTACAGAACATCATTGGTGGTGTTAATCTTCATCATTTGGTTAACATAGTGTGTGCCATTTTCTCAGTTGTAAAGTTATTATTTTTCCTTTCTCCTATGAAAGTGAGTATGAAAAGTTCCATGTCCAAGAGAGGGAAGTGTTTACATACATTGTTTGGAATTCTTCTGTAAGGCAGACTGATCTGTCCCCTGTTTATTAACACAGTTTACAGTCTTATTATCAGAAAATTTTCATTTAGAATTTTAAATATTAAGTAACCCCCCCCAATTTTTTAGTTTTTTTATATAGTTTGAAAAAATAAAGTCAGTCTCTCTGCCTCTCTCTTAAATCTGCACTCAAGGACATGTTTTGATTTCAGAGAGAGGCACCAGGAGGGATGGAGAGAGATGTCAATATGAGATAGAAACATCCATTGGTTGCCTTTTTGTATGCACCCCAACTGGAGACTGAGCCCACAACCTAGGCACGTGCTCTAAGGAAGTCTTTGAAGAAGCTTATATAAGTGAATTTATAGCCCTCTAGAAATTATCTAAGTATTTACTGTTGGAATTGTAGAGGAAAGCTCCCTTTATTGGGACTTGTTTAGAGGGAGACCACTGTGATCTGAGAAGCAAAGTAATACCCGTTGTTTCAGCTCTAGTATTTGAACATAATTTGTTCTTCCCTTTAAAAAGCCTTAAATACTACAATAGAAGGCAAAATATCTTGATTGATTAGACTCTTAGACAATTATTTTAAAAACAGAATTGGTAGTCCCATATCTTGAAAGATATTTATTTCACATTAAGGAGAATTTATGATTTGAGAGCAAGATTGAGGATTGCTGTTAATATAGTTCGTGAAGTTTTTTTTTTTTTTTTTTCATCTTGCCCTTCCATTATAATACTTGTATGGAGAACCTCGTTGGGTTTCTACTTTTAATTTTTTTTTAAAGATTTTTATTTATTATTTCCAGACAGAGGGGAAGGAAGAGAAACATCAGCGTATGTTGCCTTTCACCTACCTCTAGCCACGGACCTGGCTGGAGATCTGGCTTGCAACCTGGTTATGTGCCCTGGCTGGGGATTTGAACCAGTGACCTTCGGGTTTCTAGGCTGTCACCTTATCCGCTATGTTACCAGGCAGGGCTAAATTTTTTATTTATTGGTTTTGAGAGAGAGATTTGTTGTCCCACTTATTTATGCATTTGTTGGTTGATTTTTGTATGTGCCCTGACTGGAGAGTGAACCTGCAACCTTGGCCTATCAGGATGGTGCTTTAATTAACTGAAATACCTGGCTGGGATGGGGTTTTTCCTTTTTAAAAAATCACCCAACATCATTACATGTTTTTGTTTATCTTCTAAATTTTCATCAATTTTCCTATCCAGCAAGTGTTTGTTTAGATATATCCTAAGTACTGAGGATTCAAACATGATTGTCAGTCCTTGCCCTCAAATATCTTAAAATTTGTAAATACATTTAATATGCAGAGGTAGCATAATAGTGCTTTTAATAAAAAATATTTACTTGGTGAGATGAGGGCCCCAAGATTTTTTAAAAAGATTTTATTTATTTATTTTTAGAGAGGTGGGGAGAGAGGGAAGAAAAGAAGGAGAGGAACATCAATGAGTGGTTGCCTCTCATGCACCCCTGACTAGATACCTGGCCCACAATTAAGGCATGTGCCCTGACTGGGAATCGAACTGGTGATCCTTTGTTTTGCCAGTCAGCGCTCAGTCCACTGAGCCACACCAGCCAGGGCGAGGGCCCAAAATTTTCCAGGAGGTCTTCACAAAGATTTTGGTTGAACAGTTGTGAAGAAATCTTGTTACATTGGGGTTCTAGCAAATTTGTAGCTAGTTTCATAAGTACATGTTGGTTGGTGACGGAAGTTCCATGTAAATCAGGGTGGCTGGAGAACAGGAGTGAGTAGATTACCCTAATCTGGCCTGTAAAAACAGGGTGATCCATGGACTACCTTCAGATACGGATTTTTACCTGTTACAAAATGTGAATTTCCAGGCTCCATCTTAGACTTATGCAGTGGAAATTCTATTGGGGTAGCACCTAGAATATCTGCCTTTTTTTTTGCCTTTTTTATTTGAAATGAGAGAGCAAGGGGTCACTATTAGAGTTGCCATAGAAATGATCCCGCTGCACATATTTACCACGTGTCAATATACTTTCATCAACAACAAAAACTGTCCAGAAAGATTGTTAGCTGCAAAATGGCATCAGGTATTACTGGTGGAGTTCAGACCTCAGTACTTGAGTTCAGCAAAGAAAGAATTTAAAGCCAAGAAATTAAAATTGAAGGAGGAAGTTTATGAAGTTATAGAGGTAGAAAGAAATGAGCCAGTTGGGCTGTGTAGGCTTAGGAAACAAGTTACAGAGGCAAAAGAAGGGCCCTTGGAATTTAGGAGAAAAAAAGGGCAATGGTAATACATGGTTGTGCTCCAGAGAGAGAGCCTGTCTTCTTATTTAATAAGCTTTCTAGTAGATTGTTTTTAAGAACCACTGCTTTTGCCCTTTTTATTTGAAGTGCCAGTGGAAGATTTTAAGCTATGGTAAGTGACATTAGGTTTCCTTTTTAGAAAGGCACTACTAACATTGTGGAAGATGCAACTGTGGAGTGGATGGAGGCAGATAGACCTGTGAAGCTATTTAAATGGTTGTACAAGTTGAAAGAATGGACTTGAGAGAGAAGTACTGTAAGTATAAAATTAGTAACCAATTGGATACAGCACAGGCCCCCAGTCCCTGGGCCATGGACCAGAGCTATACAGCAGGTGAGCAAGTGAAGCTTCATCTGTATTTACAGCCTATCCCCATTGCTCACATTACTGCCTGAGCTCTGCCTCCTGTCAGATCAGTGACAGTATTAGATTCTCATAGGAGCACAAACCCTGCTGTGAATTGCTCATGTGAGGGATCTAGGTTGCATGCTCCTTATTATGAGAATCTAATGCCTGATGATCTGAGGTGGAGCTGAGGCACTGGGAAGCAGCTGCAAATACAGATTATCATTAGCAGAGAGGTTTGATTGCACAGAGACCATAATAAATTAGTTGCTTACAGACTCGCATCAAAACCCTACCAGTGAGTGGTAAGTGACAAGCTGCATCTGGTGGCAGGCGGTAAAGCCATCCCCATCCCTCAGCCCATGGAAAAAATTGCCTTCCATGAAACTGGTCCCTAATGCCAGAAAGGTTGGGGACCACTGGGATATGGGAAGTAAGGGAGATAAGGAATGAAGAAAGTGAGGAATTGAAGTGTGTATTTTTTTGTTTGTTGGCTTATTTGGGCCATCAAGCAAATGTGGATGTTATGAAAGAACAAGAAAGAGTTGAGAGAGGACCACATTTGGGGAAAGGTATTTTTTGGTTATTCTTGTTTGTGTATGTTTTAATAGGATAACCATTAGGTGTATTGGAGATGAGTTCTAAGACATTTGTGTGTGTGTGTGTTTTAAATGCTGTCTTCTAAAAATATCTTCACCTGAGGTTATATATATTGATTTTAGAGTGAGAAACATCAATATGGGTCAACATCAATATCAACATGGGTCAGTTGCCTCCTGTACACTCCTTGACTGGGAATTGTATCCCCCAAGCTAGGTTGTGTGTCTTGACCAGAAATTGAACCCACAACCTTTTTTGGTGTATGGGACTGTGTTCCAACCATTTGAGCCACCCAGTCAGGGTATTTTTGTGTTTTATATGTCTACCAGTGTAATAAATAATAGAACAGTTTTGTTTGCTATTGTTCATTAACCTTGAGAGGCATTTTATAATTCTTTCATTAGAATGTATTCAGTGCTCTTTGTTGTAGCAACTGTCCTGAGGTATTAGAAGGTGCTGTAGGTGAGGTGGGACAGGTAGCCGTAGAATCATAAAGGTCACAAAGTGGGGAGAGGAAAGGCATACATTACAGTGTTCTGGAGTGTGAGCAAAGTGGGGCTTGATTAGAAATGAACATTGAAATGTGGGTAGGGATCAAAGAGTATAAATTGTTTTAAAGCATGTAGGCTTTAAGAAGTAGGGGGAAGGCAGCATAGTATAGTGATTAGACCCCTGACTGTGGCAGAGCCCAGATGCCTGGGTTTAATTCCTATTTCTGCTGCTTAGATAGCTGTATTGGATGTACATTTTTTAGTGCATTGGGGCGGGGTGGGTGGGGGATGGGATAGCGGGTAGCAGCCTTAAACACCCTGTTTTTCGAGGCTCAACTTTACATACGTGTATGAAGGCTAGTTTAAATTTTCATAGGTAGTTGTGAGGAGTAAATAAACACTTGTTAAACACTTAAAGCAGTGACTACTATACAATATAGTGCTATATAAATATTTATTAAATAAAAAAGGAGCCAATGAAGGGTTGTTTTAAGTGGAGAAGTGATATAATTAGATTGTATTTTAAGTAGATGACTCTGGGGGCTATTTAGAAAATAGATGCTAACAAGCCAGGACTGGATTTAGGGAGACTTGTTGAAATTAGTCTAGGTGAGGGATGATGCTACAAACTATGGTAGGGTAGTGATAAAAATAGAGAGAATGATTTAACAAATATTGAGGAGGTAAACTTGGCAGATCAAGGTAATTGGATGTAAGGAAGAAAGGAAAAAGTCAAGGTTGACTTCCACATAAAGTATTATTTCTAACATTTTAGAAGTGGTATTCTTTTTTTAAAAAAAATTTAATTATTTTTTTAGAGAGAGGGGAAGGGAGAGGCAGAGAGAGGAAGAGAGAGAGACATCAGTGTATAGTTGCCTTTCACCTGCCTCCAGCTATGGACCTGGCTGGAGACCTGGCTTGCAACCTGATTATGCGCCTTAACTGGGGATCAAACCAACAACCTTTGGGTTCGCAAATGTTATTTTGTTTTTTTAATGTTATATCTTTTGCTAAGATTGTAATTATAAAGATAATAGCACAATGGTAATATTGTAAATATTTGAAGTAACTGCTGAGTCATTAAAAGTTGTTAATTTTATATCCAGCTTTTCATTTATATTCATATGTAACAAACTTCCGTAGCCAGAATATTTCATCACTGCTTAATTTCTTGGGTAAATATTAGCTCCCCTTCTTATTTATAGATTTGTCCAATTTTAAACGTTTTGTCATTCAGTTTTACCAAAGGGAAAAAAATCTTGATTGAAAATAGAACTTGCTTGAATTTGTATTTTTCTAGATTTTAAAAAAGATTTGTTTTTAGAGGCAAAGGGAGGGTGAAAGAGGAGAAACATCAAGCAGTTAGTTCCCTCTGGTCACACTAGGGACCAAACCCACAACCCAGGCATGTGCTCTGACTGGTAATTGAACCTGCTTATCAAACCTGACTTTTCGCTTTGTGAAAGGACATCCAGACAACTCGGCCACCAGGCAGGGCTGAATTTTTTTCTAGATACTTAATGAAATAATTAAATGGGCAGAAAGTTCAGTGTTTTAAAGTCTGGGGCCTGGGTTATATCGTGTACATTGTGTGCGATACTTGTCGCTTGGGCTTTTGCAGGGGTTGTCAAATATCCCCACTAAAGAGAGTTGGGAAAGATGACATTTAAACTGAACCCTGAATGAATTGGAGTGGACATGGGAAGGAGGTCTGGAAAGTAGTTTGGCAGAGGGATTGTAGGGTATATATTGATCTGAGCCTGTAAAGGTACATCTGAGCCAGATTGATTGAATTTGTAAGTTATATCCTATAGAGTTTGTAGGTGATTTGGAAAACAATTTTGAGCAAAGGCGAGCATTAAGATCAATTGTGTATTTTAGATTGTTAATGTGGGAGCCAGTGAGTAATATGAATTGGAGTTTGAAAGTCATTTAGGAGGCTTTTTTTTTTTTTTAAGAGTTTATTCATTATTTTTTAGAGAGAGGGGAAGGGAGGGAGGAAGAAAGGGAGAAAAACAAGAGGAACATTAATGTATGGCTGCTTTTCATCTGCCTCCAGCTATGGACCTGGCTGGAGACCTGGCTTGCAACCTGGGCAGGTACCCTGATTGGGAATTGAACCAGCAGCACTTGAGTTCTCCACTGCCTATCCACTGAGCCACACCAACCAGGCTAGGAGGCTTGTTTAAGGAAAGAATGATTAGTGCTTGAAATTCAGTAGTGACAGAGTTGTTGACCAGAGAAAGGTTTGGGAGGTAAAATTGTGAATGAGTAGTGCAATGGGGAGAGGGAGGCATTAGAAGACATCTCAGATTTTAGCATGGGTGACTGGGTGAAATTGAGAAAATGGGTATTCTCAACCACGTTAGAGAATAAGGGTAGGGGAGGAGTTATGTGGGATATTACATAAAACAATCAGATTAATTTTCCTGAACCACAGTTCTCAAGTCACTTTCTTTTCCTTTAAAAGTTTTATTTTTTATTTTTAGAGAGAAGGGAATGGAAAGAGAGAGGGAGAAAAACATCAAGGTGAGAGAAAAACATCAGTTGTCAGTCAGTTGCCTCCCATAGGTGCCCCAGTTGGGGACCATACTGGCAACCCAGGCATGTGTGTGCCCTGATCCTGGTTCAAACTGGCAACCTTTTGCTTTGCTGGACAGTGCCCCAACCCAGTTGAACCACACCCACCTATTGGGGCTCAAGTCACTTTATTGTTAAAAACCCTTTGCCAATTTTTTACTGTTTTTTAGTGAGCTACGTATATGAAAATGCAAAGGACATGTTGATAGAAACTTGGTATTTAATACATGTTAGTTTGATTCTAAATGGGCACTCAAGGACTTAATGTGTCCTGGCTTATGTTTTCATCCTTTTTCATATTGCCTGCCATGTATCTGTGATTCAGCCTTATGAAGACATTTTCTTTCTTTTCTATCACCCTTCACCACTCCCTCCCTTCTCTCTGTATCCTCTGGTCTATCCTTTGAATCTGCACAACAGATTCTTTTTCCTGGCAACTTCCCCTAATTTTTTCCACCTGAAGGAAATTTTCCTTTTCCATTAATTTGTAATTTGCACAAGTTTTTCTCTTGTGTAACTTATAGAAATTTTTTTCTGATGTATCAATGAGTTAATGCAGTTAAAGAGCCTAGAAACGTACTAAGCACACAATAAGTACTACTCAGTAAATGTTGGTGGAAAATTATTGTGACGATGATTAAGGTGAATTGATAATAGTAATAGAGCAGTCTACCTTTACATTCTGTGTCTTTATGATGGCAAAACTGATTTGTTTTCTGTCCTTGGACACGAGAGTAGCAGCCTTTTATGTTGGTTATATGTGTGCATAGTGCAAAAGGTCCCATGCTGTATCCTACCTTTCAAAGTGAAATTATCATTATCTTCACCATTCCTGAGCTCCATTGAGGAAGGTAAAATGGTAGACAAACCCTGAACACCGATTACTTCATTAAGCTTCACCACTATTGTTTGAGGTAGGCAATAATATTAGCCTCTTTATAGGGTTGTAGACTTAGGAAGTTTGAAAATTTGCCCCAAATCACATAATTTGTAAGTGACTAAGTTGATATTTGAACCTCCATGTACTACATATTCAACTTGCTGTCAGAAGGCCTACCTATCATAGGACTTACATTCAGAAAAGTTTGTTCTGTGTTTTTTTTTCCATTCCAAACATTTTATTTGTTGTTATTATTATTTTTTTAAGTTTAAGAGAGGAGAAGGGAAGGGGAAAGAGAGGGACAGAAAAATGGGTGATGTAAGAGAGAAACTGATTGGTTGCCTTTTACAACACCCCTACTGGTGATCAAACTAGTGACCTTTTGCTTTGTGGGACAACACTCGGCCAATTGAGCTGCACTGAAAATTTCTATTTATGGTACTTTGGCTTAAATAAACTTCAAAAAAATTTTTTTAAATTGATTTTAAAGAGAGGGAGAGAAAGGAAGGTGTGTATATGGGGGGAGACATTGACATTTTGTTTCACTTATTTATACATTCATTGCTTGCTTCTTGTATGTGCACTGACTGGAGATGGAACCTGTAACCTTGGAATATCAGAGTGATGCTCTAAATAACAGAGCTACCCGGCTAGGGCTCAAATAAACTCTTAAAAAATAAATATTTTTTTACATACTTACAATTTATTTTTATTGTGTGTGTCAGACATGCAGGAAAATATCTCATAATTAACAAAACAATCCATGAAGCTACTATCAGAATTGATAGATGTAAATATTTGTCATGATTGAGTTAGGTTTTTGAAGAAAGCATTATTAGAGTTACAGTTGATGTCCTTTAGAGCCTGTTTCCAATCCCATTGCCCTTTTTACCTCTTTCCAACGTTAAACATCCTCTTAAAGTTTGTATATATCCTTTCCTACTTTTGTGCCTTTAAAAAAAATTAAGTTATCTGTAAATGATATATAATAATGCTTAAAGTTTACGTGAATATTACACTATATTATTTCATGGCTTGGTTTTGTTTTCCACGTAAAATGTTTTCTAGATATATTACTGATAATGGTTGATACAGTTTATTGTGTTGTGTAGTTTCTTATATATAGTACTATAGTTCCGTTTTACCTACACTACAGAAATGGGCATTTAGGTTGTTCGCACATTTTCATTATTACAGACAATACTGCAGTAAACGTGAGGAAGGTATCTGTGGAAAAGATGATAAAATTACTTGTTTCTGCATTGCTGAATTCACTCTAAGGTTAATTAAATATTTCTTCAGTCATTTTTATGCTTTGAATTCAGTAAATAGAATAGACAATATTGTTGGCATCAATTTTAGATCATAAATTTAGTCCCTTTAGCTATTTAAAAGTGTATATGTATTTATTCACTAGTGTGCCCAGGGGTCGCACACTGGCAGCCTGCAGACCAAAGTAGGTCTGTAAATGCATTTCTCTTGGCCTTGCAGAGCTAAACATTTTTTGAAGTCAACATTTAAAATTATCTACTTCAGTCTTTATTTTTGGATTAGGCTGAAAAATTAGAGGCTCTGGCAACAGTGTGGACCACATTTTTCCATGGCAAACTGTTAGCCCAAGTAGAGTCACAGCTACCCTCCTTTATTTAGATGGGCATTAGCTCTCCAGTGAAACAAAGCCTACCATTCTGTTGCTTGTATTAATTGCCCTTCCATGTTTATAGTGAAGAAACACTTTTGTATAGATGGTTCTATAAAAATAGAGAAAAGTAAAAAAAAAAAAATAGAGAAAAGTTAACTGCCTATGTGGCTCAGTTAATTAGAGTGTTGTCCATATACCTAAAGGTTTCGAGTTGGATTCCCAGTCAGGCACATACAGGAGGCAACTGATTGATAGTTCTCTCTCTCTCACCCCCCCCTCTCCCCCTCTCCCTCTCTCTCCCCCCTTCCTCCCTCCCCATCTCCCTCTCCTCTCCTCTTGCTCTAAAATCAGTAAGCATAAAAAAGGAAAAAGGTATAACTGAGCAACTCTCAATTTTCAAGAAAGAGTAGAACAGCATATTTCTCTGGAAGTGAGGAATTGTAATATGATTAATATACAAACAAAATGAGTCCTGTATAGAAAGATTACAACCTTGCCTGCTTCACTCATTTATATTACCTGCCTATAACTGTGGAAATACCATTATTTGGAAGTCTTGCTTTCAAAGTTTGTTGTCCTACAAACATTTGTTGAGTGCTAGACACTCCTGCATACGTGATACACGTATAGAGACAAAGAAGTTCAGTTCAGTATTTGCTCCTAAGCAGGTCAATCTGGTACTAGAGCATGCTTCTAGTTACAAAGAATATGGGATACAGCACAGGATAGAATCAGTGATTTTTCAAATTAATCTTAGCATGGGAAACTTTTACCCAAAAAACTTTTGCATAAAAATCCAACAATGTAAACAGACAAAAAGGGACTCCTCCCTATTTGTCCTTCTCTCTGTCCTCATTCCTGCTGTTTAAAACTATTGATGTGGGTGTCAAAAACAAACCTGGTTTGTATTTAGGCCCTGCCACTGTCTAGCTATTTGACCTTGGATACATGATCTAACCATGATGAACTTGTTTTCTCATCTGTTAAATGAGGATATTAGTTTTTGTTTTTTGTTTTTTGTTTTTTTTTGCTGGGTGTTGGAAGAATTGAACATTGTAGGAGTGGAACCTAGGTTGTAATGGCATTCAGTAAACATAGCTATGAAGATTATAGTACATGATAGTGAGACAAAAGAAAAGGATACCCCCCTCTGCCAAGGGGAATGGGCTGGCCAGTGAGGGCTTCACAAAGGTGGTAATTGACTGCCTTTAGGCTGAATCTTAAAAGGGAATATAAAATTGCAAGACATGGGTGGAGGGTATGTACCAAAAATAAAAATAAAGCATTTTAATAGTGAAAACATGGACTTGTGGAATGCTTCTTCAGCAAATCTTTCTGGAGATAAATGGTTTCATTGGCATTCTATGTAGCTTTTCCTTAATATTCTTTGACTCACACTTTAGTATTAGGCTGGGCCAGGCCAGGGTGAGAGTCACTAACTTACGTTGACTATTAAATTAATTAAATTGACTCCAGTAGTTACCTAAAGAAAAAAAGTACTCTAAACCTTCATGGATTAGTAAGCAGACAAGTCCTTCCTAAATACAGTTGCATTAGTGTGTTGAAAATCAGGACTTTTTATGTCCTCTTATGAGGTCTCAATTGGTAAGTTTTTTTGTTTGTTTTTTTAAAATGCCTAAGATTGGAAGTAATGGGACTGCTGCTGTGGTAAATTGCATGTGGATATATTTACTTTGAATTTTTGAGAGAGCTAGAAAGTTAGTTTCTAGGAAAAGCTAATGAACCATTAGCTTCTACTTCAGCAATGAAAGATCTTTTATTTTTTATTTGTTTATTTTTAAAGATTTTATTATTTTTAGAGAGAAGGCAGAGAGGCAGAGAGATATTAGTGTATGGTTGCCTTTCACCTGCCTCCAGCTGAGTACTTGGCTGGAGACCTGGCTTGCAGCCTGGTTATGTGCCCTAGCTGGGAACTGAACCAGTGACCTTTGGGTTTGAAGGCTGGTGACTTATACACTGTGCCACCAGTAGATCTTTTATTTTTATATAACAATCAGACTTTAGGCGAAACAGTCCAATTTGTTAGACTAACACAATGAAAAAACATTAAAATATAGCACTTTATATTATCATATAAAAATCATATAGCACTTACTAAATATCAGGCACTTTTCTAAGCACGTGTATCAACTCAAGTAATTTGTCTGAAAACCCTGTGAAACAGATACTGTTTTTAAAATTAGCCTGTGTTAGATAACTATTTGGGGGGAGGGGTTTGTTATAAACTATGGTTGGCAAGCCATATCCTGCTTTCTACTTGTTTACTTGTTTTTGTACAACCTGCAAGCTAAGAATGATTTTTACTATTTTAGTTGTAACAAAAAAGTATTTTGTAAAATTTATCATTAATAGTTTGTAGAGTTAAATTATAAATCAGATGGCAGTCTTGAAGACTCCAAGATGGAGGCATTGGTAGAAACGCTGCGTCTCCCTTCAAAACTGAGAACAGATATATCTACCTCAAAACTAGAGACAACCAGAAATTCCAGAATATTGAGCTATGTGGAAGTCCAACAAACAAAAGCTATAAAGAGGAAGTACTAATCCAGGCAGAAAGGAGGGCTGGAGCCAGAACAGAGAGGATGCAGTTTGGTGGCACCACTTTGAGGCACAACTGCTGTGGTGGGGTGGTGACTGTGACCGACCAGCACAGTCACACATTTGGGAAAAAAAGGCAGGATACCTGTTGAGTGCTCCTGGCATTAGACCAGACCTCAAGGCTCACAGTTCCAGCACCAGGGAGAATAAAGCCACATTGCTTCTGGCTGTGAAAATCATTGGAGATTGGGGTGGAGGAGGAAACTGCTGGTCTCTCAGCAGAGTCTGTTTGTTTAGAGGATCTCACGGTCCTGGAATGTCCACAGACCCACCCACTCTGGAAACCATGGCCAGGGCAACAGCTAGAGAGGTACCAGTTCCATAAGGGAAGCAGAAGTGCCTGGAAAAGGGGTAGGTGCTGAGCAGACAACATTTTTCCCTCTTTGAAGTCTCACCCACGTACAGCACCATAATATGGTGAAATGGGCACCTGTACTGATGCATACTGAAGGCTTCACCCCTTACAATATAACAGGTGCAATGTAACAGGAGCGAAAAGCTCTAAGACAAAGGCAAACACAGGAGCCTGTCAAGTAGAAGGGACAAAACCATGGCTCAAAAGGAACAAATCAAGGTCCCAGTGGGTGAACTAAGCAACAAAGAAATAGCCAATCTAACAGACCAGGAGATAGTCTGCCTGACAAATACATAGTTTAAAATGCTGGTGATGAAGATGCTCACAGACTTAACATATATGCATGAGTATGGAAGGAAACCCAGAAGGGAAGAAGTGAAGACTAGGCTAAGTGAAATAAAGGAAAATGCACATGAAACCAATGGTGAAGAAAAGGAAAATGAGGTTCAAATCAACAATTTGGAAACATAAGAAAGAAACAGTCAGCCAGTACAGAATCAAGAAACAAGAATTGAAAAAAATGAGGGTGGACTTAGGAACCTCTGGGACGACTTTAAACATGACAATGTCTGAATCGTAGGGGTGTCAGAAAGAGAAGAGGAAGAGGAAAAAACTGAAAACTTATATGACAAAATAAGGAAAACTGCCCAAATTTGGTGAAGAAAATAGATATAGAAGTTCAGGAAGTAGTGTCCCAAACAAGCAGACCCAAAGAGGACCACACCAAGACGCATCTTAATTAAAATGCCAAAGGTTAAAGACAGAGAGGATCTTAAAAGCAGCAAGAGAGGAGAGTTACCTACAAAGGGGTTCCTGTAAGACTATCAGCTGATTTCTCAAAAGAAACTTTGCAGTCAGAAGGGACTGGCAAGCAGTATTTGAAGTGATAAAAAGCAAGGACTTAGAACCAAGACTACTGTCATCCAGCAAAACTGTCATTCAGAATGCAAGGGCAGGTAAAGTGCTTCCCAGACAAGGTAAAGATAAAGGAGTTCATCATCACCAAGCCATTTATTAAATGAAACGTTGAAGAGACTTATTTCAGAAAAAGAGGATCAAAATTAAGAACATTAAAGACAACAGGCTCACAACTATCAACAATAGAACCTAAAATAAATAAAAACAAAAACAAACTAAGCAAACAACTAGTAACAGGATCAGAATCATATCAGAATATGTGGATCTTTGGGAGGGGGAAGGTGTGAAATGGGGAAAGGGTGCAGGGATTAGGAAACATAATTGGTGGGCATAAGATATACAGGGAGAAGTTCAGAATAATAGAGAAAAGGGTGAAATCATAGAACTTCCCTGCACATCTCATGGACATGAACTAAGTGGGGTGGAACTTAAGGAGGAAATAGGGGTCCTCGGTGGAGAGGAGCAAAGGGAAAAGAATTAGGGATAACTGCCCTGGCTGGTAGCACAGTGGATAAGGTGCCGGCCTGTGAACCCAAAGGTCGCAGGTTCGATTCCCAGCCAGGGCAACATAACTAGGTTGCAAGCCAGGTCTCCAGTCAGGTCTGTACCTGGAGGCAGGTGAAAAGCAACCATACATTGATGTCTCTCTCCCTCTCTGCCTCCCTCTCTTCCCCTCTTTCTAAAAATAATAAAATAAGATCTTTAAAAAAAAAAATATTTAGGGATAACTGTAATAACATAATAAAATATAATTAAAATTAAAATCCCTTGAAAAAGTATGTTAATAATTTTTAAAAGTTAGATCAGACTAAATTTCAGTTTCCATAAAGAACAGAGATATACTTGTTACCTTTTTTTTTTTTTTTGATTTTATTTATTTTTTAGAAAGAGGGGAAGGGAGGGAGAAACATCAATGTTGTGGTTGCCTCTCACATGCCCCCAGCTGAGGAACTGACCCAAAACCCAGGCATGTACCCTGAATAGGAATCCAACCAGCAACCCTTTGGTTCGCAGGCTGAGCCACACCAGCCAGGGTACACTCGTTACTTTTCGTATTATTATTGTTTTCTTGCTACAGAAATGAAGTTTGGCAAAACCTGGAGTTTTTTAAAGAAAGTTTGTTGACCCCTGCTCTAGGTGCAAAAGGGGGAGGAAGAAACAATCAAGATAAGAAAGCAACAAAGTTAATGTTCATGCACAAGAGTGTGTCTTTATTAGAACATACCAGGAAGAATAGATAATTATATAATGAACAATAAAACTGTATTTTCTTCTTAAAGGATTAAACAGATCTTTAATAAAAGCGTAACTAGGATGATAAATGCTAATTTCAAAATGTTTGGTTGGCCTCCTTTTCCTGTTACTATAGTTCTTAAGAAGGGTTTGTGAATATTTCTTTAATTTTGAGTGACAGTGCAATTACCATTGATGCCTGTGTTCCTTGGCTTCACAATTTGTTTTTTTTTTTGCCATGGAGCCCAGTTAACATTTTTCTTAGAGTGATGATTTCTCGATTTCTCCTTTGTAATTTTGCTTTTGATCCTTTAGAACTAGTTCTAATTTGAGGATGTACATCAGAATCACCTGGAGAAAATTAAAAATTTAGATGCCTTTGAGAATCTCTGAGGATAAGGCCTCAACCATGATTGTTTTCAGAAAGAACCATTGCCTAAATGTATGTAAACTTGCAGAGGCTAGCAGCATCAGTTTGATAAATTTGTTTTTTCTTTTGATGTCACTCAATAGAATAATAGAATCCACGTTGAAAGTTACATTGCAGAACAACCAGTATAATTTAATATTCTTCATTTTTATGAGATATTTTCTTGGCATTATAGAATTCCAGTGAATCTGGAAGTAAAGGATCTGATAAGGTAGAACACAATTTATAGGAAACTAAACATTTTTTAAAGGAGTAGTTTATATTCCAGACCATTTTGTTTTGTCACTATTTTCTTTTAGGCAATATGTCCGTGAAATAACTGTAAATTGCAGATCTTTCCCCCTTGATTTTATTTAAGTGTATTTTGACACTGAAGTAAAAAAAAAATTTTTTTTTTTAAGATTTTTATTATTTTCAGAGAAGGGAAGGGAGAAAGACAGAGAGGGAGAGAAATATTAATTGTATGGTTGTATAATGCAAACCTGCCTCCAGCTTCGGACCTGGCTGGAGACCTGGTTATGTACCCTGGCTGGGAATTGAACCAGTGACCTTTGGGTTCACAGGCTGGCGCGCTCAATACACTGAGTCACACCAACCATCCAGGGCTGACATTGAAGTCAATTTAAAAGGAAAACTGACCCATAATCTCTTTATATGTAAGCAAAATCTAAGCAAGTTAGAATTCAGTCTCGTTGCAACTTCAGGTATTCAGTGGCTTCATGCTTTAAGTCAAAGAAAAGAGGAAACTTAAATTAATGAATAAGCCATCTTTGAGTACCTATCAACAGGCAAACCACTGGGTTGAAGATTATACATAGTATGTGTTTGATGGGTATGCTGTAGGATTGAGGATGCATCCTGATTAATGTCCATAAAGGGAAAGCCAAGCAACAACCAGCCAGGATTGAAGAAACAAGGACAGAAAAGGGAAGAGAGGAGGAAGATCAGCAGTAATGTGATGGTGCTTATAAGTTGTAATGGCAGTGAAGATCAAAAACACTTAGTGGATGTGGCAGTAGAAGAGCAAAGGAGGCAAGAGAAAGGCATATAACTAGATCACAGAATGACTGACTAATTGTAAAAAGGAGCAGGATAGCTAGGAGTGAATCTTTACCACCCATAAAATTCAGACTGCAATGTCAATACCTGTCCTTTTAGGGCACCAGAGCCCCTCTGTTTGACTTAGCACAGTGCAAACCTAAAGTAAAGTAGTGTTGCTATAATTTCTCAGTCTTAGTAGAAGGCCATTTCTTAAGGAATAAAATGAAGACAGGGTGTGTTGGTGTAAGTATGCAAGTGATCCAGTTGAGACAAAGTGATGGGAAGCATTGTTCGTAGTAGAACCATCTGCCTGGCTCAGCTCTTAGATCTGTTATCCTACTGGGAATGTACCCTTGGTGGGCAAGTTACTTCACTTACTTATGCTTCACTTTGCTCATATTAAAGAGGGGGAACAGTACCCAATTCATGGCATAGTTATGAAGATTAAAATAAACATTTAAAAAAGTGCACTTAGTGAAAAGAATGGTGAAGAAACAGGTGTTTTACACCTGATTGCCCTTGTTCAGGACATCTCTCTTGTTGTAGTCAGGAAGTAGTGTGTTACATTTGCTAAGCTTTGAAGGCATCAGTTTGCCTCTAAGGCATCGGGGGAGTAGAATTTAATCAGCATGAGAGATGAAGAGTTGAAGAGTGTTCCAGTAAAGTTGTGTGACAGATTGAGCCTATTAATAATTAAAGTTGCCATTTTAGAACTATGAGTTTGGGGGTATATTAGTTAAGGTTCACCAGAGAAACCAATAGGATGCATGTATATATTTAAAAGAAAAGAATGCTCCACAATCAATATCTCTAGAGAGGAGAATGGGTAGGGAGAGGTTTTAAGGAATTGGCTCCCATGATTGTGAAGGTTGGCAAGTTCCAAGTTTGTAGCTAGGTTGGCTGTTTAGAGATCCAAGGAAAAAATGATTTTGCAGCTCAACTCCAAAGGCAGTCTGCTGGCAAAAATCCCCTGTTCTTTGGGGGATGTAAGTCTTTTCTCTTAAGACCTTCAACTGATTTAGTGAGGCCCATACCCATTATGAAAGGCAATCTGCTTTACTCAAAGTTTAGTGATTTAAATGTAAGTCTCATATTAAAAATACCTTCAAAGCGATGTCTAAACTAGTATTGGACCAACTGTCTGGGTACTGTGATCTTGCCAAGTTAACACGTGTAATTACCTGTTACAGGAAATATAATAGAAACCACCTCATGATACCTGTCTACTAGTGAAAGGCAAAAGCAAGAAATGACTGATCTTAAAAGAAAAAGTGGACATCTACGAATGAGTTATATTGTATTTTAAAATCTGGATCTTATTTCAAAGTTCCCAGTTTCTGCTTTTATTTTTATTATTTTTATTTTATTTTTAAAAGATTTTATTTATTATTTTTAGAGAGAGGGAGAGAGACAGCAATGTATGGTTGCCTTTTGCCTGCCTCTAGCTATAGACCTGGCTGGAGACCTGGCTTGCAAACTGGTTATGTGCCCTGGCTGGGGAATCGAACCAGTGACCTTTGGGTTCGTGGGCTAGCACCTTAACCACTGTGCCACCAGCCAGGGCAGTGCTTTGATTTTTCATATTATAATTGAAAATATGAATCATCTATTTGCAACACTTGTCCTTAATATTAGAGTTACTAGACAAGTTTGCTAGGAGTAATTCTCAGTGGAAAAAAGTGCTATCTTAATTTTTGGCACAGGGCTAATTAAAAAATGCAAAACATATTTTTTTAAAGTTTTATTTATTATTTCCAGAGAGAGGGGAAGGGAGATAGGCAGAGAGGGAGAGAAACATCAATGTATGGTTGGTTGCCTTTCACCTGCCTCCAGCTAGAGACCTGGCTTGCAACCTGGTTATGTGTCCTGGCTGGGGAATCGAACCAACAACTTCTGGGTTCACAGGCTGGTGCCTTATCCACTGTGCTACTTACTAGCCAGGGTGCAAAATATTTTTATATGTAAAATTTGGACAAGTAACTTAAGTCTTAAAAATGAGATATGAGTCCTGGCTGGTGGCTCAGTGGATTGGCACAAGCCTGTGAACCCAAAGGTCACTGGGTTGGTTCCCAGTCAAGGCACATAAGCAGGTTGCAAGCCAGGTCTCCAGCCAGGTCCATAGTGGGAGGCAGGTGAAAGACAAGCATACATTGATGTTTCCCTCCTTTTCTTTCTCCCTCCCTGCCCTTCCTAAAAATATGAATTATTATTATTATTTTAAAATGAGGTATGGTAGTTAACTGTAGCTAATAGGAAAGTGAGGAAATGGTGTGGCTGTGGGAAGAATTTTACTTTTTTAATGAACTGTACCTCAGCTCAGCCCATTCCTCGATGATGCACCAGCCTGATATATTTTTTTTTTATTGCCTCTCAACAGGAGGTCCCAGAGAAATCATGGCCCTCCAGGCTGAAGCAGAATAAGAACAAATAGACATGGAAGGCTAGATAATTGATTTAAACCTTTCAATGATCTAACATTTTCAAACTGTGGGAATAGGAAAAATCTTTCGTACTTAATTGTTTACACAGATCACAAATACTATAATAACAGTATTTTGGTTAATTTTGCCATCTACTTTTATTAGAAAATTATTTCATAAATCTAGAAGTTTGTAAATATTCATAAAAGAAATCTAAATGCTTATTTCTGTAAATGAGAAAGTAAGGAAATCATAGATTTAAGGAAATGAAGTTACTCTTGGGGGGGTACCTTTTTGTCCTTTCTAATCTCTGATTTAAACTATAGATTGGGATGTTTTTAAGGATATGCAATGCATTGGCTTCATAGATAAGTATTTTTCATTATTTGACTGCATTGCAGCATAGCATTAGCAATGCAGCTTTAAACATTGTTTTTACTTAGCATGTTAGCCAAATATTGAGACTTAAAGAAACCTGTAACCTGATACCATGTGTAATGCAATGTTAATAAGGGGCGTCATCTAATGAAGCGATACAGAATTTTCAGGCACACTCGAAATACCCACCACTAGTTATTTAAATGATGATAGATATATATATTTAAATCATATAATCAAGAGGACTCTGTTCTGTTGGGTTAGTTATATAAAAATTAGAAAGATTTGGATGATGTAAACAATTTGAGGATGGTAAGGGGAAGAGGAGATGGAACAAGTGAAAAAAAACTTTCTTTTCCAGAGGACAAGACCATGTTTGGGGATGTGATGCTTTAGTTTTCACTTCTCAAGATTTGTAGAACATCACTCATGGGAAACTAAACTTTATTTTTGAAGTGTCAAAAGTTAAATACCAATGGCTTTTTATAAGAAAGCATGTCCCAACTTCTGGTGTTCACTGTACTTTAGCTGGGATTTTGAAAATATTTTAAAATTCAGAACTGATGTCAGTAGGTAAAATGTATGGTATCACTTAGTTTATAGGATTTGTTTACATTGTTGTCCTGTTTAATCCTCACTAAACCCTGTGAAGTAAATTTTACATTTTTTAAAAAGTGTTTAATTTTTTAAAAGACTTTTTTATTCATTATTTTTAGAGAGAAGGGAAAGGAGAGAAATGTCAATGTATGGTTGCCTTTCACCTGCCTCCAGCTATGAACCTGGCTTGCAACTTGCTCACGTGCCCTGACTGGGAATCGAGTCAGTGACCTTTGGGTTCACAGGCCGGCGCCAATCCACTGAGCCACCAGCCAGGGCAAATTTTACATTTAAGTTCATTTCATAGTTGAGAAAACTTAAGCTTAATGAGGAAACTGAGGCTTAGGCTATGTGAATATAGCTTTTAGGTTATAGAACTGGAATCCTGAATTCTTTGTAATAGGCCCCACAGGTATGTCACCATCCCATGTTTTCATAAGTATAATTTGATAAAGTCCAGTTTTGATTAAATTTTTCTTCTTTGTAGCTAGAAGCTTTAGGTTAGGTTCACCAAGCATTTGCTGCATTGTCTAATCCTGAAGAAAGATAGTGTTGTACCTTGCATGAATTTAGAACATTGTTGGAACTGTAACATTCACCTTAGAATAGAAATGTACAGGTTGTAAATTAAAAATTTTAATACTTAATTTTATTGTAACTTTACTATGTTCTCCCTCAGTATTCTCTTACATAATATTGCAGTTTCTTTCTTTCTTTCTTTTTTTTAACATAATTAGATAGGAACATTTAAGATGTGATGTGAATAACCAAGTTTTATGCCTCTTTGTTGGATGCTGGTTATCTGTGCTGTTTAAACCTTGATCTGATTATTCTAAAACATCATGTATAGCCAGCATAGCTAAGAAAGTAGCTTTTATTTGTCTGACTCAAATTAATGTTTTAATTTGTTAAATTATAGACATATTTTTCTATAGAGAAATGTTTTAAGAAAAGATTAGCTTTTGTTGTTTTCATTGGATTATATTGTGTATAGAACCTATGTGAGAATAATTGGATAAGGTGGTAAAAAATAGTTGGAAACATCAAGAGAGGTATATCTGTAATATGAATAATCACACAGATTAATAAAATATCTTGTGTGCCATTAATGACTAGAGAAAATTTTTGTTTTTTGGAACTGAGTTTTTAAAATCCTGCTGATTAGCAGAGTATATAATGAAATATACAGTTGATTGGGACAGATTTTATTTAACTCTTGAACAAACTAGCTAGTCTGAAAAAGGTACTCAGTAATTCTTGATTAAAGCCCTGGCTTGTGGTACAGTGGATAAGGCACCAGCCTGCGAACCCAAAGGTCACTGGTTCAGTTCCCAGCCAGAGCACATAACCAGGTTGCAAGCCAGGTCTCCAGCCAGGTCTGTGGCTGGAGGCAGGTGAAAGGCCACCATACATTGATGTCTCGCTCTCTCTTTGCCTCTCTCCCTACCCCTCTCTCTGAAAATAATAAATAAAATCTTAAAAAAAATTTTTTTTGATTGATAGTAGATTCTGCCATGCCTCATTGCTGAATCTGAAAAATATTTGGAATGGGATTATGAGCTGTAAAATGTGCTGTTTAAGCAAGGCAAATAATCTGCTGGCCCTCTTCAAATAAAGCATTGTCAAGTGCCAGTTTCTTAAGAGCAAGAGCCATTGGTAATCATTCAGTTACAAGGCTCCCTTAAGACCTACTTCTACATCTAATAATAAATAACTCTAATGATTTCCATTTCATAAGAAAAAGTTTGAAGATTTTATTTTTAGAGATAAGGGGAAGGGAGGGAGAAAGAGAAGGAGAGAAACATCAATGTAGGGTTTCCTCTTGCACACCCCCAACGGTGGACCTGGCCCACAACCCAGGCATTTGCCCTGAGTGGTAATTGAACCAGTGTGACCTTTTGATTCACAGGCTGACACAGTCTACTGAGCCACACCATTCAGAGCTCCTTTATTTTATTTATTTATTTATTATTTTTAGAGAGACAGGAAGGGAGAGAGGGAGAGAGACATCAATGTATGGTTGCCTTTCACCTGCCTCCAGCTATGGATGTGTTTGGAGACCTGGCTTGCAACCTGATTATGTGCCCTGGCTGGGAATTAAACCAGTGATCTTTGGGTTTGCAGGCTGACATTTATCTACTGTGCCACCAGCCAGGGATTCAGAGCTCCATTTTTTATGTTAATGCTCCTTTACTGTTTATATGTTCCCTCACACACATCCTTTATTTTCTGTGTTTCCCCCTACTTCATAAACTCCTAGTCGGCAAGACCAGCCTATGAAATAGATTATTAATGAAATATTTTTTCTTTAAAAAAAAAAAAAAAGAAGAAGGAATGCTTCACAAATTTGTCACTCTTGCACAGGGGCCAGGCTAATCTCTTCTCCGTACCATTACAGTTTCGGTGTATGTGCTGCCGAAATGAGCACTGAAATAATTTTTATGAAATTTGTTTTGACAAGTATGAAACCTGTGTTCACACATTAAAACTTAAAATGAAAAGAATTTAAATTACTAAATCACCATTCTGTTTCATAAGATTTAAAAAAATGTGATGTTACTTTCTCTTTTTATCCCCCCCCCTTTTTTTTTAAAGATTTTATTCATTTTTTTAGAGAGAAGAAGAGGGAGGGAGAAAAAGAGAGTGAGAAGCATCAATGTGTGGTTGCCTCTTGCTGGCAACACGGGCATGTGCCATGACTGGGAATTGAACTGCAACCCCTCGGTTCGCAGGCCAGCACTCAATCCATTGAGCCACACCAGCCAGGTCTACTTTTCCCTTTCTGTCTCTGGTGAGGTGAAGAGAGCTGTATTGGTGTAGCAGATCAGTGGATATAATACTAGAATATAGAATGCTGAAGAATTCTGCATTCTAAAAAGCATACTGAAGCCTCTGTTTCTAGTGCAACACAGATCTGATCTCTAAAGTTAATAACTGGATATTGATGTGCAAATGAATAAATAAGACTTTTTGGAAATATGTTTGTAATATCTACAAGTAGCTGAAAAGGGATTCTTTAAAGATTGCCCAAATATATTTAAAAAATATTAAGTCCTTTCATTCATTATGTTGACTTTAGGAGGATTTGTGAATCCTCTTAAAATGCATGTAATATTTAGTTTATCTTTATAAGTACTTCTTTGAGGGAAAAGATCCAGGCTTTCATTACAATCTGAAAGGAATCCAGTGGACTTCACCCCCCCCATCCCCCCACCCCCCAAAAAATAAAAGATTAGTAACTCCTTTATCAAGTGGTAAGACATTAATGCCTGGTTTATTTGTACTGTTGCTTATATATTGTTAATTGCAAAATACTTCAAATTATTTCCTTTTCCTTTGTTCCATTAGAGAATCATTTATTTCAGTTGTCATGTGATACTGTACAATTACATGTTAAAATATTAAGCTAAGAGGTAATTAGAAAGGTACATTATATTCCTAAGTATGATAGCTCAATCACATACTTGGACTTTCTGATAGCAAAAAATTATGTGTTAGAGGTAGGAAATTGATAAGATGAAATAATCTGAGTTAAAAGGGACCTTAGATGTTGTCTACTTTCCAGAAAAGTCAGGTGATTATTCAGGTTACGGAGTTGATGACAGACTTAAACCCCCATTATATTCATCTGCATTTAGTGCTCATCATATCCGTTGTCTCTCTTTTCCATGTATCCTCAATACTTAGCTAGTTGTATAAAAACAGTATACGTATAGTTAACAAATTGGGAAGTCTTAAAATTTAATCATTCCATTCTCTGAATGTTCTTCCTGCTTATTGAGACCTGCTTTCTTGATCCTTAGGACTCAATTTTCCTTTCTTGTTGTCACTTTCTACACAATGCAATTTAGGCTCTTTGATCCATTATTTCATCTCTCACTATATGTAACTTTGCCAACCCTCAACCCAACCCTCGATCTCTAAATATCTTGGTACATTGATTGTTACCACCAAAAATTTAGTCTTCCATCTAAACATTGGTCTTCCTGTTCCATTTCTTTGTTCTCCATAGCATCTATTTCAAGCATCTTAATGACTTCTTCCTTACCCCACCTATTCAGCAAATGACCTTATTTTTATATCCCCAAAATAACAAAAAACTATTTGCATCCTCTTCTTCTAACATGATAGAAGAGGTGACTCATCTTTATGTGTAAGACTTCTACATGTGGATCCCATTCTTTCTCCTTCCTTAGCTCATTGTTCCATTGAATATTTCTCTATGATTAAAAAAGGAAACTTTATTATAGAAAACATAAGACCTATAAACAAAATTAGAGAATAGTGGGATGAGCCCTCCACTACCCAGCTTCAATAGTTATCAACTCTTTTTTCATTTATCTTCCCCCGCCTACACTTTTCACCCAACTTTTAAAAAATCCTTATTCAAGGATGTATTTACTGATTTGAGAGAAAGACAGACAGACACAAACATTGGTATAAGAGAAAAATACCCATCAGTTGCTTCTTGGACATTCTCCTCTTGGGATGGAAACCATAACCTTTCGGTGTATGGGACAACCCTCCAACCAGTTGATTCACCTAGCCAGGGCTTCACCCAAGTGTTTTTAAAGCAAATTCCAGACATATCATTTAACTGATAAAATTTTTTATTGTGCATTTCCAAAAGACTTAAAAATAACCACAGCCCTAACAGTGGCTCAGTGGAATGGCACCAGCCTGTGAAGGTCACTGGTTTGATTCCCCAGTCAGGGCACATAACCAGGCTGCAAGCCAGGTCTCCAGCCAGGTCCATAGCTGGAGGCAGGTAAAAGGCAGCCATACATTGATGTTTCTCTCCTTCTCTTTCTCCTTCTCTTCCCCTCTCTCTGAAAATAATAAAGGAATAAAATCTTTAAAAAAATAACCACAGTTTATTACTACTCCTGAAAAATTCATAATTATTCTTTTAATATCATCAAAACATCTAGTCAGTATTCAGACTTCCCCAATTGTTTATTCACTGGTTTGTTCAATTTACAAATAATTATTTTACAAGTAAGTTTTTGAATCCAGGTCTAAATTAAGGTTTATAAACTGCAAATGTTTGATATATTACTTATCTTTTAAGTTTCCCTTTCTAATTCTTTTCTTGGAATTTATTTTAAGAAATTGGGTCATTTATTTTACAGGGCTTTTCTGAGTCTGGATATTGCTGGTATATATCCCATGGTGTCTTAGTGTATTCTTCTGCCATATATGCTTCTTGCAAATTGATAGTTGGAGTCAGACATTTGAACAGATTCAGGTTTAGTTTTGTGGCAAGAATACTTTAATAGTTTGTGTAGTGTTACTCTGTCATGTCTAGTTGTCTGCCTATTAGGGTGTGAAAATGGTGATACTAAAATTCTTAATTCCTTTTTCCATTTTCCCTGTGTCTTTTTGTCTACTATTAGCATTTAAGCATTTCACTTAGTTGAAATATAAAACCACCAGAAAAATGGCTTTTCAACATTTCCAGCTTTTTCCTTTTTTTTTTTTTAATATTTAATTTATTATTTTTAGAGAGTGGGGATGGGAGAGAGGCAGAGAGGGAGAGAAGCATCAATGTATGGTTGCCTTTCACCTGTCTCCTGGTTGGAGACCTGGCTTGCAACCTAGTTATGTGCCCTAGCTGGGAATTGAACCAGCGACCTTTGGGTTCGCAGGCCAGCGCCTATCCACTGAGTCACCAGCCAGGGAATCCACCTTTTTTTTTTCTAAGGTACTTATTTATGGTGCCACCTTTACTTCATCTCCTAATACTCACCAGTCCATTTAAATATGGTTTTTGCTATGTTAAACCAAGCCCCTATTTTTTTTTTTAAGAAATACCAATTTGGGGGGAGGGGGGAGGCAGAGGCAAAGAAGGGGAGCAGCTTAGACAAGAACCTAGTATAAAGGAACCATGGACATGGACAACAGGTGGGATTGACTTTGGGGGGAATGGGTGGGTGGGGAGGGGGACAGAGGGGAGCAAAAAGGGGATGGATGTAATACAACAACAATAAAATTAAAAAAAAAATACCAATTTGTTGTTCCACTTTTTTTTTTTTTTAAAGATTTTATTTATTATTTCCAGAGAGAGGAAGAGAGAGAGGCAAAGCAGGAGAGAAACATCAATGTACGGTTGCCTTTCACCTGCCTCCAGCTACAGACCTGGCTGGGGACCTGGCTTTCAACCTAAGCCCCTACTATTTTACTGAAACCATTCTTACTAGGGTTATCAGTGAGCTGTATACTTAATGTAGCAGACCCATTTAAGACCGTATTTTGCTCAGTTCTTGGATAACTTTGGATACTGTTGATTGTCTCTTCTTGAAATACTTCTTTATTTTTTCTTTTTTTACTTTTATCTCTAACTGCTTCTCTCAGCCTCCATTGTAGATTTGGGATGTGTATGTGTGTGCATTATTCTGGTTGGCTCTGCTTATCTTACTCTACACATAAATTCCTGTGTGTGTTTTAAGAGTTGGCATTGCTCTGCCTGGCTCTACTTACATTGCTCTACACATTTTCCCATGGGTCAATCTCATCTGCTGTCATGGCTTCAATTAGATCACCTTTAAGCCAATAAGTACTCAATCTTCATTTTTGTAAATTGGTTCTTTTCAGAGCTGACTTGTTCGTACAACTTCCTACCAGAAATCTCACAGGCACCTTGGAGTTAACATAGCTAAAATGGAATGAATTATAGTTTTCTTATCCCCTCACACATGTTCAACTTAGTTCAAAGCCAGAAATCTCTGAAAGTTATCTTTGACTCCTTGGCTGACCCACTTCCTTGCTGTTCACATCTAGTAACCAGCCCTGTAAGCTTTTCCCATTAAATAACTTAATCCGTTTCT
The DNA here is from genome assembly GCA_004026585.1 of Noctilio leporinus. Lineage (NCBI taxonomy): Eukaryota > Metazoa > Chordata > Mammalia > Chiroptera > Noctilionidae > Noctilio > Noctilio leporinus. The sequence continues at coordinate 72,321 of PVIW01002470.1, read as the reverse complement.
CTTCATTTACTGCTGCTATGCTAATATGAATCCCCACCATCTATCACTTTCATTACTGCAAGCCTCCTATCTAGTCTCTTTCCAGTCTTTCTGGTTCATTCTTTATTGTAAGAGTAAGAATGGTTTTTCTTAAAAACTTACCTAAAGGACAAATTGTCAAGACCTGAGTGTGTTTTGTGCTCAAGCCCCTACTAACCTATTCAGCTTCATCCTGAGTCATCTTCCCCTGTGTCGTAATACTTGTCACACTTGCAGTTGCCTGTTTCTTGGATGACTCTTCCAGTAGACCAAGATTTGTTCCCTTATTATACATGATGCCTGGCACATACATAGTAAATGTTTGTTGAATGAGTAAATTAACTTACGCAGTACGCCAGTATACATTGAATGATTTATGTTCTGTTTTTTTAAATTGGATCATCTTTGTAATCTAGTACTGCTATTCTTGTACATTGACTTGCTTTTTTGGCAGGAAACAGTCTCTCCATAATTAAATAAGACCTTGTAATGTACATAATATAGTGAATTTTTTCCTCATTAAAGCAGGGATTTTTGCCATGCTTCTATTTTTTTTCTTAACATTGATGAGAGAGAAACATCAATCAGTTGCCTCCAGTACCCCCTGACTGGGGATCAAACCCACAACATAGGCCTATGCCCTGACTGAGTATCGAACCCATAATCTTTTGGTGTATAGGACAGTGCTCCAACCAACTGAGCCTCCTGGCTAGGGTGCCATGTTTCTTTTCCACTTTGATTTATATAGTTAATTTTCTGTCTGTGTATTACCACTGTCTTAGTTGATAGAAACCTGTAGACAGTTCAGATAATCACCACCATAAAGTAATCCTTACCCTACAGTGACCTTTTGTCAGAGTGTTTGAGATCCTAGGTGCTTTAACTTGGTGACAATTAAGGCTTAGAAATTAGAAAGTGAGGCTTAAATAATTAGGAGTGGCTGAATACCAAAGAAGGATGGGTTTCTGATATGTCCATTGTGTTTGGTTCTCAATCTCCTATTTATTACTGAGTCATATTTTTCCAGTTTAGACATAGTGATAGTGATAGTTTTCAGCTATCATTTTGAGCTAGCTGGCCTTCAGGCCAGAAAGGTCATTGAAGATCATAAAATAAATCCCTGATTATATTTACTAGAATTGTTCAATGAAGAAGGATATTCATTAAAATGGCAGCTGCCATTGGAAGTCTCTGGTTCACTTTTTGGTTCAGGGCTCACATTTAAAATCAGGGTCCCAATACTATCTTAACAAAATTGTTTCAAATGAAATTAAAGACAAATAAGCACTATTGGAACTGTTGCATGGAAAAAATGTCACTAATTTTTTGGCCAATCTGTTAGCTGTTCTAAGATTATTGGTCACTAACAATTAATCTTGAAGGTTACTTCAGTTATGGTCATCACCTTTTTGCTTGTGGATAGTTTATGAAATCAACCGTCATGCCTTTTTCAGATTATACCTTTTTTGTAAATTAAAATTTTTAATTTTTTTATCTTTAAGGGAGAATTATAGTCTTCTAGAGAGGTTATATGTTAATATTTGAAATTTAATAAAATTAATATCAGTATACATGGTGACATGGTAGGTATTGAGTACATTTTTTATTTGATTTTTCCAATATTTTAGGTTTTTATTTTTACTTTTTATTGAATTTATTGAGGTGACACTGGGTAATAAAGTTGTACAGGTTGGAAGTAGGTAAATCTAAAAATGGTGCTGTAAACTATTAAAAGATAATTTAAAATACATAAAATACTAAATATTTTGTTATTTTCACAGTAAGTTGAAAGTATCAGCTAATGTTCATATTAGCATCACATTAAATCTCATCTTTGAAAATATGTACTGCAAGTAATAATTTAGAATAAATTCTAGATGAAAGAAGTAATCTTCTTTTCTCTTTTTTTCCTTAGGTGGAATGAATCTTGTTGAATATCTCCTGGTTACTTGTTGAAGTCACTTACAAAAATCATCTTTCCCTGTGTGGAAGCCACTTAGTGGCATATTTAATTATAAATACAGGGATCACAAAGGTTTTGATTTTCCAAAGGAGGGGACATACCACTATATCAAATAAGCTTGATATTACAGCCAAAATGGTGCTGTCCCAGAGGCAACGAGATGAACTGTGAGTTTCTCTGTTTTGTATGTTTGTTTATTTGTTTGTTTTAAGTATTATCTTAAAGGGCAAAGTATCAAATTAAAATACAGCTTTGGGAGACGTATTCTCCGATTAAAACTATTTTTAAGATTGTTTAAATAATGATGTGGGCAGTTTGGTCTGATTTTAAAACTGGGTCTTACTTTGATATAACACTATTTATCCTTATGACCTTATTGTGCATAAGTTTAAAGCAAAACAAACAAGCTAGTTGGGATAAGTTTTATTTTAGGTTTGTCCTAAATATGTTAATTGTGTTCAATTGGAAGATAGGTGCTTCAGAGCACTTCTAAATTATTTTGTCTGAATCCATGTATTAGAAATAGGAAAGCTTATTTTGGTGGTTGTTATTGCTAGGGCCTTTCCTTTGCCTTACTGTATTTTTTAAAACGTACTTTGGCTATTAAGAGGATTGGACCTCTATGGGATGGCTTACGTAATAGTTAATGTGCAAATGCATTAATTAGGCATGAAAATTATTTGATTGCTGCTGTTATATAGGATTTTACAGCATTCTATTTTTGTAGTTGAATATAGTGGGAAAAAATTAGCTTTGGGTTCTGGTTTTTTAAGAATTAAACACGGGTTTTTTTTTTACTGTGGTTTAAAAAAAACTTGAAATCATTTAAAAGTTAACATATTTGTAAGATAAGTGTAAAGAATACTTATTAATAAAATACTTATATACATTTTACCCAAATGTACCTGTTGTTAACATTTTGTACCATTGGTTTTATCATTAGCACTTAGTAGCTGTGTATGTATATATATGTACACAAAATATGTATGTACACGAAAACATTTTTTTTCCTAAATGATTTGAAAGTACATTGCAAGGACCTTTTGCTCAGATACTTCAGTGTACAGTTCCTAAGAATAAGAATATTCTATAAAACCACAGCACAGTTAGTAATTTCAGTAACTTTAATATTGAAACAATACTTTTATATATAAATCTACTTTTTAAAAAAGATTGTATTATTATTTTTAGAGAGAAGGGAAGAGAGAGAGAGATCAATGTATGGTTGGCTTTCTTCTGTCTCCAGCTGGGGACCTGGCTGGAGACCTGGCTTGCAACCTGGTTATGTGCCCTGACTGGGAATTGAACCAGCAACCTTAGAGTTCACATGCTGGCGCCTTATCCACTGAGCCAACAGCCAGGGCCTAAATCTACTTTCTATATTTCAATTTTGTCCATTGGTCCAGTAATGTCCTTTATGGCAATATTTTAATTCTAGTACACCATCCAGTCCAGGATTAGGTATTGTGTTCAATTATAAATGTTCTTTAATCTTGAACATTTGCTCAACCTTTGTTTTTTATGGCATTGATATTTTTGAACCCCACCCCCACCCCACCCCCGCGCCAATAGAGTTTTCTTCATTTTGCAGTGTATGCATTTTTGGCCAGAATACTGCATATAAGTAATTTTGAGGTCCCAGAAGACCTGAAGTGTTGATCCACCCCTCAGTGATGGTGTTAATTTTGATACTTGGTAAAGATGCCTGATTTCTCTGCTGTATAGTTACTATTCCTTCTTTTGTAACAAATAATGGGAGTGAAGACCATGGAAACATTCTTATTTCCCACCAGTAATCTCCCTCACCCCCATGGTTGCACAGCAATGGTGTTTCAATACATATTCTTTCTACATTTGTTGATCAGCAATAAGCATTTTACTGTAACCAAGGGACCTTCTTTTTCTCATTTTTATTTACTTTTCATAATTGTTATGAACTCATAGATTGTCATATTTTCAGTAGTTTAATCATTACTACTATCTTACTGCTTTGTTGCATGAATTGTTTTACATTGTCCCGTAGGAGATAGTTGGTTCTTATATATACTCATCACTTCCTTAAAAAGATTTTATTTATTTATTTTTAGGAAGGGGAAGGGAGGGAGAAAGAGAGGGTGAGAAAAATTGTACGAAAGACGCATTGATCAGTTGCCTCTTGGATTCCCCCAAGAGGACCTGACCTACAGTCCAGGCATGTACCTCAACTGGGAATTGAACTGGTGACCCTTTGTTTCACAGGCCGGCACTCAGTCCACTGAGCCATACCAGCCAGGACTACCCTTATCATTTTTTGTGTGCACTTCCTTACTTCTTGGCATAACAAGATGTTCCAGGCTGAATTTGTACCAATCCTGCCTTAACCCTAGAATCAGCCACTGCTACAACAAGCCCTGGTTCCTCTTAGTGGAGAATGGTATTAGACATCAAGATATGGGTTATAAATGTATTTATTGCTACTGGGTTGTCTTTGCTTCTGGGCCTTTTAAAGAGACAGGGCTAGGAAAGATACATAAATATAAACACCTGGTATACATATGTACTAAGGTTTCTCGGTCTTGGCACTAGTGACATTTTGGGCTAATTCTTTGCTTTGGGGGCTGTCCTATACACTGTTGGTTGTTTAGCAACATCCCTGGCCTCTACCCACTAAGTGCCATAATTAATAGTGTGTCCAGATGTTGCCACTGTCCTCTGAGGAGAAAATTCTCCAGCTGTGAACCACTGATAAATATGTCTACTTATATACGTATTTTATAAATCATCAGGCTACACTGATAATTCTAATTTCACTCTTACTTCCCTAAGTCTCTTTCTTGTCTCTTCTACAGTATTTATATCTCTTACTTTACAGTGATATCCTCACTCTCAAGTCATTTGCTCAATCCTGTATTACTTCTAAAATAGTTTAAGAATTGTCATGTTCATACTACTTCATAGGGAAAAAATCCTCCTGGAAAGGGTTCAGAATTTGTATGCAGTTCTTCACCCATCCATCCTGCCCAAGATAATATATAATCAAACACAGCAAGTCCTCAAATTATGCTGTTTGGTTCAGTGGCATCTCATTTCATTACAGCATTGATGAAATGCCATAGGAACTTAACTCTTGTTTTACATCAGTTAGTGGGTGGTAAAATTGGTCCCATTATCTGTCATTTCATTGCACTTCCAAAACCTGTTGATGATGTAAAGTGATGGGGTTTGCAAGTAACCAGAATTAGTTTTGTTGTGTATTTTCCCCCTTTTTGTATTGTTACATATTTATTTAAAATAAGTTGGGATTATTTGTTCTAAGTCAATTCAGAACTTTTTCCTAGATGCCTTGTGTAAGCTGACTGCAAATCACATCTTTTACTCATATTCCCATTGAGTATTTAAACATTATAGCCAAAAATAGAGATTTAATTTGGATAAAAATTAATTGAAAAGGGTAAAACCTAATTTCAGTGGATAAATTTGTTAAGACTTAGATAAGAATGGACTTAATGGTGCTCAAGTAAAGAAAATTTGTCTTACAGATCCAAATGTAAATTTGGGAAATAAATGCAGAATCTTCCAGTTTTTAGTAAGGAAATAAAATGGAGGTTTTTGCTTTTTCTTGTATTTTTGAACATAGTATGAACATATATTTACTATGATGGAAACATTATTATATACCTCTTATAAAGTAAGATCAATTTTGGCACCTCAGTTTGCCACCTTTTTAGATTTTATTTATTTATTTTTAGAGAAAGGAAAAGAAACATCAGTGTAAGAGATAAACATTGATTGGTTGTCCCTAGCATGTGCCTAACCAGGGACCTGGCCTACAATCCAGGCACATGCCCTGACTGGGAATCAACTGGTAAAGTTTTGCTTTGCATGGAGTCACCCAAACACCTGAGCCACACTGGTCAGGGCTCAATTTGCCTTTATAACAATTTAGTGGGGGTTGTTTACTATATTTTAAAAATTTTCATTTTTCAATTTCAGTTGACATACATTATTATATTAGTTTCAAGTGTACACCCCAGTGATTAGATGCTACATAGTTTACTGACTATCCTGATAAATCTCACACCCATTTTATGCTGTACATAGTTATTACAATATTATTGATTATATTTCCTATGCTGTACTTTGTATTCCTGTAAGTATTCTGTAACAACCAATTTGTACTTCATAATCCCTTCACCTTCCCCCCCATCCCCTCAACACTCTCCATCTGGTGATTGTCAAAATAATCTTTGTATTTTTTAATCTGTTGCTGTTTTGCTTGTTCCTTAATTTTGTTACTTATATTTATCTTTTTCTTAAAGGAGACCCTCAACATTTTGTATAATACTGGTGGTGGTGATTAAGTCCTCTAGCTTTTTCCTGTCTGGGAAGTTCTTTGTCCTTTGATTCTGAATGATAGCTTTGCTGGGTAGAGTAATCTTGGTTATAGGTCTTTGCTTTTTCATCACTTAGAATGTTTCTTACTAAGTCCTTTGGCCAGCAAAGTTTCTGTTGAGAAAGCAGCTGACAAGTCTTATGTGAGTTCTCTTATTGGTAACTACTTTTCTCTTGCGGCTTTTAGGACTCTCTTTTTGTTCTTGAAACTTTTCCATTAAAAAAACAAAATCTTTAACCTGTGCCCTGGCTAGTGTGGCTCAGTGCATTGAGTGCCAATCTGCAAGCCAAGGGTTACTGGTTTGATTCCCAGTCAGGGCACATGCCTGGGTTGTGGGCTGGGTCCCCACTTGGGGGGGGGTTGTGAGAGGTGACCACATGTTGATGTTTCTCTCCCTCCCTTTAAAAAGAAAAAAAGAAAAAAAATCCTTACCTTAGTGTATTTTATTGATTCTATTGAGTAGGGAAGAGAGAGGAAAACATTGATGTGACAGGGAAACATCAGTTGGTTACTTCCTGTGTGCACCCCATCTGGGGATTGAACTTGTAACATTCTGGTGTATGGGATGATGCTCCAACATAGTGAGCAACTCAGCCAGAGCTCACCTTTTGCATTTTCATTATGATGTGTGTTGGTTTGGGCCTCTTTGGATTCATCTTGTTTGGAATTCAGTATTCTCTGCATTTCGTGGACCCATGTGTCTTTTTTTGTTAACCAAGTGAAGGAAGTTTTCTGTGATTATGTTTTAAAGTAGGTTTTCAGTTTCTTGCTCTCTCTCCTTCCAGCACTGCCATGATGGGGGATGTTGATGTGCTTGAAGTTGCCCCAGTGGTGCCTTACACTATCTTCATTTTTAAATTCTTTTTATTTTTGATGCTCTTATCAGTGTTTTTTGCTTTCTTATAGTCCAAATTGCTGATTTCATTCTCATCTTCACCTACTGTACTGTTGATTCCCAGTAAATTATTTCGTTATTTCACTTAGTGTACTCCTCATTTCTAACTGGTCCTTTTTTTAATGCAGTTGAGATTCTCACTAAATTCATTGAGCATCTTTATAACCAGTACTTTGAACTCTGCATCTAATAGATTGCTTTTTTCCATTTTGTTTAGTTCTTTTTCTGGAGTTTTGTTCTGTCCTTTTATTTTGGACATGTTTCTGTTCCTTATGCAGTCTCCCTGTGTTTGTTTCTTTGTATTAGGTAGAACTGCTACATCTCCCAGACTTGGTAGAGTGGCACTTAAGTTTCTCAATCTCACTTTCCAGGGGTGGCCACCGTTATTTCTGTATATTATAATCTCTTTAAATGTTTTTCATGTGTTTTATTTAAAATTCATGAATGTTTTTTCCTGTTTTTGTCATCCTTTCTGTGATTTTGGAAATGGTATTATCTTGTATTTCTCTATCAAATCTTACCCATCTTCCCCCATAAAAGTCTTATTTTTATGTTGTCTTGGTTCATGTTTGCATTCTGCTTGATTTGTTGCTCATCCATAATTCTGTTGTGCCACGAAGTCCCATTCTTCCAGCCTTTAACAGCCTTACTGAATTATAATTGACATACAAAGTGCTGCACATATTTAATGTGTACAATTTGCTTAGTTTGCCCCCCCCCCTTTTTTTTTTTTTTTAAGATTTTATTCATTATTTTTAGAGAGAAGGGCAGGGAGGGAGGAAGAAAGGGAGAGAAACATTAATGTATGGTTGCTTTTCACCTGCCTCCAGCTACAGACCTGGCTTGCCAGCTTGATTATGTGCCCTGACTGGGAATCAAACTGTTCACCTCGGTTTGCAGGCCACTGAGGCATCAGCCAGGGCCTTACTAATGTCTTTGAAGACAGTTCTATTTATGGAAAAGAATAGTTTGAAATTGAATGTCCTATCTTAAAATATCTTTCTTCCCTATTAGTAGTCTTTTATCCTAGAACATGTTACCTCTTTATTTTTCAGATCTTCCTCAGGTGAGCCTTTCTAAAGAGTCTCAAACCATTTTGGATACTTTATTGTTTATCTCTGTTAGCTAATCCTGACTAGCACATGTAAAGCTGATTATCTTTAACTTTCTCTTAAATCCTGTTGTACCTATAGACAGCTTTGTTGCCTTAAAAATCCCATGCTCCACATATTTGTTCATCCCTCCCTTTTCACACCTCTGGCAACCACTGATCTTTTTTACTATCTCTACGTTTTTGTCATTTCCAGAAAGTTAGAATCATTAAGTATATATAGTCTTTTTAGAATGACATTTTTTCACTTAGCAGTATGCGTTTAAGGTGTCCTCCATGTCTTTTTAATGATCATAATGTATCTTTAAGAGGTTTTACTCTAATAAACTAACCTCTGCAGTTAGTTCAGATATTCAGGCTTTTCCTTTGCATATATTTAAGCATTGTATGTTTAATGTTGATTAGAAAGTGGTCGTGCCTAATGTTTAAAAAACAGTAAAGATCTTCACTTTACTACACAGTTAAAATTATACTTAAGTATGCACTATAGCATGGGTAACAAAGACAAGGCCCACAGGCTGAATCTGGCCCTCCATCTTGTTTCTACCCGGCTCCTTAACTGTTAAGGAGTAGTTACATTTATACAATCCTAAGATTACACTCGGCCCTTTGAAGGGAACCATGAGGCTGATGCGGCCCCCAGTGAAAATGAGTTTGACACCCCTGCACTACAGCAACATATGTTGATGGAGTTGAGTTAGATGTCAGGCAAGGCCTCTGGAATATACATTGTCATCATGTTGTGAATTGTTATAAAAATAAGTGTGGGCACAATACCTTGCATCATGGCTGTTTCCTATTATAAATGCAGTGGAACCTTAGTTCTCTAATTTGTTCTAGAAAACTTTTCTAGAATCTATTTGTTCAGAAATTGAATCTCTTTTGTTTGTTACTTGAGAGATGTGTGACTTACCATACAGGTATTGGAATGAAAGAGTTGTTGGGGTAGAGAATCAAGACCTGAAGCTTTGTTAGACATCTGGGATAATTTTTCCATAAATAACTTGGTCCAGAACCAATTTGGGTCCTGGCTGGTAGCACAGTGGATAGGGCCCCGGCCTGCGAACCCAAGGGTTGCTGGTTCAATTTCCCAGCCAGGGCACATGGCCAGGTTGCAAGCCAGGTCTCCAGCCAGATCTGTAGCTGGAGGCAGGCGAAAGGCAACCATACATTGATGTTCTTCTCCCTCTCTGTCTTTCTTCCTTCCTCTCTCTCTGGAAATAATAAATAAAGTATTAAAAAAAAAAAAAAAAGGAACCAATTTGGGTTGAAAACTAAGGTTTGACTAGTTTTAGCACTTAAAGTTTTGGACACTTCTTCTCTGGCTTTAGGGTTTGTATAATAGGAATAAGAGCAGTGTTTTGATCTTGTTAGTGATTCAGCTTTGAAACAGGTGTTTCCCATTCTTTTAAAAACCTTATGTCTCAGCCCTCCCTGGTCAGGTAGCTCAGTTAGTTTCAGTGTCCTCCTGATAAACCAAAGTTGCAGATTTGATTCCTAGTCAGGAAACATACAAGAAGCAACCAATGGATACACAAATAACTAGAACAACAGATGGATTTTTTTTTCTTTTCTTTTTTTTTTAAAGATTTTATTCATTATTTTTAGAGAGAGGGGAAGGGAAGGAGGAAGAAAGGGAGAGAAACATCAATGTACGGTTGCCTTTCACCTGCCTCTAGCTACAGACCTGGCTGGAGACCTGGCTTGCAACCTGGTTATGTGCCCTGGCTGGGAATCAAACCAGTGACATTTGGGTTTGCAGGCCGGCACCTTACCCATTGAGCTACCAGGCAGGCCCTGATTTTTCTTTCTCTTAATAACAAATTAAAAATTAAAAATATCTTTGAATCCTAAGGCTCTAATTGAAGAATCCTGACACTGAAAGTTGAGCTGTTGCAACTACTTACCTGTATGACATGATTTTTTTTCATACTGGTCAACAGAAGCAAAATACATGGATAAATTGGATGCAGGGGCTGAAATGAGACTGTAACTATAATTCATACCCCTGCAATTTTGGGTTTTTATATTTATATTGACTATAAAAGTAAATATGTATTAAACATAAACTTCATAATACACTGCTTTTATCCAGCTTAGGTTTTGAGGTTTTGCTGGTTTTGTTTGTTTGTTTGTTTAAGAGTTTTATTCATTATTTTTTAGAGAGAAGGACAGGGAGGGAGGAAGAAAGGGAGAGAAACATCAACATACGGTTGCCTTTCACCTGCCTCTAGCTGGGCACCTGGCTGGAAACTTGGCTTGCAATCTGATTATGTGCCCTGACTGGGAATTGAACCAGCATCCTTTAGGTTCACAGGCTGGTGCGAGTCTACTGAGCCACACCAGCCAGGTCTGCTGATTTTCAAACTTGAAAAAAATTGATGATTATGGAACCTATAACCATATTGCTTATATTATCTCTTCACATATAGTTACCATTAAAGTTCCAGATTGTTGCCTTAAGGTAAAAGGTAATACAAGGCTGTCTGAGTTTCCAAAGGGAGATTAAGGTATTCTTAGTTTGAGTTATAGTTAATTATTTTATGCTTTGAAGAAATATTTCACTTAGTACAATGTGTTATATCTGATCTTTCCAGATAACAAGTAATAACATCCTATACTGTAGGAGTTACTGGTGTTTTCTCCTGTTTTTAATGCTAAACTTGTCAAAACAGTAAGCTACTAAACAAAAACAAATGCTTTATTGGTGAATATGAACCAAAGTCACTCAAAATTGCTGATGTTAAAAATGTATTTCAGCATTTGTTGACAAGGATGAAATGCAGGACCTGTTTTCTTTGTCTTTTTGTTTTGGCTGCTTCCCTGTGTTTGTTTCTACATATTAAGTAGAGCTGCTACATCTCCAAGACTTGGTAAAATGGCCTTGTGTAGTAGATATCTCATAGGGCCCAATGATGCAGCTTACCTGGTTACTGGAGCTGGGTGCTCCAGGTTCACCCTGGGTGGGCTGTGTGCATGCATTGTCCTGTTGTAGTTGATCCTTGATTTCCATTGGCACACCTCTGGGAGGGATTGATTCTCCATGCTAATCAGCTTCGAGGACTGGCTGTGACTACATTGGAGAAGCTGATGTGCAGGGGCAGATCCCATGAATCAGGACTGTCTTCAGTGAGGCTTTGGTGCCTGCTGAGCCCAATCCCCCGCTGATTATGTTGCTCTTGGAGGTGATTGGGTTGTAATTTGGTGTGGTCTGAAGCTTTCTACTAGGTGCACTGGCTCTGGGTCCTCCCGAGAGGTGCAAGGTCAGTTGCTACCTGTGCCTGAGAAAGGCCGTGCTGCAAACCAAGGCTAGCTGCTACTCGTGCCAGGCCTGGGGCCGCTTAGTAAGATGTACGGGATATGCCAAGGCCAGATACTGCTTGTTAGAGAGATTTTAGGCAAGTCTGAAGCATGAGCCAAGAAAGGCTGTTTGTATGGAAAAGCCACTGAAAACAGCTTGGTTGGGTCTACAAGTTCGATCTCAGGGAATCATAGGACAGAGTGAACTAAGAGTTTTAGCCAGGTTGGTACTCTGTATGGGAAAGGCTCAGCAAAGGAACCAGGGCACTCTGTCTGGGAGAAAGCAGCCCCTACAGCCCTTGTCCTGAAACTGGATAGTTGAGTTACTCCCCATATGTCCATGGTGTCTTTCTGTCTTGCTTCCTTGTGCTAGAGCTCAGAGTCAGTCCAAGTCAGTGAACAGACCCTTAATAGGAATTCTTGAGACTCCAGAGCCCTTTATCAATCAGCCACAATCTCTGCTGATTTTTCCAAGCAGAGGTTTTGGGACTTGTTTTCTGGCATTGGAACCCTGGGCTGAGCTGAGGGGTTTTTTGTTTGTTTGTGTTTAAATTTTTTTATTATTATTTTTAGAGAAAGGGCAAGGGAGAGAGACAGAGAGACATCAATGTATGGTTGTCTTTCACCTGCCTCCAACTGTGGACCTGGCTAGAGACCTGGCTTGCAACCTGGGTATGTGCCCTGACTGGGAATCAAACCAGCGACCTTTGGGCTTGCAGGCCAGCACCTTATCCACTGTGCCACAAGCCAGGGCTTAAGCTTTAGGTTTTAATATGGATCCAAGACCCCTTGTTCCTTAGGGATGACCTCCAAAACTGAGACACCCTCCCTTTTTAACCTCCACATGTGGGTGTGGGACCAGCCCTTGATTGAGTCTCACCCCTCCTTACCAGTCTCAACCAATCTTCTACAGCCTCAGTTATAGGACAGGTGTTCTGAATGATGGCTATTCTGTAATTTAGTTGTAATTTTAATGTGGTTGTGGAAGTCCTGAGTACCACATTTACCTATGCCACCATCATAACCAGAGCTTCACATAATGTATATTTTCAAAATTCCTTGCTTCTTCCCAGTTCCAGTGTTTTTGCAGTGCTCATTTGAAATCCTGTTGTGAAATGGAAGGCTGGTGCTTCTTTCAACTTCTTAAAATACACTTGCTAAAGTCAACAGGGACCTTTTAGTAGCCAGATTGCTGGGACACTTTTTAGACTTAACTTTGACTTTTCTCAGATTTTTGTCATCGTTACCCATTTTGATTTCTTTGCTGAATTCCCTTGTCCACTGGCTTGCAGACACCTTTCTTAATTTTCTTACTAGGCTCCTTTACTCCCTGATAGCTTTTTGGGGGCGGAGGGTGTCAGAGAAAATCACTTTATTTTAATTGATTCACAAACATGAACATTACAAAACCTGGTTTAAGGAAACCACAAGACCATTTGCCCAGCCCCAAACTCAGCACCACCTCAATGAACTTCTGTGTAGTAATGATACTCTCTTCCATTGCAGTTCGGAGGCAGGGAAACTATTAATGATGGGAGAGGTTTAACTGGTAATTTTATACTTTCACCATCAATTTTATCTTTTTTTTTTTTTTTTAAGATTATATTAATTATTTCCAGAGAGAGGGAAAGGGAGAGAGGCAGAGGAGGAGAGAGACATCAGTGTATGGTTACATTTCACCTGCCTCCAGCCATGGAGTTGGCTGGAGAGACCTGGCTGGAGACCTGGCCTGCAGCCTGATTATGTGCCCTGGCTGGGAATTGAACCAGTGACCTTTGGGTTTGCAGGCCGGCACCTTATCCACTGTGCCACCAGCCAGGGCTTCAGTTATATCTTTATACTAAATTAACTTGGTCACAAGAGATGATTTTTAATTTCATTATAAACTTCTTGAATAATAAATTTTTTATTAAAGTATAGTTGGCATACAACCTGAATAAAGTTTTTTCAATTATTGGTATCTGACAAGTTTTCATTATTTACGTTTTAGTTTCGAGATTTTCTTTATTTTTAGAGAGAGGGGAAGGGAGGGAGTGAGGAGAGAAACATCAATGGGTGATTGCCTGTTGCCATGCATCCCCAACTGGGGTTGGCCCATCCCAGGCCTGTGTTCTGACTGGAAATCAAACCTGCAACCCTTTGTTCACAGGCCAGCAGTTAATCTACTGAGCCGCACCAGCCAGGGCCCCCAGATCCTTTTCAACATCAACGTAAGATTTGAGGGTGGGGTGTCAGATCTCTTTTGAGTTTCTGACCTGTGTGTTGTATTCAGTTACCTCTTCAAGTATATATATTTTACTTAAATAATCTTTTGGCTACATTAAGTCAAAAGGTTTGAAATTGTCTTACCTCTTTTTCTTCCTTCTCTTCTGTATTTCCTGTCCAAGTAAATGTTACTATTATCTACCCAAAACATGGGAATTAACTATTTTTCTCCCATCCTTCACGTCTTGTCAGTTACCAAAACAAATCAGATGATTAGGTTACTTGATTAAAAGCCATGCTGTGCATACTGGTGATTTGAACATATGGACAAAGAACATGGTATGGGAAGACTATGCTGAAAGATGTTAATAGTGGTAATTGCAAAGTTTTGGAGGTTTTTCGTTCGTTCGTTTGTTTTATTCATTATTTTTAGAGAGAAGGGTAGGGAGGGAGGAAGAAAGGGAGAGAAACAAGAATGTATGGTTGTCATTCACCTGCCTCCAGCTGGGGACCTGGCTTGCAACTTGCTAACGTGCCCTGACTGGGGAACAAATTAGCCACCTTTGGGTTCTCAGGCCAGTGCCATTCCACTGAACCACCAACCAGGGCCTTTTTTTTTTTTTTTTTTTTTTTTCCTAATAAGGAAAACGGAATGGTCATTTTGCGTATTTGATTTGTTTACCCATGACATTTTTGCCCATTATCTGCTTGCTGTTGGTTTTTTAGAGTAAAAGATGAAAATCTTAAGAAGTAGATGTTGGTTGTTTCCTTTATTATTTGGGATATTCTAACCAAAGGGAAATTTACTTCTGTTGAAGATTTATAATACAGGTTTTGAAGACACAATATTGGATGGATTATTTTGAGAGAGCCATTGTCTTCCTATTTTGTGTTGTTTGGAAGGCTCAAGTAGAATTACTTGGTAGAAATTAAGAAGTAGATTTCAGCTCTATTTAAAGAAGATACCTTTTTGTTTTGTTTTGTTTGTTTTTCACTCACAAATGTTTATGTTTATGTGAGCCTTGCTCTGAGCCAGACACAAGACACGAGGGGACGGACAGGGAAACAGTCCCACCTTCTTGTCCTCATGCTCACCTCGGCCTGGCACAGCAGGTGAATGGGGAGGAATCCAGAGAGGTGACTAGACAGAAGGTGTGCCATCTTCTGACCTAGGGGACACACAGGGACAGGACATAAAAAGAGAGAGGCCCTGTCGTTAGTTGTACATCTAGGCCTGAAACAAGAAAGAAGTCTGGGCTTAAAAAGAGAGTAGGAGGTGCAGGCTTGTGAGTCAGAGTGGGGGCCTTTGGGGAAGGACCATTTGCCCACTGCTTTTGGAAATGGCTTGCTTTAGGATGGCTTGTGTTGTTGCTTCCTGTGCACAGTGGGTGCCAGGCATCAAGGAGGTCGCCAGGTGTGGTCAGAAAAAGCTCAGGTGGAGCAGGGCCAGTAGAAAGCTGGGAAAATGTAAATGCCACCAAAGCAGAGAGGCTAAGAGGGGCCTCTGGCCCGGGCTGGGATCCTTCTCAAATGAGAGCGGTCCTGGTTTAGGCCAACATGCATCAAGTGAAAAAGGGAAGATACTACTTCTTCTTCTTCTTCTTCTTCTTCTTCTTCTTTTTAAAATTTTATTGTTGTTGTATTATATCCATCCCCTTTTTGCTCCCCTCTGTCCCCCTCCCCTCCCACCCATTCCCCCCAAAGTCAATCCCACCTGTTGTCGATGTGGAAGATACTTCTTAATCAATAAAGTTATTAGGAGAGAGGCCAGAAGGTACAGGCTGTGAAATGAGCAGCACAGAGGCAGACTCACAGTAATAGTAAGAATTTGCATTTCCTCATCTACTAATCCAGGAATATGATGGTTTTATTTTGTTTTATATTTTAATCATGATTTTAATATGCCATGAGTTGAAACTTTATTTCACCAGTTCTATACTGCTACCAGAATGGTTTTGTTTCCTAAAGCATCAGGCAAGCAGTGGTTGGTATTTGTACAAGGATACTCATAGTAGCATTGTTTGTAGTAGTAAAAACATGTTTCCATAATGGAATAGAATATAAAAGAAAAGGCAGGTTTATATCTGATAAAGAATGATTGTTAAGAGTAAGCTAGTTTATGTGACATTACAAGACATATGTAATGTACTACAGTTTGTTTTAAAAATAAGTATTATTTCCAGAAGACTTACGCAGGGGTGTGTGTTTGTAGATAGATTATCCCTGAAAGAAAACTTGAAACACTTGGTAAAGTGATTGCCTCAGGAATGGAGTATTGTTGGGGGAAGGCAGTCAGTGGTGGAAACGACACTTTATTTTGTACTTAGAGATACGTAAAATTTGTTTCACCTTCCGTATATATTAACTTTTAAATTAATTTAGATTGCTTTTAAAGGAAATCCCAAGCAGTTACTTGTATCACAATGGACTTAAGGCTCAAAAAAAAAGGTTGAGATAGAGGAATAGGTTGCTGTGAGGGAGAGGAAGCTGAGAGTTTATCATCACCAAGCCCTTATTATGTGAAGTGTTAAAGGGACTTAAGAAAAAGAAGATCAAACTATGATTATGAAAATGACAAACTCACAACTATCAACAACTGAACCGAAGAGTTTTGTACAAAAACAAACTAAGCAAACAACCAGAATAGGAATAGAACCATAGGTATGGGGATCATTGGGAGGGTTATCAGCTAGGAGGGGGAAGAGGGAGAAATGGGGAGATGATGCAGGGATTAGGAAACATAATTGGTAGGTATAAAATAGACAGGGGGGTGTTAAAAATAATATAGGGGGAAACGGTGGGAAAAAAAAATATAGGAAAGGGTGAAGCTGAAGAACTTACATACACGTCCCATTGACAGGAACTAAGGGGTTGCTGGAGGGAAGGGATTACTAGGCAGAGGGAAGCAAAGGTAAAAGAAATTCGAGCAACTGTAACAGCATAATTAATAAAATATGCTTCAGGCCCTGGCTGGTAGCACAGTGGGTAAGGCGCCAGCCTGCGATTCCCTAGCCAGGGCACATAACAAGGTTGCAAACCGGGTCTCCAGTCAGATCTGTGGCTGGAGTCAGGTGAAAGGCAACCATACATTGATGTCTCTCCCTCTCTGCCTCTCTCCCTTCCCCTCTTTCTAGAAATAATTAAATAAAATCTTTAAAAAAAAAAAGAAAAAAAATATATATATAGATATATGCTCCAAAAAAAGGGAGGAAGCTAATTTTCTCTTTGAAAGAATATAAGGAGAGAATTAAAAGAAATCTGTTAATTTAGTTTTGAGATATCTTTGTAATTCTAACTGAATATTTTATTTTGTGATAGTGTATTAACTTGGTATAGCTAGTGCTCTTTTTTCACCCACTCTAATGATTTAAAGGTGTCTCTAGTCCTGGCTAGTGGCACAGTGGATAAGGCACCAGCCTGTGAACCCAGAAGTTGTTGGTTCGATTCTCCAGCCAGGGTACATAACCAGGTTGCAAGCCAGGTCTCCAGCCAGATCCGTAGCTGGAGGCAGATGAAAGGCAACCATACATTGATGTCCCTCCCCGCCTCTCTTTCCCTCTCTCTAAAAATATTAAATAAAATCTTAAAAATAAATAAAAATGTATTTAACATTAAAGTACTTATAATTTTATCAGAGCAAGTCTTTGAATTTTAGTTGTTAGCCCCTGAGTGTTTATTAGCATAACAAGTAGTAAGAGAGACTGCATGTAAACATGAACAAAATGGATGATTACTGTTAAAAATTGATACCTAATTATATAAGCCATTTCTTGACCTCCATAGAGTGTCCACAACCTGTAAAGTAAGCATCATGTTTGAATTTTTTTTTTTTAAGGTTGCTGGGGCTTTTTTATTTTTTTTTTAATTTTTTTTATTTTATTTCATTATTTTTAGAAAGAGGGGAAGGGAGAGAGGCAGAGAGGGAGAGAGACATCAATGTATGGTTGCCTTTCACCTGCCTCCAGCTACAGACCTGACTGGAGACCTGGTTTGCAACCTTGTTAGGTGCCCTGGCTGGGGAATTGAACTTGCGACCTTTGGGTTCGCAGGCCGGCGCCTTATCCACTGTGCTACCAGCCAGGGTGCATGTTCGAAATTTTTAAAGCTAAAAGCTCAAGAATAATGTAATATGTGGATGTACTATCACAGGGCTAAATGTTTTAAGAGGCTTGGGGAGGGGTCTCTTTTTGTGGAACATTTTGTGAAAGGGATTAATGTCATCATATTTTAAATCCAACATTATTCCTTCAAAGTAGAAATGAGATTTTGTTCAGGTGTCATTTGAATTTGTTTTCTTTCAGAAATCGAGCTATAGCAGATTATCTT
Organism: Noctilio leporinus; assembly: GCA_004026585.1. NCBI lineage: Eukaryota > Metazoa > Chordata > Mammalia > Chiroptera > Noctilionidae > Noctilio > Noctilio leporinus. The sequence continues at coordinate 54,131 of PVIW01002470.1, read as the reverse complement.
CGTTCAAATGGCTATGAAGAAGCATATTCTGTTTTTAAAAAGGAAGCTGAATTAGATATGGTATGTTTGACTTTTTACAAATATAAGTGGATTTTACGTAAGTATCAGTAATTAACAGTCACCTCTGTTTTACACAGATCTAATCATTTGTTATTTACTTGGCACTAAACCTGATTTTCACCCTTTTTTTTTTCTTTTGATAAAATAAGATTTTTAGTGATATTTGGTTAGATTCAAAGATTAATGGTCTATAAGGCTTGAACTATCTTGTTGAGCCATTTTTTTAATGTTCTCTTTTTTTTGTCTAGAATGAAGAATTAGATAAGAAATATGCTGGTCTTTTGGAAAAAAAATGGACGTCCGTTATTAGATTACAAAAGAAGGTAATTGAGTTTTATCTTAAGTTAGTTATACTTGGAATGTTACAGACTTTCTGAAAATATTAATATTGTTTTTCTACATTAATTATATTTAATCTTTTTAAAGGAAGAAAGGGAGGAAGAGAGAGAAACATCCATGTGTGAGAGAAACACCTATCCATTGCTTCTCACATGTTCCCAACCAGTGACCTGGCCTGGTAACCCAAACATGTGCTTTGACTGGGAATCAAACCTGTGACTTTGCTTTGTTCGACAATAATCAACCCACTGAGCCATGCCAGTCAGAGCTAACATATAATCTTGAAAAAGACAAATAAAAATACATTTTTATGCATTTAAAAAAACTTCAGACCTGACAGATCAGTGCTGATGCCTGCTAACTCATGCAGTCTGGGTACTGGCTGGATTCAATCCACATAAACCTAACTTCAGGGAGTTTATATTGAAGAACTTATTTGAGTACTGTTTAGATGAGAAGAAGGCTTGGAGCCAAGATGATGTTGAGAAAAGAACACTATAAAGTATGCCTTAATAACTTAAGATAACTGTGAACTTTTGTTTTTATGTAGAAAGTGAAGGCAGCCCTGGCTGGTAGCACAGTGGATAAGGTGCTGGCCTGTGAACCCATAGGTCGCTGGTTCGATTCCCAGCCAGGGCACATGACCAGGTTGCAGGCCAGGTCTCCAGCCAGGTCCGTGGCTGGAGGCAGGTGAAGGGCAACCGTTCATTAATGTTTCTCTCCCTCTGCCTCTCTCCCTTCCTCTCTCTCTGGAAATAATAAAATCTTTTTTTTAAAAAAAGAAAAAAAGTGAAGGCAATAAATAATAAATTTATACTTTAGGTAAAGCTAGAATAAATAAAAACATTGTTATAATACGAATTAATGTGTAAAGCACTCTTCGAAAACTACCTAATACATAGATATTAAATAGATACTGGCTTTTATTATAAATATCATTATTACAGCGTGTATAATGTAAACTTGGTGTTGGAAGAATTTACTAAGAGAAGCAAACTTAAGAGGGATCAACACTGGTACATTGTTCTTCCTCTAAATAGTAGATATAAACTGAAATTTTTCTTTCACTTAAAAACAGACTTGTACTGCATGTTTCTCCATTTTCAGTTTCATCACATAGCTAACATTTTGATGATAGATAATATAATTTTAAATACATGATGTAAATAACCAAAATTTATTTCAAGTATCTGTCCTGCATATATATATATATATATATATATATATATATATATATACATACATATACACACACACACACACACAAAATAAAGGCAGGGTTTTTGGTTTTTTTTATGTCAAATATGGTATTTTATTGGATCCTATCTGTGTACATAACTATGTTTTCATTGTCCAGGTTATGGAATTAGAATCAAAACTAAATGAAGCAAAAGAAGAATTTACGTCAGGTGGACCTCTTGGTCAAAAACGAGACCCAAAAGAATGGATTCCCCGTCCACCAGAAAAATATGCCTTGAGTGGTCATCGGAGTCCAGTCACTCGAGTCATTTTTCACCCTGTGTTCAGTGTTATGGTCTCTGCTTCAGAGGATGCTACAATTAAGGTAGGTTGTTTTGTTTTGTTTTGTTTTTTCCCCCCAAAATGAAAGATGTACAATAAGATAATTCTAAAAAGTAGATTTAAATTTAAATGGGTAAACAAGTAAAAAGATCCTGGAAGTGAGGACCTCAAAAGACCGAAAGTAGAGATTCTTTGAAACTATATGATTGATTCTAAACCTTAAAATACAAAATTAGATAGGGTTTGAGTACATACTCCCTCTCTCCCTCTCTCCCTCTCTCCCTCTCTCTCTCTCCCTCTCTCTCTCTCTCTCTCTCTCTCTCGCCCTCCCTCCCTCTCCCTCCTGGAAGGCAAGCTGCCAAATAAGTTTACTGATCAATTTCAGAGAATTGGGTGTTGTTAATTTAGTGTTGAACAAAAGGTTGATCACCTACCTCTTGAATAAGTCTTGTTCTTGAATAATGAAGATAGAAGTGTGCTGCACCTTTTAAGCAGAGGTGATAGATGAAAATGGCAGGGTTACAACACTAGTAATATTGAATATAGTAATTCAGCAGTTGTATATATTCTGCAAAAGAATTCAGTAAAGGAACTGTTTAGATTGGACTCTCCCTTGATGTATTTAGTATTGGCTTTGTTTCCAAGCTAAATAGTAGATCTCTCCTGGAGTGTAGGAATATGGAGGCTTAACACTTTAGAAGTTATTACTGCTTTCACTTTTTTCCCATAGTAATCATATACATTTTAATGTTTTATCTTTTCATTAGGAAAAACGGTTGTATTTATAATTATTTCTGATCCCTACAATGACAATTGTATAAATTACCTATAGAAAGACAAGTAAAATATAGTTAAAAGGTTTAAGTAGGTTTCTCTGTTCTAAGGCTTGTTTCAGTTTAAGTTATATTTGTAGAAGTTTAAGATTATTAAGATTGTGTACATCACACAGCATCATACTAAACATAAAATGCAGGAAACACTTAACTGTGACTATAATTAACCTGTTCTTCATATTAAACATTGTTTTATGTTCTCCTTACGTGATTTCTTGAGTTTCTTAATCAGTGGCTTCCTTCTATCCTGTAGGCTGGTCATCGATGGGGCGGGCTGCAGAGCCATTGGAGGAGAGTCTTAAAACACATGTGCATCATGTATTTCTGTAGGCTGAGATGATTACATACCTAATATCTTAATATGTTGCTATTTTTCAGATGTACGTAGATATGTATTTGAATTACTGATTTCATGCTAATCTGCTAAAAAACTGCCCTGCTATCATGAGGCATAGGGGTAAAAGTAGATATTCTTAAATAGTCTGAAAACCAGTCTTAACTATTGACTTTGCAGTGGTGGTCAAAGAACATAAACAAAACTATGACTGTCATAAAATATTTTTGTGGAATCAAGTATAAAATATTACAAATGGGTCATACTTGTTTCTCTTAACAGATAATTTTGTGTTAAGTCCTATTATTTTTAGATTGCCATGGTTTATATATTTACACCTGTTTTATAATTGTGACTTTTCTATGCTCTGATTATAAAATGGAGAATTACTCCATGGAAATTAAAGAAAATAAAATATTACAAATGGAAGTTTTAAAATTAATTACCATGTATCTCATCAGTTTTCCTTCCATTTAGTCTTTATTCATTGTGTACACATGATTGGTTGTTTCATAATAAAAAGCATTTGTATTTAGTTTTGTTTCCTGTTTAGATTAAACTTACTCTAGGAACATTTTTTTATTTTTAATTAATAGTGGTTTTTAGTGATTTAACACTAATTGTTTTATTTATATGTGGAGGCTCTCTAGTGTAGTTAATGGTTGAGAGCACAGATTCTGTGTTCAAGTACTGACCCAGCCATCTGATAAATTTTTAATAAGACTTATTTATTTTTAGAGGAGAAGGGAGGGGTGAGAGAGAGGAAGAGAAACATCAGTTTGTTGTCTCTAGCACACCCCCAAGTGGAGACTTGGCTAGCAACTTGGACACGTGCTTTGACCAGGAATCAAACTGCCCACTTTGTGTGGTCTGTGGGACTACTGAGCCACGCTAGTCAGGGCTCATTTGATAATTAATGTTATAAAGGGCTAATTAACTTTTTGTGCTTTTCTATTCTTATCTGTGAAATAAAGATAATAAATACCTATCTCAAGGAATTTGGGAAAATTAAGCAAGATAATACAGGGAAACTGCTTAACACAGTATTGGTCAGATACCATAAAGGAGGACTTGGTGTCACCAGTGTTTCAGAACCATTAACAAATCTTCCTTTAGATTTTAAGTTCTTTTTAGTCATTTACTATCATAAATAACGTTGTTCTGTTCATTTATATATATAAAGCGTTCTCAAATTCCTCCTATACTTGATGGAATGAAAAATTTCTTCTGCCTTTCCATATTTTTTCAGTTACGTTAAATTAGGTGTTTTGTAAGTGATGGTTTTGATAAAATTACTTTCAGAAACCTAAAGGAGAGCCCTGGCTGGTAGCACAGTGGATAAGGTGCCGGCCTGCGAACCCAAAGGTCGCAGGTTCAATTCCTCAGCCAGGGCACATAATCAGGTTGCAAGCCAGGTTTCCAGCCAGGTCTCTGGCTGGAGGCAGGTGAAAGGCAACCGTGCATTGATTCTTCTCTCCCTCTCTGCCTCTTTCCCTTCCCTTCTCTCTGGAAATAATAAATAAAATCTTAAAAAAAAAAAAAAAAAAGTGGTTAAGGAAGTAAATTTTTTAAAAAAGCCTAAAAGAGAAACAGGCTCTTTGTGTAATTTTGTGACTATGTTGAGCAAAATGATTATGTTTAAGGCTCAATTCTCTTCTGTTTGTTGGGAAAGGGGATTAAAAATGTGTCATAAGATTCTTTCACTTCAGTGCCGGCCTGCCAACCGAAAGGTCACTGGTTCGATTCCCATCCAGGGCACATAACCAGGTAGTAGTAAGCCAGGTTTCCAATCAGATCCGTGGCTGGGGGCAGGTGAAAGGCAACCATTGATGTCTCTCTCCCTCTCTGCTTTTCTCCCTGCTTCTGTCTCTGGAAATAATAAAATCTGTTTTAAAAAAAAGGTTCTTTCACTTCAAAAGAAGTAATGTATACATAATGTATATAACAGTATAACAGTATAGTGCCAGGCAGATTCAGATAGATGGTAAGGACTCAAAAAACTATAGCTAACATTATAATTACCAAGACAAAATTAAAATTTTTATTTAATAATTTTTTTGTGCATCTGTTAAGTACAGCAGGTTTGTGTTAGTTCATTGATGTCAGTTTCCTTTTAGAGTCATTTGTTTACATCATCAACATTTGAACTTTAGGATAGCTAATAGAGGGTAGGTATTTGGAATAGTTCATGACAGTACTTTTAATTGCATCATTTGAATTTTTGAAATATTTCTGGTTGTCATTTAGAACTAATTCTTAAGTATTTTTTAAAACAGTGAACCGTAACAAAACTGAAAATACATTTAGCTAATAGAGCAGTTTTAAGGATTGCCAATTATAATACATAAAGAGTTCAAACAAGCCCTGGCTGGTGGCACAGTAGATAAGGCGCCAGCCTGCGAATCCAAAGTTTGTTGGTTCAATTCCCACCCAGGGCAACATAACCAGGTTACAGGCCAGGTCTCCAACCAGGTCCATAGCTGGAGGCAGGTGAAAGGCCACCATACATTGATGTCTCTCTCCCTTCCTCTCTCTCTGAAAAATAATAAATCTTAAAAAAAAAAAAAAGTTCAAACAAATATGAACATCTCAATTTAAGAAAAAGGACTATGGAACATGAACATACTACTCAAAGAAGAAAAATGGCTAGTCAACAAGTATGGTTGTAATACTAATAATAGAAGAAATGCAAATTTAAATTATATATCAAATCTGCCAAGATATTCTGCTTTTTAAATGAGAATTCCCAGTGGTGATAAGAATCTCATGAGCAGGCGTGCTCATTACTTTGATACAATCTAATGGGAGAACAGTTTAGCAGAATATATGATGGGCTTAAGAAGTTTATATTTTTGATCCAAATTTTTTTTTCCCTATCACTGTGACTTAAGTATTACAAAATAAGGGCAAATCTTTTTCAATATTCAAAGATCTTCCACCTATATAATGTTTTCTATAATAATGAAATGTTTTAGCCAGCAGTAGGAATTCTTTTTAAAAAGAATGCTAAGTTGTTTAACAGTGTTGGGAATTTTCTTTTTAAATTATAACATGGTGATTTTTTAAAGATGCTATCATTTTTTTTAATAAGATTTTTTAGAGAGAGGGTAAGGGAAGGAGGAAGAAAGGGAGAGAAATATCAATGTATGGTTGCCTTTTGTATGCCTCCAGCTGGGGCCCTGGCTGGAAGCCTAGCCTGCAACCCAGGCGTGTGCCCTGACTTGGAATCTTTTTAGCTGGTGACCCTTGAGTTTGCAAGCCGGTGCTCAATCCACTGAGCCACACCAGCCAGGAAAAATTCTTATTGTAAGAAACAAAAGAAAAATAGATTAATAAGTATATATAATCTATTCTTGAAAGGCACGAAAAAAAAAAACATACCATTGTTAGGATCAGAAAATTTTTTTATTTCCTTTATATCAGTACATTGTTTGTTTCATTGTGAGCATTTACTATTTTTATAATCATCCAAAAGATAAAGAAAAGTAAAATTCTTGACATTTATAAACTTAACTGAAATGCCTTGTTTTCTTACCATTTATGTAGAAGTCCAGTTCATTTTCTCGTTAAACTTATTTTAGAGAAAATGTTTAGTATTATTTAATGAATAGTAGAGGGGAAAAAAAACTGAAGTGAATTTGAAGATCACCTTATTTTCAGTGTGTGAAATATTCAACTGAATTCTTGGTGTCAGGATTAAACACTTAGATAACAAAAATAAGACAAAGATACTACAAAATAAATAGACCAATACAATACTATGAATATAGATTCAAGATCCTTAACATTACAAGCAAATTGAATACAACGGTTCTTTAAAATGTTAATTAATATGTGATAGCCAAGTAGTGTTTATCCCAGAATGCAATATTGGTTCCACATTTGAAAAATAATCAATGTGATATATCAACTATGAAACATAATAGGTTCAGAAAAAGCATTTGTCAAAATTTCAATATCCATTCATGAGAAAAATTGAACAAGCTGGGAAGGGGCGGAGGGGGGTGCTTCCCTAACCTGATAAAAGGTAAAGGTGTCTGAAAAAATACCTTTATTTAATGTGAACATAATAATACTTAATGCTGTAAAGCTTAATGCTTTCCTCCTGAGATCTGGAACCAAGGCCAGGCCGGATGTCTAGTCTCAGACACCTTATATTTATCTTTGTACTGGAGTGTCTATCTAGTGAGTAAGAAGAAGAAATATAAGACATACAGATTTAAAAGAAAAAGTATGTATTTACAGGCATGATTTATGTAGAAAATCCCAAAGAATCTGCAAAGAAAAGTTACTATAGCTATAAATTTAACAGTAAAAGAATACAAGGTCAATATACAAAATATAATCATATTTCTATAAATCAGCAATGAGTAATTGAAATTTTTAAATGCCACTTGCAGTACAATAGCATCAAGAAACCACAGAATACTTAAGGTTAAACCTAACAAACACAACAGTCAATTCCATAGTATGTGAGCATTTTTATTTTTTATTTTATTTTATTTTTAAATTTTATTGTTGTTGTATTACATCTATCCCCTTTTTGCTCCCCTCTGTCCCCCTCCCCACCCACCCATTCCCCCCAAAGTCAATCCCACCTGTTGTCCATGTCTATGGTTCCTTTATACTAGGTTCTTGTCTAAGCTGCTCCCCTTTCTTGCCTCTGCCTTCCCCCTCCCCCCAACCCCTTTCCCCCTGACCACTGAAGGCCTATTCATTGTATTCATATATTTGGTTCTGTTTTGCTTGTTGTTAGTTTTGCTCATTATTATCCCGTAATGGGTGAGATCATATATTTGTCCTTCACTGACTGGCTCATTTCACTAAGCATAATATGTGAGCATTTTTAAATGGAAAAAAAAACCCTTTGTTTATATTGGGAAGGGTACGGAAGTTTTCTGTTAAATATTTTTAGAGGATAGTTTTTTCTTAGGTCTATTTTTTTATGTCATGATTGTGAGTAATTTTGTTATTTTTAAATATAATGTATGCTTGTCATAAGTTCCTTACAGTTCCAAATTTTATATCTTAGCCATTCCCCAGTTTTGGAGATTTAGATTGTTTACACGTTTTCAAAATGCATTTTGTAGTTTTCTCTAAAATGGTTGACTTACCCCCTGCTCCAGATAAATTTGAATTTATGGGAAGAATTGAATCAAGCATTTGATTTTTAGAGCAACGTAATTACTGTTGGTTAAAGATTAAACTTAAGACTTGCATTTGACCATCAGAATGTTCTTGAGATGTTTCTAATATTCTTGATCGTTCATTATTTCAATTCCCTTAGAAAAGTCATCTTTAAAATATGTGACTGTGACTTTGTTTTTAATACCGGAATGACGTTCTTTTGTTAATTTGCTGATCATGGAGTTATATCATGTAAAGTCTTTTCTTGGCCTCCTAGATATCCAATCTCTGCTTGTCTAAAAGAATTGAGTACTCCTTTATTATTCTTTTCATTCTATGTACACAAGCCTGTCTAGTCTCCTGAAACACCTTTTTTGTACTTAATTTACTTATTTACATGTCTTTTGCCTGCTAGCTGACTAGAGAGGGCCTTTGTTTTGTGGCTTTATATACCTAATCAGTAGCATAATTAGGTATATGGTAGATAATGTGGTACTGGAGGTCCATTTTAATAATTGCACCGTCAATTTTCCCTATAGAGGAAAGACCAGTTTATACTTGAAGATGTGCTCATTTCTAAGTCAGTTACCCTTTGTCACTTTCTCAGTTAATTAGTAAGGTGCTATATGGGCCTGCTGAGTGCAAATGTGAAATGAAAAAGTGATGGGTTGATGTTAACCAGTTTTTTGTTCACGAAACAGGTATGGGATTATGAGACTGGAGATTTTGAACGAACTCTTAAAGGGCATACAGACTCTGTACAGGATATTTCATTTGACCACAGTGGCAAGCTTCTGGCTTCCTGTTCTGCAGATATGACCATTAAACTATGGGATTTTCAGGGCTTTGAATGCATCAGAACCATGCACGGTAAGGAATAGAGGATAGTATTTGATAACTGATTTCTAACATGGCATTCCAGAGAGAAGAATATTGTTTCTAACAGTATGCAGGTTCTCTTCATTCATTTCTTGTCTGGGTCAGTGGAGGACCATATGATATAGATGGTCTGTGGGTAAGCCCCAGTAGTTGAGAGTTGTTTTTGTTAACACAGCTTTAAGTATCTCCTTGTGGTTTACATAAAGTATTTGTTTTCACAAATATTTTTGGATTAAGAAAAACTGCTTGGACACCTGTCTTTGAAAAAATGAAATTGCTGGATTTTTTCACTTTTCTCCATTGGGAAACTGAAGTTCGGAGAAAGTGGATATAGTAAAAGCTGAAATCCAGATTCCCTTCCTCAGTTTTTAATGCTCCACATGTACCATAGTCACATTGTTAGGTGGTTGTCCCAGGTTTTGTCATGGAGCATATTCTCTGAGGCAATTTAGTTTTGTGGAAAGAGCTTTGGAATCAGATACCTGGGTTCAAATTTCCTACTTGTTTACTTATGGCATTAGGAAATTTTAACCTCTTTCATCTGCAAGATAGAGGTAATAATACCTAAGTCATAGGTGTGTTATGAGGATAAAATGGTATCACATACAGGCATACCTTGGAGATACTGCGGGCTCAATTCCAGGCTTCCACAATAAGCAAATATCACAATAAAGTGAGTCACGAATATTTTGGTTTTCCAGTGCATATAAAAGTGTTTATACTATACTGTAGTCTGCTGAGTGCAGTAGTATTATGTGTAAAAAAAATGTACATACCTTAATTTTTAAAACTTTACATTGCTAAAAAAAGTTCTTATTATCATCTGAGCTTTCCATGACTTGTAATCTTTTTGCTGATGGAGTGTCTTGCCTCAATGCTGAGGAAAGTGCAACACACATGGCAAAGCCTAATAAAACAGTGGGTTGCTTGTACTTAATTATCTTGGTTTAGTACCTGGCACATAGAAAGGTGCCCAGTAAATTAGGGGTTTTGTTTCTTTAAACATGATGAAATTTGAATGTTTAGATTTTATATATGGAACACATACTGGTAATAAAAGTAGTAGTAATAAAACTTTTCTAAAGAGATTATCAAGTGATGTTAGCACATGAGTGAGCTATGTGATTACGTAGAGGGTATAATTTGAAAGGTGTGCTTTCTTCCCAAATTAAATACATTTGAGAAGCTTACCAAGTGAAGGAATTCTGTTGAATTCTTTTGTAAAATCTAATACTTGTTTTTAAGTAGCCTGTATCTTGTTTTTCTAACTTAGGAAGAAAGGAATTCTTTCCAACCATTGTACAAAGTGTACACAATAAATTAACAAAATTTTAGTAAAATAACATACCACAAAAGTGTTATGTATTTTTAAAAATTTTGTTGTTGTATTACATCCAAATATATATTTTGAAATAAATTTATTCTTGTATGTAAATACATAAATATCGTCATTTTTTAAATTATTCAAAAAAAAGTCTCCATTTGCTGCAATAAGACTCAATTTGACTTCAGAATCTTGAGCATGCTTTAATTAACTTTATCCATAGACATCATAATATTTTCAGCCTTAGCTTCAACAGCCTCTTTATTGGAATGAGGTTGTTTATTAACTTCTCTCTCACAAATGCTGCATACATAATAGTCTAAAGGATTTGCATCTGGTGAACTAGGCTGCCAGATTTCCTTTGACCAGAATTCAGGAACATTGACACTGAAAAATTCTTGCACCTTTTTGATGTTTTATGTGCTGGTGGTGTACCAACTTGTTGGAAGATAAAATGATGTCCATTTGCAACTTGCTTCATCCATAGTACCAACTAACTACTTATCTCAAAACATGAAGGGAGCTGTGGCTGGTGGCTCAGTGGATAGGGGCTGGCTTATGTACCCAAAGGTCCCTGGTGCATTTCCCAGTCAGGGCATATAACAAGGTTGCAAGCCAGGTCTCCAGCAAGCCAGGAAAGGCAACCATACATTGATGTTTCTCTCCTCCACCTCCCTCCCTTCCCCTCTCTTCAAAAATAATAAAATCTTTTAAAAAGTCAAGGTAAACATCAGCAGTCACCTTCAAGCCTTATGGGAAAAAATGCGGGGTCATGATACCTCCTTCATTGCTGACAACACCTAATAACATCATCATTGTAGCAGGAAATTTTGTTTTCATGATAATTGGGATTTCATTTAGATTCTCGCACAGCCACCTGTTTCTTCTGTTGACTATTTGGTCCTGCTGAGAATTCTTTTCATTGGAGAAGAAAATCATAGGGTTCTTTTCTTTGGGTTTTCCCCATTTTGTTAGCAGTGTCCTTGCTTTTTCAAAGCACCTATCCTTTGTCTGCTGTGTCATAAACTGGCCTCTTCTAAGAACACAGAATCTTTATCTGGTATCTTCGGCAATAATCTTGCGAACTGTTGCATCCGACATCTGCAGTTGTCTTGCTGTGGAGTGCATTGACTTTCCTGGATCTTCGTTGATGATCTGGATTCTTTGTACAATATCTGGACTTGTGCCATCCTTGCGTACCTTATGTGTTGTCCTTGTTGGTGTGGTGACATCAGGATCAGCATCATACACTTTCTTCATGTTGCAAACTACATAAAGTGGTGTTACTGAAGACCGTAATTTCCTTAGCAATTTGCCCTGCATGCAGTCCAGAAATTATGGTTGCTTTAACATGGTGTTCCTTTGACATGATGGTTGCTCTCAGAATTTAATACTCTATATCTGAAACAATGCTGTTAAATCATAACCTTAGAAACATAGTTTTTCAAAATTAATAAGCACATGATATAAGGAGATGCAGTGTTATTGCCAAGGTATCGCACACACCCTGTGTATTTCTGAAGACTCACTGAGGCTGATTAGGATTATGAATGATATATATGAAATAATGCATTTTTTTTACCTTCATGAACATTAACAAGCAATGATAATTTTCAGCTGCTATTTTAAACAGACATAGTGGTTATTTTGCTTACTTTTTTTTGGCTTCGCAGATTTTATTTTCTATTTTATGTCACTTGAATGCTGGAAAAAAAATTTTTTCTTCTGTCATTTATACATAAACATAATGTATTAATATTAAGTGTGAGCAGAAGTAGGTTAAATTAACTAGCCATCATTACCTAAAAGGTAAATCATAAGTAAGGATGCAAAGTAACATTAAGAAAAGTAATAAAAAGGAATACTACAATAATTAACAAATAATAATACAAGTATAAACTCCATGCTTTGCGTGCTTACATCTATAAACCTAGTTTTGTTTACCCCTGTATATTCAGATGCTGATAATACTGATGCCTTACTGTCTTAAAACAGTTGTATAGGTTGAAATTTAATCATAAATTGAGTTGGCTACTTATTTCATTGTGAATTATTTTGTCACTAGTTCCTTAACATTTTTGTGTAAATCCAAGTTTTTTTTTTAATCAGATTTATATAAAGCCCAATATGTTTAAAGTTGCTGTGTTGTATGTTTTAGGCCATGACCACAATGTTTCTTCAGTAGCCATCATGCCCAATGGAGATCATATAGTGTCTGCTTCAAGGGATAAAACTATAAAAATGTGGGAAGTGCAAACTGGGTAAGTAGATTTAGTTGACAATCTGCTAAAGAAATTAAAATTTTATTCTGAATGTTACAGTAATTTTGGCTTTCACCTGTAATGATCACCATGACAATTGTATTTATACTCTTAAAACTAAGTTGATCTATAAATGCATCCCCAAAAAGAACAGAGAAATTACAAAAGAAATCATATATCTTTGGGAGCCATTTTGTATGTAATGGCTTATTTTCTCTGTGGTCTTCTTTTAGGTGATCTCTCTTTGGGTTGAAATAAACTGTAGATAACATTTGTGCAGGTATGCCCCTATTAGGTTTAATTTGGTTGTGCTTAGAATTATATGATTGTTAAAATGGAACCTTAACTGACTGGTTTTACCCAGATTAGTAGAGCATGCCTCTTTCCCAACTTGACTAGAAATATTTTTGTTAGGTTTATTGTGTGTGTTTAGTTTTGAAAAGATTTTCTCTATATATTTTACTTTGTATATTTTGTTGATTTGGTTAGCTCCTTGATGATATTCCCATCAACTTATTTTAACTGATGTTTGACTTTCCAGCCTGTTCCCATCTTTTATTAACCAGGAATGTTCATTTATTCTGTTGACTGGCATATGATTTCACTAACTTGTTGCCATTCTCTTTATTCTAGTACACATAGCAAGTTTTGTATTGCTTCTGGGAAGTGTTCCCAATGGGTTGCCATTCACAATGTAAATTATTGCTTATTTTTGACAGCTACTGTGTGAAGACATTCACAGGACACAGAGAATGGGTACGTATGGTGCGGCCAAATCAGGACGGCACTCTGATAGCCAGCTGTTCCAACGACCAGACTGTACGTGTATGGGTGGTAGCCACAAAGGAATGCAAGGCTGAACTTCGAGAGCATGAGCACGTGGTAGAGTGCATTTCCTGGGCTCCAGAAAGCTCATACTCTTCCATCTCTGAAGCAACAGGATCTGAGGTATTGTGGTTGTATGTCACTTCATGATTTTACTGCTGATATCTCAGAATTTTCTGATTCTCAAATTCAGGACCATTAATGCATTTAAAAATCTGTATTTCAGCATTATAAATCTTGAAATTCTTTACTCTTTTCAAGTTGCAGATATGTTTATAATTTTTAACCAGTGATTGTTACTGCTGTCAGTAGTCTGTGATGGTGGTGGGGGTTCTACAGAGTAAAAGTGGTCATTCAGATTTATCAGAAATACCATGGTTTTAAGTATACCAGTGAAAAATTTAACCAACAGGATAGGTTAAAGTCATCTTGTAGAAAAAGCACTTTATTTAATGAAGGTAATTATTTATAAAATAATATTTGGTGAAATGCAGTTTACTGTTTAAATATTTGTTTTAAATGAAGAACATTTCATGTGGAGGCCTCTAATGATACCCTTAATCATTAGACGCACTGTCATTATTATTATTATTATTATTTTTTAGATTTTATTTACTAATTTTTTAGAGAGAAAAAAAGGGAGGGAGAAAGAGGGGGTTGAGAAACATCAACATGTGGTTGCCTCTGGCCCACAACCCAGACAATGTGCCCTGACCAGGAATCTAACCTCAGCCTCTTGGTTTGCAGGCCAGTCAGTGCTCAATCCACTGAGCCACACCAGCCAGGGAAGATGCATAATAAGTCTTGAGTTTCATTATATATTTTTATTACTATTTTTGTGTTCTTCATGACTTTATTCTTTATGATTAATACTTTTAAATTATAGAGTATTACCTCTTAAGTTATGTGCCAAAATTAACCGCTTTTTAAAATATTTTTCTTTTTATAGATTTTTTTTTTTTGAAGGCATGTGAACTTATAATTGAGGAAATGCAGCACATAAACATTTAAACAGCTTGTCTTCACTCTTTTTATAGATTTTTTAAAAATTAATTTTAACAAGTGAAGGAGGAGAATCTCCTTTTTACTCCCCCCACCCCCAATTAATTTTCAAAATGAAGCTTCTGTTGTCTCTCTGTTGGCTGGCTGGCTGTCCTTTCAAATTCTTTTTACTGCCCCCTGGTGGTGGTTACTTACCATATGTCATAAGTTTGAAGACTGAATTAGTTTTTAAATCCTTCTTGATGACAGAAATCTTGAGCAGTAAGTTTATCATCTTAGTGTTGTAGAAACTCAGTTTCTCTCTCTCTGTCTTTTTTTTTTTTTTAAGATTTCATTTATTATTTCCAGAGAGAGAGAAAGGGAGAGAGGCAGAGAGGGAGAGAAACATCAACGTATGGTTGCCTTTCACCTGCCTCCAGCCAGGCCCGTAGAAACTCAGTCTTAATCCAAAGTGGAGGTTTTTTGTTTTTATGTTACCTGGTCCTTCCTGTGTAGCCTGTGTTATGTTAAAAGACATGTGTGCATTTTGATACCGTAAAGTAAGATGAATAAGTCCTGGAGATAACAATGTACAGTATACTGGAAATTTGCTAAGGAGGTAGTTCTTAAGAGTCCTTATCACCAAAACAGAGGGAAGTTATGTGAGGTGATATGTTAATTAGCTAGATTGGAGTGATCTTAAAATGTACGCATGTTGCACAACATGAAGTTGTATGCTTAAATAGGTACAGTTTCTATGTCAAAAAATTGTATTTTTATAAAATTGGAAATATAGATCACCCACAGAAGTTAAAGTTCTTACATAACTTGTTAACTGAGCAACTTAATTTTTATGTTTTCTGTAGACTAAAAAAAGTGGCAAGCCTGGGCCATTCTTGCTGTCTGGATCCAGAGATAAGACTATTAAGATGTGGGACGTCAGTACTGGCATGTGCCTTATGACTCTTGTAAGTTTAAATAATCTCACTGCTTCTTTTTAATCTTTACTATGTGTATACCTTCTTGGGTTTGATGCCTTGTAATATCTATTTAATTTAAATTCTCCCAGGCTTTTTATAAAGATATGTTTTCTTAAACTTTTATTATTCCCTGTTTTACTGACATGAAAGTTATTCCTAATCAATGTCAATTTATATAGATACTGTATGAAGCCACTCAGTGCTCAGAAGGAGATCTTAACTTACTATCTTTGTTTTTTATGCTATTAACAGTTGTTCCAGTTTTCCCCTCTTTGCTCCCTCCTCGCAATACACCTCTTTTCTCCAGCAATCTTCCCCCTTTATTTCGTGTCCGTGGGTCATGTATATAAGTTCTTTCACTTCTACATTTCCTTTACTATTCTTAACATCCCCAAGGTTTTTTTTTTTTTTTAAACTTTTTTTTAGAAAGGGGAAGGGAGGTAGAAAGGGAGAGAAACATCCCATCAGTCAGTTGCCTATTGCACATCCCCAAGTGGTGATCTGGCCTGCAACCCAGGCACGTGCCCTGACTAGGAATTGACCAATGACCTTTCTGTTCACAGGTCAGCGCTTAATTTGCTGAGCCACACCAGCCAGCCATCCCCACCATCCCCATCTGTTATGCTTCTTAATCCCTGTACCTTTGCCTCTGATCTCCTCCTTCCTTCTCGCCACTTGATAACACTCATTATGATCTCCATATCTATGATTCAGATCATGTTCTAGTTGTTTCTTTAGTTTGTGTTTTAGATTCATTTGTTAATAGTGGTAGATTTGTTGTCATTTTGTGTTCTTTTTTTTTTTTTAATTTTATTCTTGTTGTATTATATCCATCCCCTTTTTGCTCCCATCTGTCCCCCTCCCCACCCACCCATTCCCCCAAAGTCAACCCCACCTGTTGTCCATTGTGTTCTTTTTCTTAAATAAGTCTCTTTAACGTAAGTCCCTTAATATCTCCTTGTCTATTCTGCACCCACCAATTGTGCTTCTTAATCCCTGCACCTTTTCCCCCTTCTTTACGTCCCCCTTTCAGCTGATAACCCCTCCAAATGTTCCTTATATCTGTTCCCTCTCTGATTGTCTGCTTAATTTTGTTTTTCCTTTTTAGATCCTGTTGTTGATAGTTGTGAGTTTGTCGTCTTCTTAATGTTCATAGATTTGATGCTCTTTTTTTTTTTAAAAAAAGTCCCTTTAACATTTCATATAATAATGGCTTGGTGATGATGAATTCCTTTAGCCTTACCTTGCGTGGGAAGCACTTTATCTGCTCTTTCATTCTGAATGATAGCTTTGCTGGATAGAATAGTCTTGGTTGTAAGATCCTTGCTTTTCATCACTTTGAATACTTCTTGCCAGGCTCTTCTTGCCTGCAGTGAAATCAGCTGATAGTCTTAAAGGAACCCCTTTGTAGGTAACTGTCTTCTCTTGCTGCTTTTAAGATTCTTTATATTTAACCTTTGGCATTTTAATTATGATGTGTCTTGGTGTGGTCCTCCCTGAATCTAGCTTGTTTGGGTCTCTGTGTTTCCTGGACTTATATGTGTATTTCCATCATCAAATTAGGAAAGTTTTCCTTCATTATTTTTTCATATAAGTTTTCAATTTCTTGCTTTTCCTCTCTCCTTCTGGCACCCCTATGCTTCGGATATTTGCATTTTGAACAGGAACACAGGTTCCTATGGCTCTCCTCATTTTTTTCAATTCTTGTTTCCTCTTCCTGTAGTTGTTGATTGTTTATTTTTTCCTTATGTTCCAAACCATTGATTTGAACCTCGGTTTCCTTCCCTTCACCCTTAGTTTCATGTGAATTTTTTGTTTGTTTGTTTGTTTCATATAGCCTAGCCTTCACTTCTTCCTTTCTGCATTTGTTGTATATGAGCATATCTGTCAAGTCTGTGAGCATCTTAATCACCAGCATTTTGAACTCTGCGGCTGTTAGGTTGGCTGTCTCCTTGACTATTGGGTTAGCTGTCTCTTGATCATTCAGTTCTCCCATCAGCACCTTGACCTGCTCCCTCTTTTGGGCCATACTTTTCTGTCTTGGCTTGATGGCTTTCTCTCTTTGCCTCTGTTTTTTAGGTAGTTCTGTCGAACTTGTTGCTTGTAAGGGGTAGGGCCTTAGGAAGTCGTCAGTGTTGTGCAACCCATTTCACCAGGTTGTGGTGCTGTGTGTAGGAGGGGTCAGGGGAACAATGCTGCTTGCCCATTGAAATCAGCAGTTTATTCCTCTGCTCCAACCCCTAGTGGTTTTCACCGTCAGAAGCAATGTGGTGGTTTTTTCTATCACTGGAATTGTGGGCTGCGTGGTCTGGGCCCAGGATCACTTCCCAGGTTTAAATGTGTGAGTGATGATTGCTGCGGCCTCAGCTCTGGTGCTGCCACTGCACTGCCGCTCTCCTCCTCGGCTCCGTCCCTCCTCTCTATTTCTTTACTTCTTCGTTTTTTGCTCTTCTGTGTAGTTTGATTTTCTGAAATTTCTGTGTTGTTTTTAGTTTTGAGGTAGATGTAAATTTCTTCCAGTTGTGATGGAGATGCAGCTTGTCTACCTACACCTCCCAAGGTTTAATTGATTCCTTTTTAGAGAGGGGGAATGAGAGGGAGAAAGAGTGGAAGCAAAACATGGATGTGCCAGAGAAACATTGATCAGGTATCTGTTGCAAGCCCCCAAACAAGGCATGTTCCCTGACTGAGAACTGAGCCGGTGACCTTTCCGTTTGTGGCACAACTCCTGTCCCACTAAGCCACACCAGTCAGGGCTGATTTGACTTTTGTTGAGGCTTCTACCTCTAGTGATTGGTGACTTTTAAGGTCACTATAATAAAACAAAGTTTTGTAAAGAAAGGCAAAGGGTATGTTGCTTCGGTTGTCTTTTTTAAAATTCTTATTGTGTTTTATCCATTACCAGTTGTCCCTTTATACTCCCTACCCCCTTTTTAAAAAATCTGCTCTATGCAGTATTGTAGCTACTAATCACACATGCAGCAATGGAGCTCTTGAAAATGTGGGTAGTGAGACTAAAGAACTGAACTGTTGATTGTGTTTAATTTTAGTGAGTTTCTATTTAAATAGACACATGTGATGGCTACCCCTTTTGTACTGTGCAACCCTAAACCTCTTCCTTATGTTACTATGTAAATGAATATGGTGGGTCGTCTTTTTTTTCCATAAAAATGTTAAGCTGTACATACTGCTTTGTAACTAACTTCTGTTTTACAGTGTATGTGACACATTAATTACATACAGTGCTTTGATGAACATCTTTGTTCACTAAATCTCTAGGCACATTCTTAATTATTTCTTAGGCAAGAATGCAAGAAATGGAAATGCTGGGACAGTGGTTAGATGGATGGATGAATAGATAAATATGCAATAAATACTTTTACACCCTTTACCTAGCTAAAATCACCAGTTAACATTCTTGTGTGTGTGTGTTTATGTATATTTTATATACTTGTAGATATCATGACGACATGTTTCTTCTGAGAACAAGGGTATTCTACCATTAACCACAATAAAATGATCACACTCAAAAAGTGAACATTAGTATACTACATAATTTCTCCAGTTGTCCCGGTAGTGTTTGTCATAACTTTATTTTACCTCTATCCAGCAGTCAGTCAAGCATCACTCATGGCATTTCCCTGTTAGTTTTCTGTTTTCTTTCATCTGGAGCTCCCTAGACCTTGTTTCCCCCATTTGTCTTTTTTCACATTGATGTTTTGGTGCATGCAGTTTCTGTGTGCTTTGAGCTATGCCTTAGTGTTTTCATAGATGCTATTTAAATTTTATCTTTTCGCTAAGTCACATCCTTTTTTGTTTTTAAGGTGGGTCATGATAACTGGGTACGTGGAGTTCTGTTCCATTCTGGGGGGAAGTTTATTTTGAGTTGTGCTGATGACAAGACCCTGCGTGTATGGGATTATAAGAACAAGCGATGCATGAAGACCCTTAATGCGCATGAACACTTTGTTACCTCCTTGGGTATGTATTAGTTACAAGGTTTCTGAGCAGTTAGGTTTTTGAAGTGCCAGATATAACAAGTTTTATGTAATCATGTGGACTTTCCCAGGTAAGAAATGACCTGGCTTTGAGAGCAGAATAGAAAAGACAGGTTATAAAAGTTCATGAATTCTTATTGTTTGTTTTAAATTCTTCTTTATTTGTAACATTCTCTTGCCATCATCAGCCTTAGAATTAAAACAATTATTTTCTCTATTGCACAACTTTGGTTTTGGAAAATAGACTTGTGAAGAGGATGCTGATGATTCTAATGGATAATTTTTCTCCCCTATTATTTTTATTTTGTAAGTTTCTCAAAAGAAATCTTACTCAGCATTTTCTGTCTGGCAGGTAGGTATATGTGATTATGTACTAGAAACTCAGGGAATTCTGTTTAAGTTTAATAAGCATCCTTAGTATCATCAGGATCTGAATCTAGGATTAAAGATCACTGGATTACTAGTGAATACAGAAAAATATGATACAGTAAATATACTAAGGAATGCTGGATCTAATTATAGAAGTAAAGCCTCAGCAGAATAGTACTAATGCCCACTTCATAGATGGTTACAAGGATTTAACAGGAGTATACATCATTAGTATTTAGCTTATAACATGATTGTTCTGTAAATGGATACATTGAGACTACTATCCTTGTTAGTTTTGAGTGTTTATTCAGCCTCATTTGGGATGGTGGTAGTTGGAGGTAGGTATTTTTTTTAGGTGTTACTATAGGACTTAATCATTAAAGCCTACTTTCCCTAACCTAGTTGGTTAGCTTGATACCTTCTAGGGGTGAATATGTGGGTGTGTATAGGGGGAAAAATGGGTATTTCTGGCTCTTGGACTTGCTTATTATGTGACTTTTTCAAAATTATATCTGGCTTAACCTGATTATAAAATAAGCCTTATCTTTTTCTTTTCAGATTTCCATAAGACAGCACCGTATGTGGTTACTGGCAGTGTAGATCAAACAGTAAAGGTGTGGGAGTGCCGTTGATTGAGTCTCATTTGGCCCCTCTTCCCCCTTTTTCCTCTGGATGCACTCTGATGATACCATGGTTACCCTATTGAGCTCTGTTTAAATAAATATTGTCCTTTCATGTAAATTATTCTGGATGTAGATTGAGCTTATTAAATGTTACACACAAAGTATTCCTGCATGGTGAATCCAAATTGTATACTGTAAATTTACATATGTTGTCTAGAAGTACCATAGGGTTTAAAAACCTGGGCTGGCATTGGTCACACCAGGCCTAAGAAGGCAGAAATTGAATAAATTGAATTAGGGCACTAAACTGAATAATTGACAGTGTCATTTTATGTTGGATTATTAATTCCTGTTTTTCTTTCTGCTATCTGTTGGTGCCTGATTTGATGGCCTCATTTGGGGGAAAGTGGTTTTTAGGGCTTTTTTCTGAAATGTGTATCTATGTAACATCACTTAAGTGTGCTTAATAAATCTTCAAGGATGTTAGATATTAAGGTTACAATTCAAAATCTTCTGAACCATCTATGTAATTATTGAGGATTATACATTGGAATTTTTGTCATGACACATTTGCCAAATCAATAGGATACATTTGTTTTGGCAGCCTAGGCTAGTGGTATATTTATGTAATAAAATGACTGTAAATCTCAAGAAAACTCTCAGCGGCTAATAGCAAATCATTTATTTTATTTGGGTCTTAATGCTTTGTAAGCAGGTTAAAAAAAAACTAATACTGTAAGCTTCTATTTTCCACACTAGACCTACTTCTAGTTGTATGCTCCATACTGTTAGACTATATAGTGATGTGACTTCCAAGTTACAAGTAGAATTTAATCTTCCCATTGAGTGTGTCATGATACAAATCACTATTTGTTTTTGATGTTTTTTAGAGATGTGCAATGTGCATTACATAATGACAGAAATATTGGAAGGCTTATGTATGCTCATTTTAAGGGAATGGGAGAAATATCAGCAGTTTGTTTTTCTACATGAATCTGGTACCAATTTGAACTGTGTTTAACTTACAAGTTATAAAAAGACAGGGTTTAATGGAGTGTGCATAAAAATGTACTGTTTTTTCAAAACCTTTTGTTTGTATATAAATGTTTATAAGTATATGGACATATCTATTAAGTGGATAAGTCTGTATATTATATCACACACATACAACCTCCATGTCCTGGGTCCTGGGTTTTAGAGGAAGTGCTAAAACATACAAATAGAATAAATCTTGGCTATGTAATACCATGCTTGAGAATGAACCCTTTTTGATCCTAGTGCTTATAAAAACTAGGTCTAAGTCTGTGGGAATTTTTCCCACTGAAAGGAAAATCACATCCATTTTCTGTCCCCACCTCCAGTTTGGTTTGTCAGCATTTTACACGTCCGTGATATATTGTATATTGTGATCCAAAGTTACTGTAAGTAAACTTAAGATAATTTTTGTCTATGACTTTGGAAGCAATATTCCATTAATAAATAATTTCATTGCTTAGCTAACCAACAGCTTTTTTTTTTTTTTTTTTTTTTTAAGGTCATTTGAAAAGTTAACAACAATGAAATAACAGAGTTTAACAAAGAAATTATTCTGAATTTCATTTTATTCATTTGTGTAATATGTGATTTTTAAAATGTTCCTTTTAATATTTAATGGAAATTTGGTTTCTGAAAAAGACAAAGGGTTAGAGTTAATGTCCTGTAGATACACAGAGAATAGATTGTATATTTACTAGAAACAGCATTATGTCTGTCTAGCTTGTGTCTTTTGTTTGCTTGTTTGTTTTTTAATTCCTGAGAGATGTCTCTGGAAAGAAAGGTGTTTTGAGAACTAATGACTATTTTTGAGGACAAAAATGATACCTTAAGCTAATCGGTTGAATACAGTAGAATAACTTTCAGGACAGTACTGCCTCACAACCCTGCTCACATTGAGAAGCCTTTTTTTGTTTCCCCTTAGCTGTTCTGACTGGATTTTTCTACAAAAGCTATGGAAAATATCTTTGTTCTTGTTTGCTGCTATTTCCTGTACTGTTTTAAGAACTATACATAGAAATGGTGCATCTTAACATTTGTTTGTACATGTATAAAAGTCTTGTATTTTAATTCATTTTTAGCATATAGCAACACATTGTTTAAGGGTAAGCCACAACATCTAGAAATCACTCATAGATATGAACAAAGGAAAAAATGGTACCGATTTTTACTCACAGCATACAGTGACTTTTATTG
This sequence comes from Noctilio leporinus, assembly GCA_004026585.1. Taxonomy (NCBI): domain Eukaryota; kingdom Metazoa; phylum Chordata; class Mammalia; order Chiroptera; family Noctilionidae; genus Noctilio; species Noctilio leporinus. Next base: position 31,448 of record PVIW01002470.1, on the reverse strand, counting down.
ACAAGAAGGATTTGAAACATTAATCACTCTATAAACACAGTTATCCTAACTTGGGAGATTGCCACAGCCTGCTGCTTAGTTTAGTTACCAGACATCCTCCATTTAAAAAGCAGCGAACAATGAATCTCAGGGATGGTCCTCAACTGGATCCAAATGTAAGGAGCCCTGTTTGAATAATGAAGGGGGTGGGGGTGGGGGGAGTGGTCCATCCACAATCCAGAATCAGATTTTCAGAGGTTTCCTGCACTGTTGTTCGAAATTGCCCTGTTGATGCCCTTTCTTCCTGTTTCCTCTTGTTTGCTGTCTGCTGTCTAACCCTGTGCCTTGCCTGGGATAAGTACAATGATGAGGTTACTGGTTTGGATTGTAAGTAGAGGAATTTATTAATTGGTTTAGAGGTTCACTGCTGCTTTGTCACTTTCTCAATCAAATTGGCCATTTAAAAAATAAAAAGCTGGTAGAATTGCATCCTCAGATTATTGACTTTTAGTGCGTGTGAGAAGACATTCCAGTGCCACCCTTAATATCACGTGCCCAAGAAGTCCTAGCTGCACTCTCGAAAGTGCAAACCACGGAAACTGTTGTTTAGACATCACTTGGAGAATAGTTGCTTTTTAACATGGCATCTTGCACTTTAGGAGACTTAAGACCATCCAGTTTTGTCCATGTGTGGTGTGACCAATGGTGTGCCCAGAGCACTGCTCTGAAATCACTAGTGTTAGCAAGTCGTCTGGGCTGTGGGGCGTTCGCTGTAGTCTCGGAAGCTTTGGCTCTAGATCACCAAGCCCAGTCTCCTTACTGTCAGTGCCCTGCTCTCCTGTTTGCCTCTTTGTTTCTGTGTGAACTTCCAGGTAATATCACTCATTAAATAGTTTTTTGTAAATTTATTTAAAGAAAAACTATTTAAAAGATACTTTGTTTTGGTGACAGTGGTGGCTTGATAATCCTTAAGCAACTGACATTAAAATTGTTGAAGGACAAGGCACTTAAAATGGTTACTCTTTCTGTCCAGCTGTACATAAGTCCAGTGTGTTCATCTAGATGATGCAAAGAAGAATCTCCTGGTAGAGAAGCGACATGTACAAAATTGGTGGAAAAGGTTTTTTTGTTCTTTTCTGTTTGTTTGTTTGTTTGTTTTTTTCCAGTGGGGTGGTGGGGGGAGGGCAAGCTGGATTTACAAGTCACAACTGGACTGAACAGGCCTTTTTATCTGTCCACTACTATATCATGTAAGTAGCGGCTTTCTTGTCCTGCCTATCCTTGAGGCATCCCTAAAGCTCGCTCTGAAGATAACAGAAACAAACAAAATCTTTGGAGTAGACGTTGATTCTGACACTGACATGAAGGCAAGCGTTGATTTCATATGAACACTGCAGAGGTGGTGGTTGGAGAGAACAGTTGCCGAGATTGTAAGAGTTAACTGAAGATATTGACACAATTTTAAAAAATCAGTAAAGGAATGTATATAATACTGCTCTTGTGTTTTACAGTAAGATTTGTTGCTCTCAGACTGTGTAAAACAAAATTTATCCCTGGTTTCTGCATATTAAAAAATCTTATTGTACCAATTGGTAAACTATTAAATGCCTATAAAACTAGATGTGGTTTGTTTGTTTCCTTGTGTACAAATGTAAAACCTTTTGAGTACTAGTAGGAAGTGGTCCTATTAAGCATCCATCTTAGAGGAAGACACAAACTGGTGGCAGGGCCGCAGGGCCTTGATAAATTTATTTTTCCTTAAGTGTCAGCACCACCTTTGTTGTCTACTTCCTTCTCCCTTTTGGAGGAAGGAGTTTGGAGCAGTAGCTGCAGACTTTGCCAGGGACCCTCCCTGCCTCCAGCAGCCTTTTCAGACAAGTGTCCCTACAGCTGAGGCCAGAGAGCTGAAGCAAGGGATGACCTATTATAGCCCCAGTCTTGAATAGACTTGGCCCTCTTGTGATGGTTAGGGCTCAGGGATAGGGGTTGTTTGAAATTTTGGTAGAAAAGTGCCAAAAGAGAACCTTTGGCCCCAGGAACCCATGGCTTTCTCTGTGCTTTAAATACGTTGGATGCCCTTTCATCCCCCAAATACTGCTCAGCTAGCATCCAAAGTGCCCTTAGGGCACCTGAGCCAAATATTTTCATGTACAAAGGACATGTCATGTTCAATGACATGGTGGCTGTTAAAAACCAGTTATGTCTCCTACTGGAAATAGCATCTCCCCCAAACCAGGAAGCTGGGTCAAGCACACCAAAGTGATTTACTTGAGGTTACTGTTTCCTGTGTTTTGCAACTTTTCCATTTCCTTGCAGAGCTGCTCTTCCCCTAGGCTGAAATCCAGATGTGGAATACTAGCCTTATTACTATCCTGAAATGGGTTAGCTGTTCAAAACCCGTTGAGTAACTCACTGGTATTCCACACACATCAAACTCACTTGCAAGTTTTATGTTGTGTGTGTCCCTGATGGGGATGAGGGATGGGAATGTGGAACACTTGGGGAAGTCGTGTTGCAACCATGTATATGCAGTACGGGACAGCTCTGTCCTTGTTTAGTGTTCAGTGAAACTTGGCTTTAATACAGACAGTTCTCAACTGCTGGCATACCAGAATCCTCTTAATGATAATCCCAAGTGCGATCCTTAGGCCAGCAGCATCAGCATCACTTGGGCACTTGTTAAAAGTTCTTTTACCTGGCTGGTAGCACAGCGGATAAGGTGCCGGCCTGCGAACCCGAAGGTCACAGGTCAAATTCCCCAGCCAGGGCACATAACAAGGTTGCAAGCCAGGTCTCCAGCCAGATCCGTGGCTGGAGGCAGGTGAAAGGCAACCATACGCTGGTGTTTCTCTCCCTCTCTGCCTCTCTCCCTTCCCCTCCTAAAAATAATGAAGTAAAATCTTTAAAAAAAAATTTGGCTCCATCTCAGGCCTACTCTATACGTGTTATTTTCACAAGCCATCCAGGCAACTCTGATGCAGGCTCAAGTTTGAGAATCACTTGTCTAAGTTCACTTAGAGTTGCACAAAAGTCCCTGGTCCCTGGAGTTTGAACTCATACTTTTTCACCATCAATTTGACAGGTGGAGTTTGTTACTTTGTGAATATTTCGTATGCTCATTGTTCCCACTTAGTCACCAGCGCTCTTAAGTGGAGGTGGAGGAAATTACCTAGCATTTGAATGCCATCAGGCACCAACACTCAACCTTATTCTCATGCTTCCTGCTGGCAGATGTTAGCACATTCTTATGGAGAAATTAGACTCACTTGTGAAGTCATATGCCAAGGGTATTACGCTAATTAAAGGGTGAGCTGGGACCAACCCAAACACACTTGGTCTTTCCCTTGGTTCTGTCTGTATCAAGCATCTTATTAGCTGTTTTAAGTGTTGAAGGACTTAATGACTTTTTAAATATTTTTAGAGGAAAGAGGGAGATTGCCTGCCTCCATGCCCCCAACTGGAGACTCTGCCTGCAACCCAGGCATGTGTCCTGACTGAGAATTATACTGGCAACCTTTTGGTTTGTAGGTTGGCACTCAATCTGCTGAGCCACACCAGTCAAGGCCCAACATCATCTAAGCAATTTTTAAACTTAGTAATTCAAAAAAGGCCTTCACACCATCCCTGAGCAACTCCATCACATTTACACCCGGTGCTTGCTTCACTGTGGGATGGCCATTAAGAGTGGGGGTAGATGCCCTGGCTGGTAGCACAGTGGTTAAGGTGCCGGCCTGCGAACCCAAAGGTCGCAGGTTCGATTTCCCAGCCAGGGTACATAACAAGGTTGCAAACCAGGTCTCCAGTCAGATCTGTGGCTGGAGGCAGGTGAAACGCAACCATACATTGATGTCTCTCTCCCTCTCTGCCCCTCTCCCTTCCCCTCTTTCTAAAATAAAAGAAATAAAATCTTAAAAAGAAAAAAAAAAAAATGGGGGTAGAGGTTGGGAATGGATAAGCAAGAATTGGGTTGCCCACACTAGCAGTTTAAGAAGGCTCTTCAATCATTCTATGAGGTGACTTTGCTCTCAAGTTGTGTCCTGGATGGTCTCCAGTTCTTTTATTTATTTATTTAAGGTTTTTTTGGTTTTGAAGAGAAGGGCAAGCAAGGAAGAAAGGGAGAGAAGCATCGATGCCTGGTTGCCTTTCACTTTCCTCCAGCTAAGGACCAGGCTGGAGACTTGGCTTGCACCCTGGTTACGTGCACTGACTGGAAATCGAAAGAGTGACCCTTGGGTTCACAGGCCAGCGCCAATTCATTGAGACACGCTGGTCAGGGCCTTGGACCTCTTTTTAATCAAAAGTTGCTAACTTAATTGGGGATATTTTCCATTGAGGAGGATCACCTGCCCTCTGTAGGTGTCCTGATTACGCATGCCTTATTTGATCTGGTAGTTTAGACTGTTAGGGGTGAGTGAATTACCTTATTCTCAGCTTCAGGATGTATAAAAAGTCCTCAATGAAGTCTCAACAGTTCTCAATACTCATATTTAACAATGACAGTTGGAGGGGTAGAAGTGCAGACAGATGATACCTTAAAAGTTTAACTTGGTTAGAATCGTAAAATACATTAGTTATAAAAGTAATATGCATGTAAAAAGAAATTCAATGGAAAGTGGGCGACCAGTGTGGGGACATGAACAACCTAAGTGGATCACAAGTTGACTTCATTTCAGTGCACACAGGCCAGTTCCCACACTAACCCATCCTGTGGAGACCACGATTCACCTTTTATTTTTTCCCAAATTATAACAAAGTTTATTTAAAAGTTACATGTTAAGTAGTGGAAGTGAGCTAGCTAGGCTGAGAAAGCTTAAAAAACAAGTCACAGAAGCAAAAGAAGGTCCAGCACTTAGAACATGAGGGAGATGAAAGAAAGGAAAAGGGAATGCATCTGGGGTGTGGGGTGAAGTGGGACACCGGGAAGGCACAGGTGTGCTCCCGGGATGGGGAGAGCCTCCACTCAATGCTTTTTTAAAATGGGAATCTCATTAACTAAGAAGGGAAGCAGAAAGTGTTGATGTCACACCTAGAGCCTCATTTCCTTGGTAAAACAACAGCCCCTTGTTTGGGTTGTCAGGGTATCTGACCTCACTATTATACTTAAGGAAATAACCATGAAACATGGGTCTTCTCAGGTGACTAGTAGGTACAATAGCAATTAAACCTGATCCATTCTCAACTTCCATCAGCTTTACAAGGTGATGCTCCAGGAAGCGCTGTGAAGCATGTGACCAGTGCTCACAGAGTAAGTCAAAGAAGGGCATGTTCAGAATACAACTATGAGACTATAAAGCGGTGGTGGGGAGGGGGCATGTGTCAAAGGTACCTAGGGTGGTTCTTAGGCATCAGCTGAAAGAAAACCTCAAGGCTTGGGATGTGTGCTTTCTAGCTGGCTCAGGAAAACTAAGACATTCGGGGTAGAATGTCAGACACAAATAACTCTCCAAATATTCAAAAGGGCATTCGAGTGTGCACGAGTGTCAGGGTTTGCACGCTCGGGGGAGGGACAACCAAGCAGCAGCCACTGGACAGGCCCTCTACTTCCCACCCCCACTTACACTCCCCAGGCCCTGCCATCCAGCCAGGGCGGGTAGGCTCTCCCAGAATCTCACTAGATTGCCACAAGTCTTGCTAGACTACCTTGCATGGCACTTTAGACAGCCCTCTTCTCCTAGCATTCCTGGCCTTCTTGGGGTGCTACGTAATCCTACTCAAGCAAAGGGACAATGACAGACGGCCAGAGTTCGGTGTTCAGTGACCTATCAGAGCTAGCTTACCCAGGGCCTAGGTCCTTGGCTTCATTCCAGCCTGTGTCACACAAAGCTCTACAGAGGAGCAATTTTCAGCCTTTCTTAGCCTGTCACCAATAGGTGACATTAACCTATGTGCCACTCTCATAGGTCTACTACTGACGGCAGCCAGGAGCCTGTGATGCCACCCCCTTCCACCAATAACCTTGAATTCAACCTAAGTTTATATACATTCGTGTGCTTTACACTTCCACATTCGTGTGCCTTACACTTTCACTGTATTTCTAACAGCCCTCACAATAAAACTGGTATAGAACGCACAGGAGAGCCTGGGACAGTAGGTTTCAAAAACTCACTTTATTCCAATGTGAAATGACGACGTGATGGTTTAAAAACAAGAAAAAGTTCTTGATCAGCTGTGGGGATGCTTTTGATTGCTAGCTCACGCCCACTCCCTTGGAAACAAGGTGTCTGGACAGACCATACCCATAAGCAGCTTCCCCCAGGCAGAGGCACACCCCTTCCAGCAGCTCCCTCAAGCTCACAAGGGTGGCATCTTCCCGCACCCTCAGGGCTCCAACAGCAGGCACAGAAGCAGCACAGGCAGGCGGGAGAGGGAGCAGTGGGGACCTGTGGGGGTCACCACCTTCCAAGCTGTCCCCACCTGCCACACTCAGAGGTACGCTCTGTTCAAGGTGCTTGTGTGGCAAGAATGAGGTAGGGAGCTGGGCTCCACAAACAAATGACAATCACTCCTGTACTGGTCACTTACCCCCAGAATCCATGATTCAGGCCTGGTTCCCCTAGGCCCTTGCCCTACCCACTCCCACTGTGCGTTAGGCAGCTCAGGTTAAAATGGTGAGAAGGATACATTCAGACTGCAGCCTCCAAGATATCCCCAGCTAAGGAGCAAGGAGGCAGACAGATGGGGGCTGGGCACAGGGGCCCACCCTGCCTTTCCCCACCCCAAGCACAGCCAGGCCAGGCCCAACCACGATTAATAAAGCCACTGCAGCCCTCATCTTGCCACAGAGCTAAAGTGCACCCAGCTCTCCAGCCCTGCTACAGGGCTCTGACTCCTCATCCCAGGACATAGGAAAGCTCCCCCAGTTTTTGGCTTCAAACCTGGGCTGTAAGCCAGGTTGGGCCCAGGGGTGGTGGCAGCAGAAGCAGCAGCCGTAACGTCAAACATACAAATGACCTGAGAAATTGCATCTGCACATCACCCACTCCGAACCGACTCAGGCTATGTACAGGTTAGGAAGGACGGATCAAGATGCTCACGGGCATGGACACACTCGCACACACCTGCTTGAGGATGGGGGGCCTGAGGGGCACCTGCCCCCCAGCTGGAAACTGATGCCCACACACTCCATTCACGTGTCTTCAATTAGGCCTCTGCATCGTTATATTCACTGAACCAGTGCAAAAACATCTCTCGGGGGGGCAGGCAGGCCAGGCCAGGGTCCCAGGAAGATGCTGGGTTTGGGGTTGGGGTTGGAAATGTGGAAGAAGAGGGACTTGCTTCCTCTCCCGATCTGCAAGGCGTGCCCCCCTTCCCCTGGAGTCTGGATCATTGGGTAATGGGGCAGCTAACTGACTGTCCATGTCTCTCTTTCTACCCCTACAAGTTTGGGGAAGGAGGGTCCTTGGCCGCCTGGGGTTGGGAGGCCACATCCTCTGGGGCCCCTGCTGGGTCAGGCTCGGTGGCCATGGGCTCTTCAGCCTTATCCCTGTTTTTGCTGGCTTCCTGGAGCTGGTGCCGCCGCGCCACTTCGGCTTTCAGATTCTCCAAGTCTTTTTGGCTGAGTAGAAGGATGGGGTGAGGGTGGGTGTCAGAACAGACCTGGGCCCTCCATCCCCTCACTGGCTTTGCTTAAACTTAAACATGGGACAAGATCAGGCTCTGCAATTTGCTCAGTGAGAGACAAGTTTGGAACAAGTGCTTCCTTCCCTCTCCCGAGAGCTGAAAGGCCCGTAAGTGCTGAAAAAGTTAAGAACTCCGTGACTTGTCAGAGCCCTCAAGGCCTGGCTCCACTCGGCCTTCACACCCAGTCCAGACCCGCTGCGCCCTCCGCTCGCTCCCACAGCGGACTACGCCCAGAAAACGACAGCGGGGAGGGTGGGCAGCATGCAGCAGGGCCACTATAAACCCCCTAACCTCCGGCTGACAAACCCATGCCCCACCCTGCGGGTGGGAGGCAGGACCAAGGGGCTCATGCAGGCAGCACTATTTGCAAGAGCCGCTACCTCAGACCTACACTGGGACAGCAGGAGGTCACAGAAAAGAGGAAGCCACTCTTTAGGTATTCATTTGGAAAGAGTACCAAGATATATTAAGTGAAGAAAAATGACTTATGTGCATGGTTTGTTACAATTTTGTACAAAAAAAAAAAAGAAAGAAAAGGAGGGAAAAACTGTCACTTGCTCAACTGTGCAGGGTATTTCCATAAGGATTCATCAGGAACTTCTCCTACTTGTATTTCCCAATTTTTAGTCAGTGTACTGTTCAAATAAAAAATAGCTGGTGCAGCTCTCCACACCACGCCCCTTTCACTCTTTGGAGTGAAAACTCTACTCTCGCAGAAACAGAGAGAGTAACAAAAGGAATGGCCAACTTGGAGCTGGGAGAGGGGAATGCGTGGGGGAGGGGCCTCACCTGAGCGGAATGAAGAGGATGCCGTTGATGACATTGAGCTGTTCCAAGACACTGGCCATGCTGGGGGCTGTGAACTGAGGGGTGGCAGGGAAGGTGAGGTGCTGTGTGGGCGCAAGGGAGTTAGAGTGGGGGGCCCCCAGCTCCATTCTAGACATACCTTAAGGGGTGGGATGTTGGCACTGGGGCCGTTGCGGTAGATTTCGTTCATGGTGCGCTGCAGGGCCACAGCCTGCTGGGTCAGGCACTTGAGGTACTCAGAGCTCTCCTTGGTCTTCTCATGGTCCTCGCCCAACTACAGGGGGTGACAGTGGCACAGGTAGGAAGGGGTCAGGGATGCCCGAGCACCCGGGCCCGGCTGCCCCCCAGCCCCTGCCTTGGCCCACCTGGGTCTTGTAGATGGTGTAGCCTTCTTTCTCGTGCTGTAGGGCCGACCGGAACTCGGCTTTGCTCTCGTAGACCCGGGCAACAAGGTGGTGGCTACAGGAGGTGTGGCGCAGGGGCAAAGGACATGAGCAGGCCAGGCAGTGGGGGCCGAGGGGGTGGGTATGCAGACTAATCTAGATCCTGCTCTGAATCTACCCCAGGGGAACAAACAAGCCCAGGGTGCAGAGAAGGAATAGAAGGTGAGAGCAATTTCCTCAGGAGTCAGACCAGAGACAGAGCGCTGGGTCCCATGCCCATGCTCAATCCAAGTGCTTCCTGGGACCCTGTCCCTGTGGCCCTGGCTATTTGGGCCTAGGCCCCCCAGCCCCCTAGCCCAATGCAGCCTCACCTGAGGGCCACTTTGAGGGACTTAGGCCCGTGGTACTTGGTGCTGACAGCCAGCGCATTCTCCAGGAAGCGCAGCGAGAGGTCATACTCCATCACCCCATGCAGCACCAGCCCGATGTTGTTCTGGGGGCAGTCGGGAGGGCCCTGGTCAGCTCCTGCGCCCCTGGGACCGAGGCTCATCCCGCCACCCCTCCTCAGCACTCACATCCAGCAGCGCCATCTCAGGGTGGTCTTCCCCAAACACGAGCAGCATGAGGTAGCGAGCGCGGTACAGCAGGCTCAGGGCCGTGGACAGCTGGCTGCTGGCAAAGCCGTACAGGGCCAGGTGCATCTGCAGGGGAGGCTGGTGTCAGGCCAGGGCGGCCGTGGGCCCAACCAGCTACACAGCAGCCCTCGTCCCAACAGCCACTTACATATTCCTGGATGGTGTTGGGGTGCTCGATGCCCATCACTCTCTCGCTCATCAGCACAGCCTTCTGCTGGTTACTCAGGGCCTGGACAGGTGGGGGGTGGTTATCCTGGGGTGGATGCCACCCCATATCCAGTCTGCTTGACTCTGGACCCTTGAGTCCCCACAGTAGCTTGGTCTCAGTCCCCTACGGCTGCACTTTCCATTTTTGCTTGACGCAAAGGCAGCGGAGAAGGGGCCAAAATTCAGCTGTGTGACCATGGCAATCTGTGCCCCACTCTGAGACTATTTCACATTTTAAAAAATGTGACTTAAACCTTTTTTTCTCCTAACAAAATCTATATAAACACATGAATATAAATCTAAACTTGTGACAAAATTTAAAAAAACAGAAAAAAAGAAATCTACACACAGTTAAGTCTCTATGATCGCAGAGGACTGGGAAGCCTACAGCATGCCCATGACATGGAACAGTCCCTTCAAGCCCAGGGGCTGACAAGGCAGGCCACAGCCTAGTTAAGAACTACAGCAGGGACGCTCCCAGCACCTGCATGGAGCACTTATGAGGTCCTAGGCACAATGAGTCTCAGAATTTCTCCCTCCCAACATTCCCATGAAGGGAGGCCCAGCCCTCTCTCCCTTTGTGGCAGCTCCCCAAACCCAGACGTGGAGGAGATGGGGGAGGAAGCCCAAGCAGAACAGTGACTCCTGGGTCCCCTGGCCTCTGCCTGCTCCTCCATGCATGTCCCCCCTCTACCCCTCTCACAGCCAGCAGCATCTTCAGCCCCATGACAGAGCTCCACTTCCTGCTGTCACGGGGAGTGAGAACACAGCCCTCGCTCCCTTACTTGCCATCCCCCCACGCTAGGCCAGGCCCCAAGGCCTCTGTTGACAGCCCAGCGGGTACTCAAGGCCCACCTCAGCATAGTCACCCATAATGTAGTGGAGGCGGGCCAGGAGGCGCAAGCAGGCGCAGATCTCCACATGCATGGCTCCGTACACGTTGTTGAACAGGTTCAGGGCCTCATTGATGAGCTCGCAACCCTCCTTCAGGAAGCCTGCAGGGTCCCAAGGGTGGCAAGGTCAGGGCCAGGCAGGGGAATCCCCCTCCCCCAAGCCACAGCTGGCCACGCACCCTGTTGTACTTTGGCCTGTCCGCTCTGGAAAAAGTGGAAGGCATCCGAGGCCTTGGGGTTGACATGCTTGACCACGGGGAAGATGTTGAGCACATCCTCCTCGGTGAATGCAGGTTTGTGGCGACTGTCAAAGCTGTACTCCTTCAGCAGGATCTGGGGGACACAGCCCATATCCACATATCCACAGGCTGCCTTGGCTCCTGGCTCAAATGGCCAGAACCTCCCAACCCACCACCACGTGTGGAGAGGGAGTGCCCGACCCCTACCCTGTGGACCTTGTGGGAGGCAGGGTTCAGGAGTCTGCCCCATGCCTACCTGGACCCCAGTTTTGAGGGAGATCTCCCGAAGCAGTGTGATCTTCTGCAGGCCATATGTCTCCACGGCCTGGTCCACGGACTCACTAGGAAGAAGTGGCAGATGGGCCAGAGTACTCTCGCTCCCATCCCTGCCCCTGCTCCACTGCCGCCGCCCGACCCCGGAAGAGCCCGGGTGCCCTCCTGGCCATCTTCACCCTCCAGCTGGAAGCAACAGCTCTTATCCCCACTTCCCCAAACGAGCTCTACTGCAGCGCCTTCCATTCTCCTCCCCTGTCTGCCCCTTGGGCTGTCAGAGGTCCCCACTGCCTGCTACGCCCCTCACGTACCACTCAAGGCTAAAGTCAAAGTAGTTCTTGGCCTCCTGGCAAATATTCTTCCACAGCGCCTGAGGGGTCATGACGGCCCAGGCGGTGTTATCTGATGCCCCTGGAGGCCGGTTTCTCCTCCTCCTGTTTCTCTTCTTAGAGATCAGCTCATCAGCAGGCAAGTGGGCCACAGGGTTGGGGTAGGAGCTCAGAAAGCAGTTGAGGAAGTGACTGATGGCAGCCGAGAGGCCGGAGAGCTCAACTCCCTGTGAGGGAGGTTGGGACCAGTCATGAAGGCCCCTGGGCCCCAACCCAGGGCTCCTCCCTGAGACCCCACACCACTTGGGCTGGGGAGGACGCAGTGGTACCTGCAAGTACGTCTTGAAGATGTGCTTGGCAGAGCGGGTGATGAGCTCTCCAATGCCAATTTTCTACAATGATTCAGAGGGAACTCTTAGCACAGACCTCCAGCCGGGCCCCACCATCCACAGCCTGCCGAGCACCACTCACGTAGATGTGGTCCAGCTGGTCTCGTGCAGGGCTCCGGAGCACCAGGTCCAGCACCTTGCCCAGGTAGCGCATGTTGATGCCACGCTGGCGCATCACCTCGGACAGTGTGGCCCCGTCCATGGGCAGCACCACGTGGTCTGTGCAGTCCTTCACCTGCAGGCTGCAGCAGGTCAGGGTGCCCAGCCCAGACCCTCTGTCTCCTCCCACCCTGGGTCTTCTCCGGGGAGCTCACACTATCATGAGGCCCATCCGAAGGGGAAGCAGGAGACAAAGATGCCCAGCTCCCAGTCAGGAAGAGGGAAGGCGACAAAGCAGCAAGGACATGGGAATTTGTCTCCCAATCTTCCACACAAACCAAGGAAACCAGATGACTGCCAGGTCCACTTGACAGAAAAATAGGCACAAAGGAACCCCACGGGGAATGAACCAAGAGAGCCCAACAGGCTCCTCTCTGACCAGGAGGGAGGGAGCAGAGGTGGCTGGCCCTTGGAGCGGGGCCCAGGGCTGCCAGCACAGCGGGGCTGGGATCAAAGGTCTAAGACAAGTGCACCACCTGATCACAGGAGCCGTCTCAGTGGGGAGCAAGCACCCTGGCATCCACGGGGTCTACATATAATGCTCGTGAGGGTGAAGAGGACAGAACCTCTCACCTTTTCTCCCAGATGCCCTCCGGCCCCTGTCAGCCCCCCAGCCCACATGGAGGGCAGAAGAGAGAAGAACCTGTGCCTGAGGCTTCCCTTGGTCTCTCTGGGTCAGTGGCCCCAGGACAAACACTCTGCTCTGCCCTCTTGCAAGTCAGCAGGTCTAAGGAAGTCACCCCTGTGAAGGTCCCACAAGCCTCTGATGTCAGAGATGGATGAGGCAGTGGGCCTGTACCAGCACCGACCTCACAGCCCCACCCCTGGAGCCCCGCCCTCACCAAGCCTGGGATCTGGTAGGAGAGCAAGAAGGCGGCGGCATCTTTCAGTAGCTGCTTCTGGTCCCGCACTTCCTCCAGACAGGACTCGGGAAAGCGAACACCTGCAGGACGGAGAGCAGAGGCTTGAGGCAGGTGAAAGGAGGTGGGGCAGCAAGACAGAAGCGGTTGCTCAGATGGGAGACCAGGCCCAGCAGCACTGGGGCCCTAAGACAACCCCACCGTGTTCCACCCACACTGCCCCACCACCTGCCTGGTGAGAAGATGTCAGGGTTGAAGCGAACATCAAAGGCTGTACTGCTGATGGAGCCGACGGCCTTGCACGCGTTGCGAATCACCTCCCGGCTCCGAGGGTCCGCTGTGGAGACACGGCCCGTTAGGAGGCAGCCCATTTCACTAATGGAGGGCCAGCTGTCCCTAACCTCCCCCCAGCTCCTTGCTGACACATCTGCCTGCCTCTCCTGGGACCCATGGCAAGCACCAGATGCCAGGACAGGTCTGGGGCTCCCTCAGCACCCACAGCAGCCCCACCTGTCCCGTCGTCTGAGGCGATGGTCTCTGCCAGCTCCTTCACCTTGGCCAGGCCACCAGCACTGCTGCCCTCCTCCTCACTTCCTGTCTCAGGTCCCAGAGGGTCTTCAGACTTGGACTCCAAAGAAGGTGGGCTGCCATTTTCCAGTGAGGTGGAATTTTCCATCTTGCTGGCTTTCTGCTGCATCAGCTGTAAGGCAGCCAACTTCATGAAGAGGAGGTACCTAAAGAGTGGCAGACAGGCCAGAGACAGGAATAAGGAAGGGACTAGTGGCAGCTTCATTGGCCTTCCTGCTGTTTACAAGGACCAGGCCTCAGGCTCCTGGCTTGCCGGGGTTAACAAATGTTGGGGCAGGACACCCTGATGGCACGGGACACATCCTGCCCAGTGTGCAAGTATCAGAGCATGTGTGCATATGATAGCCCAGCAACTCTACCAGGTGGCAGAAGGTCCCAGAAAAAAACAAGATCTTTCCAGACAGCAAGAGGACAACTGGGGTGGGGCGTGGGTCAGGGAGTGGCTCACCAAACTGACAGGAACCCACTGGCATGGTGAGAGGGAGAATTACTCCTGGTATAGGGTATCTGATGTACCTGATTCTTACCCACTAAATGCCAACAGCCTTGACACCCCATGCCCCTCCTCTCAGCCCCTGGCACTGGGACTGTGACAGACGCCCTCGCAGATTTCTACATGCTCCTTCAGGGAACAACACAATGTCAGTTGAGAGCCACTGGTCTAGCTACTCACTAGTTTCTGAGCCTGATGTCAGAGTGGGCAGGGCAAGAGCTGAGGTGGTAATGACTGGCCAGGACCAACTCTTCTCTACTTCCCAAAGCCACTCCAGGATCAGGCCCAGAAGCAGCCTCTGGCTGGGTGCAGCCCGGCCTGGCTCCTCACCTATGCTCTACGAAGGCGTCCACAAGCTCCTGGCGCAAGCAGCACAGCTTGTGCCGGTGGTCTCGGGGGAAGCCAGCCCGGGTGCACTCCTCCGGCAGCTGCTCACCAGGCACGGGGAGAAAGTTGAGGTCAGGAGGGAAGGTGCGCAGCAGGTCAAGAATGTAGTGGCGCCCGTCGTTGCCAATGATGCCCTTGCACTCCACAGAGGAGCACAGCTCCACCTCCTCGTCTCGGTCGTTGAGCACCCGGTGCCTCAGGATCTTGAGGGGCCGGCTCGTGCGCTCCAGCAGCTCCAGGTATCTCGGGTGCGACACCACTGTCTTGCCAAAGTCGATGGAGCCATAGATGACACTCTGTTCCTGGTCCCGCTCCAGGATGCCAGGGATGATGGACTGGGCCGTGACACGGTAGCCACGGTAATCCACCACCACCGTTCCCAGCGTGTACAGCCCCTCCACATCCACAGCGTTGTACGTGCGCACACCGTTCAGGTCGTTGGCAGGTGCCACATAGGCTGCCACATCCCCGCCGAAGTCCTTATAGTGGTCACGGACATCAAAGCCCAGGCTGAAGAAGATGTTGTTCCAGATGAACATCTGCATCTTGGTCTCCTCACTGGGGTTGATGGCCATCACGTTGCCATCAATGACTGCCATGGCACCACGAGTGGCCGCTGCTGTGAAATCACTGTGTACCTGAAAGGGTCAAGGTTGGGAGGGTCAGAGAGATCCCATCCACAAGAGTACCAGGTTCTGTGCCACCTGTCCAAGCTCACCCACAGGGTGGAGGCATGCAGGCCACCTTGGGGGCTAAGGGCTCTAACATCAGTTTCCTCACATTTGGAAAAGACCAAGAAACTTGTTTTTTGGAAAAAAATTCTTTATACTCAGAGACAGCAGAGCTGAGTGATGAACACATTGTTGACTTGCAATTTTACACAAAAGCTAATGTAAATGCAAGCACAAGTTAACTCACTATCAGTCAACAACATTTGGGCTTGAAAACATGGGTTCTTTTGTGGCCGGTGAACAATGTGTTAACAAGGAATGGAAGGACTAATATAGGTGTGGAATCCACCAATTTTGTGCCAGATGAACTTGGACAGGTCACCTCTTAGACTGGTTTTCTCATCTATAAAGTAGTGATAATAGAAGTATCGACCTTCACAAGGTACCTGAGAGAACAGAGGATAATAACTATGAAATATGTGGCACAGCCCCTGGCAAAGTTACTATCCAAAACATTTGGATCTTATTCTTCCTATTATCACCTCCGGACTGTAGTATTAAAGATGGTTTTAAATTTAACTTAGTTTTTGAAAGCATCATTTTTTTCCTCATCTCGGTAAAAGTACTAGCAACTTCACAGTAGGGCCTTTGTGCCCAGGCGAGAACCTAACAGCGCTTAGTGGAAGGCACAAAGCTGGAATGGACCTTGTCACTCAGCCCACATTGGAAGCAGGTCCCACCTCTGCCCATGGACTCCAAGTCTCAGGGAGGACAGGACAAGGAGTTGCGGTGGTCTGCCAGGAGGTGGAGGCTAGCAGAACATACTACAGGGCACTCTGATGGCCTGTCCGTTTCACTCCTGTCCACAGAAAACCAGCCAACGGTGGCAGATGGGCCTGAGGCTGCTGGTTAGGCATGAGGGGACATGGGTACCTTGAATATTGCCCTTTCTCGAAGGAGCCGCTCAGGCAGATTCTTTCGGGGCAATTCTCTTGTGGTCTGCAGCTCCTCATTCCAGTCCCGGGTCTGCAAAGGGATTGGGGAGGGAGACACAGGTTCAGCCCATGCCCCACGGCCTGCTCTGGGCAGTCCCTGCCTCCACCTCCCCATGGACAGCCCCACAGGCTCTCAAGTGAACAAGACAGATGAGCAGATGGCGCTTCCAAGGAAGCACGTAGAACCCAGCCTGGCACCCACAAAATGGGAGGGAGGAAGGTGACCAGGGAGGGCAGGGCCAGGCCGTAAGCACCTGTCCAGGAATGTGCTCCTCGTAGCCCAGCCTGGAGGTGTAGGCGTCCTCCGCACGCACGCAGTCCATGGCATGCTCTGCCTGGGGGGCCGTCCAGCTGTACACCTGGAACGGGGTGGCAATCCTCTCGAATGGGTGGCGCTGGACCCTAGGGCAGGCAGAGGAGGGAGGTGAGGAAGCCTGCCCAGCTCAGAGCCCTGCCCTGGGCCCCCTTTTCTCTGAGCTCCTTCACCAGCTCCAATGACTCGCAACCCTGAGACTTGCTCCTGAACAGTCACAGCAGCATGCAGACACCTCTCCTAGAATTGCTATCTCAGGGCCTGGCTAATAGCTCCTTCAGGGAGGCTCTGCTGTGCTGGGCGCAGCTTCTTAGGACAGAAATGCTAGGGTTCAGCCCTGGCTGGTGTGGCTCAGTGGACTGTGCAATGGCCTGTGAACTGAAAGGCCACCTGTTTGATTCCTGGTCAGGGCACATGCCTGGGTTGTGGGTCAGGTCCCCAGATGGGGGTGTGCAAGAAGCAACCAACAGATGTTCCTCTCACATATCAAAGTTTCCCTCCCTGCCTTCCTCCCTTACTCTCTCTAAAAATAAATGAAATGAAATGAAATGAAATGAAATGAATGAAAGAAAGAAAGAAAGAAAGAAAGAAAGAAAGAAAGAAAGAAAGAGAGAGAAAGAGAAAGAAAAAAAGGGAGGGAGGGAGTGGGAAGGGAAGGGAAGGGAAGGGAAGGGAAAGAAGGGAATGTTAAGAGTTCAGACTAGCTGACTCACCCCACCCCGATAGCATGAGACAAGGGGCATGGATGAGGCAAAGGCACTACCTTTTCTTCTGTAGCGCAGCAAAGTTTTTTTTGAAGGTCGGGCTGATCTGGTTGAGCAGCTCCACTAGGGAATGGCTGAGGAAGCGGGGGCTGGCAGGCTTGGGGTTGAAGTGATATGCTGTGGACCTGCAGAAAGGGTGGTCACTGTGTAGGGCACCCCAAGAGGCTGCCCTCAGACCTGGAAAGGGCTCACACAAGGACTCACTGGTTCAGGTAGAAGCCCCGAGTGGACGCTGTGATGCTGACTTGCCGGTCCTCAGCTGTGATCACGAACAGGTACATGAGGTCCCCATGCATCTTGCGGTTCCCAGGGGGTGGGTTCCAGCCACTCATGGTGAGCACTTTCAGGCACTGCAGGGGCTGCAGGAATGGCCAAGTGCCAGTGGGTCAGGCCTCCTGGTGTGGCAGTTTAAGCCCCGCCGGAGACCTGTTCCCGGAGACCTGTTCCCGGCTCTACTCAGGAATCCCACCTTCCAGTCACGGTTCTGGGGCTGCAGGGGACACAATGGCCGCTCCCGGCTCCCCGGAAGGATGTACTCAGGTGGCGTGCAGTCAATGGGGTCCATCTCCAAGCCCTTCTTCCGCTTCCCGCTGTCTGAGGGACCCGACGCCAGTGGTCAGCATAGGGCCATCCAGGGGCCAACCATTTCCCCACCTAAATGGCCCCAGTACATGTGCCTCTGATCCCACCTCCTCCAAGTGAGACAGCCTGGCTCAGCCCTTCTGCCAGCCCCTGGCCTCTCTGCCCAACCCTGGTCCCAATGCCTCCTTCACCTCCCAGGTCGCCATCGGTGAAGACGCTCAGGAAGGACAAGGAGTTGCAGTCAACTCCATTGAAGGCATCGGATGGGTCCAGGCTCTTGAGCAGGTCTCGGACATGGCGCACATGGATTCGGGCCTCACGCACTGTGTATGGCTCTGATGGGAGGGAAGTGGCAGGATGTTACCAGGGCTCTGCTCTCTGCGACCACCTACCCAGCATAGAGAAGTCTGGCGTGGTACTACCATAGTGGTCTTGATTTCTTAATTGTAGGCTTCCATTTACAAATTCCATCATGAACACATAAGCTGGAGTTCAGGCTTTTGCGCACACATCCGCCTGCTGCTTAGCAGGGACACTTGTTTGTAAAGCACCTTTTGCCAAAAGGCCCAAGAGATGCCTGTGGAAGTGCACACGGGCCTGTAGGAGCCCAGAGAGCCCTCTGCTCTGCTCACGAGTGCCACGAGTGAGAGGCCTACAGAAGTGTGTGCTCCAGGCAGCCCTCACCCAGGGACATCCTAAGGACCTATCAGAACCCGAATTGCAACAGTGTCCCCCAGTATGTGTTTCGTGAAATGTTAATGGGGACTCTTTTTGGGGAGAAGAGAGGTTCCATGATCAGTCAATTTGGGCACAGTTGGGTTACATTTCTCCCACATTTCTTCTTAATACGCTGACACACCTGGAACCTCTGTGCCACTTCTCCCCAGGAGATCAAGTTCACAGGAGCTTTTGTTCTGTAACCAAACCAATCTTACCACACCAGCTGATCACTCCACCCTGGGCTGCCTTCCCTACCAAAGAGCTGTTGAAGTTTAACTTCCTTAAGGGATTTAACTTTTTCCCTATAGAATTTGATTGGACTGATTCCAAGCCCTTGCTTGGCATTGTCTGTTTGAACTGACACTGACATATTTAACCCATGAAGTTGAGCGGCACAGCCTCCATGCGATCATCATGACAGCCAAGGTGGGTGGTGTGCTGCCCGGCCCAGCCCTGCCTCTCTATGCCATTCCCCGAGCAGAATGCCTAACTTCCAGACAAACCTTCCACCACGCGTAGCACTGAGCCCTCCTGCAGCCCCTCAACGCTGCGCAGCTCTGAAAAGTGGTCCAACATATTGCCATCCAGGTGCAGCGAGAAGCAGGTGCGATGACATGTGTCTTCACGGTCCATGAGCACCTGGTGGATCTCCTGTACCATCTCCTGGGGGGACACCTGCAGAGAAAATGTCCCAACTATCCTAGTAAGGACATACTTTCTCCATCCCAAAGTATGTGAGTCCCTAGAATCAATGCTCCAAATACTCAGTTTTCTACTTTTTGGCTTTTAAATTCTAGGCCCTGTCTATACATAGATACATGCTCACCTACACCTGTGCATGTACATGCAGGGTATGGCCACACATCTGCAGGACAGTCTGGCCCCATCACCCTCGGGCTTAAACTACTACTGCAGACTAAGAGCAAGCCCTGAGCACAGCAGCTGGAGTGAAATGTTAATGAGGGCTCTTTTCAGGGAGAAGACAGCTTCCATGATCAGTCAACTCTGGACACAGTCGGGTTACATTTTTTCCACCCTGTCTTCCCAAAGCAGCTTAGACCTTGGTCCCCAGCACCTCTCTCCCATCTCACCTGTAGTGAGAAGGGCTCAATCCCTGGGGCCAGGATCTTCACAGAAAAGCCTGTGTCCTGAATGACAATGACTTCCTGTCCATTGTTCTCCTCTCCGGGCTCCGCCTCATCCAGCCCATTTTCCCGGGGAGGTTCAGTGGTCCCCTCATCCTTGGTCAGGCTCTCTGGGCAGTCCCCATTCAGCAGCATGACTGATGGCAGCTCTGTAAGTAACATGGACCTAGTTGGTCAGGTGGGGTATCCACCTCACCCACCAGGGTAGACACATGCCTGAAAGGTGGTGCTTGCCTGTTCCCCAGACTCCACAGTCCCATGTCACCCTGGCCACACAACTTCCACCACAGGCCACTGCCAGAACCCTTCCACATCCTGGGCCTGTCCTTCCTATTCGCTCTGCAGTCCACCAATTCAGCTGTCAGCTGAGCACGATATCCAAACCACTCTCCCGAGAATCACCAAAACCATCTTTTTTGCCCTTTTATCCTCACTTCATTGTGGATATATATTTTTTTCATTGCTTTTAAAGATAGGAAAGGAGAGAGAGAAACATCAACACAAGAGAACCATCAACTGGTTGCCTTGTGTATAAGCCCAGACTGGGGAGTAAACCCACCACCTGGTTATGTCCCTAACTGGGAATCAAAGCTGCAACCCTTCAGTTACAGGACAACGCTCCCACAAACTGAGCCACACCAGCCAGGGGACCAAAGCCATTCCGAGGGCCCAACCCAAGGGTCTTCTTTGGCCTTAACATGTCTAGCTTCCCTTCCCAGCATCACGGAACTCATCTTGTCAGCGTGGAATTAATTAGTCTTCCTCCACAAACCAGCCCCTGCTTAGTGAATACCACCCACCCCAAACTAGTCACCCAACTTAGTCTCCACTGGTCATGGGACTGAGACTCTGTCCACGGCTCCAGTACTGGCCACTTTCCCTCGTTCAAGAGCACCTTTTAATACTCCCCACTGCTCACAAGATCCAAACTTCTTAGGTCAACACCGGTAGGCACTTAAGTTTATCTCAGCTCTGACCAGCTCTCCCAGTCAAGATGTAACTACACCTAACTACTCAGAAGGCCACCCACCTTCCCTCCCACCTGAGCTTTTGTTTATTCCACCCCGGATACTGCATCCCATTTAGCAAACTCCTCCTCAATCAACAAGTCCTAAGTGAAATAAGCCCTCCTCTCTAAAGAATTACTGCCTTCATTGTCCCCAGGGACATGGGGACACCCCTCAGAGCACTTGTTCTGCTGCACTCTATCTTCCTCCTCCGTCTTGCCCAGACAAAACAGAAAGGCAATGAATTAATTACTGTAAACATGTCCTTCAATCCAGTATTTGTGAAAAGCACCCAGCTCATATGCTATGGAGGGGAAAGAGGTGACAAAACCTTCCAACTGTACCCAGGCACTAAGGGGAACAAAGGAGAGCCTCTTCCCATCTGGGAGCAGAGGACATCCTTGCAGAAACCATCCAGCAAAACTCAGCCTGCCTAGGTCCTCACTTGGTAAACGGAGTGTTCCTACCCTGTCTGCTAGGCAGCCTAACTGGTCCCCCGCATGCCTGGAAGCTGGACAGGTCAGCTCACCCAGCTCTTCCCATCCTGACCCCACCTCCTCTTCCCCACCAGCTGTTAGCAGTGGGGCTGGGTGCATTTCCCCAGAGCTGTATGGGCTCTACCCAGACTCACAGAAACATGGAGCAGGGCCTTTGAGAAAAAGAGATAACCCAGCCCAGGAGGGCAGGCCAGGGGGCCATCAAGAGAGGCCACTCCTTCCCTGGGTCCTTTCAACTTAATGATAAATAGGACTGCTGGGAACACAGTCCTCCTCTGTCCTCCACATTAGGATATATGAGGCTCGGAAAAGTTCAGAGCCCTATCCAAGGTCACAAGGCAAGAGTGAACCCTGGATTCTTATACCACCACCTGACCACACTGCCCTCCACCCTGGCCACCGTGAACCTTCAGGGACCATCATCACCCAGCCCCATCCTCAGCACATCTCTCCAAACCAGAAGTGAAACCCCTGAGAACCACAAGGACCTCTCCTTCCAGGGAGTACACAGCACAGCCAAACCCCAAGCCCCTAGCAAGTGAGCAGCCAAACCAGAGAGAGAAGTTATTGACTATGAAGAAGCAGACAGGGTCAGGAGGCAGTGGTTGGTCACTTTCAAAAGGCGGAAAGAGGAATGGAACAAGATATGAGGAGGCACTTCCCCCAACTGGGTCTCCGAGAAATACTTTGCAGGCTGGTGAGCCCCTGGGATGAGAAGAGACACAGGGAAGGGCCCCTACCCAATGTGGAGCAGCAGCTTTGAGATCTGAGGCCCCACAAGTGGCAAATCAGGCAGACAGGCGGCCTGCACCCCCTGAGTCTGGACTGCGGAGCACAGGAAAGGGGGCAGGTGGCCACAGCTCCCACTCCCGCTTCTGCAGCCCAGGGAGCCTGCAGAGAAGGCACCTAGCACCAGGTTCCCACCCCAGGGGGTACCCAGTTGCCTGTCAGATTTCAAAGGAATGTGGCTGGTTCCCAGGGGCCTCCACTCCCCAGGACAGCAGGACTTACCCTTCCTCCTTCCTCTAAAGGACCCTGAAAGTCTCCCTACCACTGGATTAAGGCCAAGTGATCTCCCCACAGAAGCTGGCCACCTGGCTCACAGCCCCCACAGCCCACCTGGTATGGTCAGCGGCTGACCTCTCCCGAGCTCTGGAGTCTCTTGACCGCCATTGCAGCGAGGCAACCAGCTCTCCGGCTCAGGCCCGGCACGGCCTGCGTCCCTCATTCCGGCCTCCGTCACTACCCTTGCCCCCGTGCAGCTGGTCGGCCCAGGGCTGGAGCTCTGGCTGGCTTCGGGTTTCAGTGGGGCCAGGCTTGCCCGGGCGGCCCCTGGAAGGGCACACTCCCCCTGCCTCGAATCCTGCTCAAGGTCGGCCAGGACAGCTGTGGGCAGGGAGGGCCTGGTGGCTCCAGGACCCCAGGTAGACCTGCCACCAGTGCTCAGGCCCACCTCTCCACTCCCCCCAAAAGAAGGGTCACTATTGATAAAGCTGTCAGGGGGGCAGGAGAACCCAGCCTTTGGGGTACCTGGGCCCCTCAGGATCGAGGGCCCTGGGGACTGGCTGGCAGACGCCAGGCCCAGCAAGGGGGTCCTCTCCTCAGCCCCGATCCCCGTGGGGGTGGGCAGGACCGCTTCAGCCAGCTGCCGGCAACAGCTGGTGCAGACCCAGACCCAGGCCATGAGGTGGCCGCCCCCTGTCTACCAGTCCCAGATGCCCAGCGAGCGCCCTGCCTGCCTCCTGGGTCAAGGGGCTGGCCAGGGCTTCTTCATGCTGCCCCCTACAGGTGACCCTTACTGAGAGCCACTGGTTCTGGTGGGAGGAGGGATGGGCCCCTTCTCGCAGAGAACAACTGCACCCGTGCCCCAGGCCTCCAGCTCCACCAAGAAGCTGGCAGGCTCTGCCTTCCCTTCCCAGCAGCCCCTGCTCTGCCAGGACACCAAGTCTCTCCCCAGGGGGAGCCAGAGCTGGCAGCAGGAAGCCAAAGGCTGTTCGGCTGTGAAGCAGAAACATGTGGAGAAAGAACATGCCCAGCCTCGCCAGGGCGCCTTCCCAGGGCCTCTGACTCGTTGCCACGGCCCAGCCACGGCTGCTCTGGCATCCATACTAACCAGGGTGGGGGCGGGGAGCCAGGCTCACTCTGGGCCCCCTCCTCTCCAGTCCAGTCCTATCCCAGTGGCCTTGATGGCCCAGCATGGGCCAGGCCCTCAGCTTCTCCAAAGCCCACACTAAGGGTTCAGCCTACAAATTCCAGATGTGGCACTAATGGCTAGGCCCTGGCAGAGCCATTCTTATCCTAACTCACTTCCCAAACGCACCCTAATCCTGTGGAGAAGAGAGCGGGGCAGGCAATGAGCCGTGTGTAGTGGGGACACCCACCTCCATTCTGGGTACCATAAAGCCAATGTTCCTTCTAGGCCCAGCCCACAGCAGTTACCTCCATTGGCTCAACTAACCCATCTTATTTGATGAAACTAAGGTTCCAGATAACTAGCAAGCAAGCTGCCCAAGGTCACCGAGGCAACACGCAGATAAGTCAAAAACAAACAAAACAACACAACACAACCCAAGTCCTTCAGAAGACCAAACTCCTGCCTCTGAGTGCAACCCCCCAGCCCCAGCTGCACACCCACAGGGATACCCTTCCTCCTCCAGGCTCCAGAACTCAGCCGGGAGGCAGGGAGACAAGTCTTATCTCCAACCAGATCTCCCCACAAGCCTCTCACCCCAGGGCCTGGCCGTCTTCTCATCACAGGGAGCATGCCTGAATATCTGGACACTAGGGAAAGGGGAAAAGGTAGTCCTCTGCAGAATGGAAAGGGGCTGCCCAAAAGGATGTGTATATATACCCTTAGTTTTCACTGGCTAGATCAGAATAAAGAGATAAAGTGTAGCCCTGCCCTGGCCTAGGAGCACAGGGACCCCATGAACAGAAGGCAGGAATGGTTAGAAAAGAAACTAGGCCATCTCGGGTGGCCTCTATGTGCCTCCCCAGCCTGGCATGGACTCGCTCAGTGGACTGGGCCCGGGCCAGGCCCCTCCCAGGCCACGGCCTCTTAGCACGTGAGGCTCTAGCAGGAAGTAAGGCCCCAAAAGACACATCTCCTATGCCAGAAGCCCAGGGCTTCAAGGGAAAGGGGTGA
Organism: Noctilio leporinus; assembly: GCA_004026585.1. Classification (NCBI taxonomy): domain Eukaryota; kingdom Metazoa; phylum Chordata; class Mammalia; order Chiroptera; family Noctilionidae; genus Noctilio; species Noctilio leporinus. The sequence goes on along the minus strand of PVIW01002470.1, from coordinate 7,368 downwards.
GGGCAGCCTATGGAAGACCTCAAGGATATGGGCACTTCTCTTTCCTCCTTCAGGTTCCCCCAGGCCAGAAGCAGGTCTGCAGAGCCTGGGTAGTCCAATACTCAAGCTACACTTCTCTAACCTACTTAAGAGGAGAGCTTGGGGATCCTATCAGGGAGCTCCTCTAAGCCCCCACGTCCACTTCAGTCTGCCAGCCCCTTCTCAGCTCTGGGCCCCAACTCCAAGGAGCCCTCCCCTTAAGCAGAAGGAACCAGACACACCAACTGCAAACTTGAAAAACCTGCCTGTTCTCTTAACCCCTAAAAGCAGCTTTATTCCCAAGAAGGTAACTGACCTTTGCTTCTCCCCACAAAAAGCCTTCATCACCTCCTCAAGGGGATGGGGGAACCTTCCAAAGCTGGGCCGGAAGGTCAGAAGCCTGGGTATGACTGCTAGGGGTTTCCATTAACGTCCCCTCAGTCTCTTGAATAGTCAGGTAAGCTCTAATTCAAGTCCTGCTACCTATACTAGCTTCCCAGAAACATAAGGAGCCAGACAATGTTCCATCACTGGGCATGCTCCCAGTTTCCCCGAAGTGAATAGCTGTGTCCTTCCTCTAACTCAGGTTGCCCCAGACAGAGCCTCTCAGCACATAGCTGAAGAGGGGTTTCTCTCAGAGCCTCAGAGAAATCCTCCTCAGACTCTCCCTCTTTAGTCCTCACATCAGCATATTATCCCAAACAAAATGCCTGTCCCAGCTCCTTCTGGGACAGGCAGGGCAGCCTTGGGTGCTGGCCTTGAGGTGGAGATCCAAATGCTCTCAACAGCTAAATCACTGTATGACCTTGGGTAAGTCGCTTTATCTCTTCAGGTCCCTTTGCTGGGGGGGTGGAGTAATCAGCCAGCCCCTCTTATCTGCCCCTCTATTCAGATCCATATCACTGCACAGCCTGGAAGACTAGAGTCTCAGCATCTATCCTTTGCCCTGAACCTAAGCCTTGTCCAGGCAATAGGCAAAGGTACCACAGTACCCATCCCCTACCACAAGGTAAACCGGTTGTGACAGGTGACAGGGTCAGAGAGCCTACCTAACACTGTTCCCAACCTGACTCACCACCAGACGCTGAGAAAAGAAGTGAAAATGCCAAGTCCTGCTGCGAAGAGTTGGGGGAAAATGGAAAATACAGTAGTTCTTCCCTTCCACCACTATTCAGGGCAAAAAGGGACCAGTCAGTCCATGAGGCTCTGAGGAAGACTTGGAGATGACAACTGACAGGCTGAGAAGGAGCTTCAACCTCAAAGCTGGACTGAGACATGATGGAAGGAAGAGAAGGCTCAGGAGAAGTGGAGAGAAGAAGGTACCACGAGAGAAAGCTGCAGCCACTCCCAAAGCCAGGCCACAGTCCCCATGGGAGAACGCTGGGAGCTTCCCTCCACACTGACGACCTTTGCCTTAAAAACTGCAACTGTGAGCGACTCACTTTTCGCAATAAGGCGGGTTAATGATCAAGTTCTGGCACAAACACTTCTTCCTGCCAAGGAGTTTGGCTTTGGCACTACACACAGGTAGAGCCCCTGGTTTGTCCACCAGGCCAGCCTCTAACCCGGCAGAGATCAGAGCCTGTAGACTGACGTTAAACCCTTACCTCTGAGAATGAACCAGAGAAACCCACTCAACTCATCCTAACTAGCGCTCTTCCCACAGACCAAGCCTGGGAAGTCCCAAGCAGAGAAAGCCTCACTTGCAGGAGTGCACCCCAGCACAGGGAACTCTTGGGACCTTGGCGTGAAGAAGCAAGTGTCAGTGACCCCAGCCCACAGGGTTCCCCAGGGTCGGGGTACAGAGGGGGTGGGGCTGCCGATTATATCCATCTACGGCAGCGGCGCACCCCGAAACCGCGTGCGCGCGCACGTGTCCCCGCGATCTGGCGCGCGTGTGCTTGCTGCCGCCGCCCTCCCCGGGACCCCAAGTGCGAAGCCCGGGCCGCAGCCGGGGGCGACAGTGAAGGTGACCTTCAGGGCGGGGGCGGCCCAGTGGAGGGCCCAGCGACAGGCAACCCAGCTCAGCGCGGAGGGAAGGCGGCAGTTCCGGCTGAATCCCGAACCAGCCCGCCCGCTCGGCCCAGTCCAACCTAACCCCGCCCGACTCCCCGCTAGTCCCGGCCCCACTCACCAGCTGAGCCTGGCCGCCCCTTGCCGCCAGCCTGAGAGCTGGGCTCCCGAGCGCTGTCGGTCGGGGCGGCCGCCGGCAACTCGTCCGTTTTGATGACCATGGCGGCGGGATCTGGCGTCCGGCTCAACTGTCCGTGCCGCCCGCCCCGCCACTAACCCAAGTGCCCTGCTCTCCGCGGCCGCTGCGGGAAGGACGGAGTCACCGGCCCACGTGGTGTGCGCTGTAACCTTTGACACCCCCGCCGTTCCCCTGCCCCACCTCCGCAACCGACCCGGCCCACGGTGGCTCGCGAGGGACAAAACGTATCGCGCTTGCCTGGCCGGCCACCAACGCGGTGACTTTCCTGAACGTCTTAAAGGGGACGTACAGCGATTCAGAGTAAAGAGAGGCTTGGGGCCCCCCCTCAAGGGCGGGGCTTCGAGTAGGAGTCCTAGCATTTCTCTGCCTTTCGGGCGGGCACTGTGACCTTGAGTAGAGACTCTTCTAACACTGGCATTGCCAACCGTCCCCTCCCCCAGTGGTCCTCTGCTTCCAATTGCAAATCTGCCAAATGACCACGCGGTCTCTAATCTGCGATGTTAGCGTGACTCTCAGCGCCTTCCTCCCCAAACTTGCCCTTTGCTGCCGAAGGGGTGGGGCTTCTTGAAGAGTGGGTGCAGGGCAGCGGAGGGCTTGGTCACTAGAAGCCGGGGTGGAGAACGGCAAATAATGTTTAAGTGTCAGAAATAGACTCACTAAACTTTGTCCTGAGCCACAAAGGGCTTCTTTCCGCCAGCGGCCTCAACAGCCCCACCAGTGATTTCTCATTTCCAGACGGATACAGCCTCCCCATTTTACAGTGGAGGGAGTAGAGACCAAGGTGGCACAGAGCAAGAAGTAGGTTTTGGTTTGGCTAAATCCACAGCCTGGACACTTAACAGTAATTCATATTTTCAGGTGTTTGGAACTTGGTAAGGACTAAGGTGTGAGGTCAGAGAATGCTACCAAGGTGACATTTTACCAGGTCTTGCCAGTAAACTGACGTGTTCCAGATGCAAAGGCTGGGGAGGATCTCCTTTGAATAGACCCAGGAAACCATTGGGAAGCACTTAAGGTATATTCCTGACATTTTCCAGGATCTAATTCCCATTAGGTCCATTGGAAAGTTGAAGTTGCAGATGTGGGCTGGAACAGGCCCTTTATGGCCTTATAAAAATTACAAAAAGAAAAAAAAAAAAAAAAAGTGACCTTGGTCCTGGAATACAGGTAATGGGAAAGGGAACCAGTGAAAAGCTTTGAGCATTTAAACAGAAGGAAGAGAAGTAAGAAATGCTCTGGCTGCTTGCTTTGTGGGATAAGGAGACTGAACTCCACTAGCATGAGTTAGGACTAGTGCACAAGAAGGCTGGAAATAAAAGCAAGACCAGACTACTGGGTGTACATAAAAGGTAGTGCATGAACCTAAGACTGGATTTGATTGAAAATCTGCATCCTGTGCTTGACCCTGCCCACAGGGGCCTGTGAGGCACAAAACGCATGGTGCTTTGTTGGTTGGCCACCAACAAGGTGACTCTCCTGAACCACTATCTTTTCTCTTTTGTAAACTTAAGCAAGTCTCTTGACTTTCACCCTGCTGAGCCGAATTAGTTTCTTCTGTCAAATAAAGTGCCTGTTTAGCCTTACTTAGCTGTTGAGAAGAGATGGTGGTAGCACTTGGAAGAGCTCAGTGCTACAAGAAGATCAGAGCTGGACCCAGTCTCTGCCAGGAAAAGTTTCAATCTGGTGGATGAAGTGAAATGTGCACAGCAACTTCATGTACAAAGCTGCAGAATAAAGGCCTTTAGAGAAGGCTCTTAATGAATGCGCAGAGGAGGCAGTCTGGGAGGGCTTTATGGAAGAGGCTGCTCTGAACTGAGCTTTGAAGAGTAAAAAGGGATTCTAATGAGCAAGTCAGTGGAGTCATGTAGGCAGACACAGAAGGAGGGACTCTAGGAACTTGTTCATCATTTAGTTATTTATTTTTTTTAATATTTCAATTTTAGCCCTGGCTGGTGGTTCAGTGGATAGGCATCAACCTGCAAACCCTCCAGTTGCTGGTTCTGTTCCCAGTCAGGGCACATAACCAGATTGCAAGCCAGGTCTCCAGCCAGGTCTGTGGCTGGAGGCAGATGAAAGGCAACCATACACTGATGTTTCTCTCTCTCTCTGGAAATAATAAATAAAATCTTTTTTAAAAATGATATGGCTTTGATCAGTGTTTAAAAAAAAAAGGCATTTTACCCCTGGCCAGTGTGGCTCAGTGGATTGAGAGCCCACCTGCAAAGGAAAGAGTCACTGGTTCAATTCCCAGTCAGAGCACATGCCTGGGGCTAGGCCCCTAGGTGCGTGTGTGCAAGACACAACCACACATTGATGTCTCTCTCCCTCTTTTGCCCTCTCTCCCCTCTCTCTAAAATTAAATAAATAAAATCTTTTAAAAAATAAAAACATAGGCCCTGCCTGGTAGCACAGTGGATAAAGTGCCAGCACGCAAACCCAAAGGTCGCTGGTTCGATTTCCCAGCCAAGACACATAACCAGATTGCAAGCCAGGTCTCCAGCCAGGTCCATAGCTAAAAGCAGGTGAATGGCAACCACACATTGATGTCTCTCTCCCTCTCTGCCTCTCTCCCTTACCCTCTCTCTAAAAATAATAAATAAAATAGTAAATAAATAAAATTTAAAAAGTAATAAAAAAATAAAAATAAAAAACATTTTAATTTTACTTATAATTTTGTAATAAATTCACATGATTCAAACTTCATTAAATGTTATACAGTGCAATTTCTCACCTGCCCCTCTGCAATTTCTCACTTCCTAGTTTCCCTCCCAAGACCACCAAGTTTATCAAATTTTTAATATTCTTCTAGAGATATTCTTTGCATATGAAAGTGAATATATATGGCCCTGGCTGGGTAGCTCAATTGGTTAGAGCATTGTCCCAATAGGCCAAGGTTACGGGTTACGTCCCCAGTCAAAGCACCTATAAGAATCAACAAACGAATGCATAAATGAGTAAAACAACAAATTGATGTTTATCTTTCTCTCCCTTTCTCGCAAATAAATGAGAAAAGTGTATTTTTATGTATGTATGTATGTGTGTGTACATGTATATACAAGGTCTGTCCTGAAAGTATGGGCCGAGCAAACTGTTTTAATTATATTGATTGACATTTGCTCAATATTTTTGGGGCAGACATCATAGATTCCTTGAGTTACATTATGGTAACACATTGTACCTGCTCTTCTTCACCGTGATATTTTTGTTAAAATTTAAAAAATAATTTACTTATTTATTTTTAAAGAAAGGGGAAGGGTGGGAGAAAGAAAGTTAGAGAAACATAAATGCATGGCTGTCCCTCATGTGCCCCCAACTGGGGACCTGGTCCGCAATCCAGGCCTGTGCCCCAATTGGAATCGAACTGGCAAACTTTTGGTTTGCAGACCAGCGCACAATCCACTAAGTCATACTAACCAGGGATTTTTTGTTAAATTTTAAAAAATTTATTTTAGAGAGATAGGAGAAGAAAGAGAGAGAAAGAGAAAGAAAGATTGATTTGTTGTTCCACTTATTTATGCATTCATTGATTCATTCTTGTATGTGCCCTGACCAGGGATCAGACCCACAACATTAGTGTATTGGGGCAACGCTGTAACAAACTGAGCTACCAGGCCGGGGCTTCACCTTGATTTTTGTTTTTAAGATTTTATTTATTTATTTTTAGAGAGAATGGAAGAGAGAGAGAAAGGAGAGAAACATCAATATGCGAGAGATAGATCAATTGGTTGCCAACAGAAGGCCTGTCCCACAACCTAGGCATGTGTCCTGACTGGAAATTTAACCAGTGACATTTCGGTTTGCAGGCTAGCACCTAATCCACTGAGACACCAGCCAGAGTGGAATTTATTTATTTAAAAAAGATTTTGTTTATTATGTCCAGAGAGAGAGGAGGGAAGGGAGACAGAGAGGGAGAGAAACATCAATGTATGGTTGCCTTTCACCTGCCTCCAGTCACAGACCTGGCTGGAGACCTGGCTTGCAACCCGGTTATGTGCCCTGGCTGGGAATTGAATCAGTGATGTTTGGGTTCACAGGCCAGTGCCTTATCCACTGTGCCACTAGCCAGGGCCAGAGTGGAACTTTTAAAAATTTAGTAATATATTCTGGAGCTTGTTCCCTATCAGTACACAATGAGCTTTCTCATTCCATTTTATGGCTTCATAATATTTCACTGTGTGTTTGTGCCATAATTCTTTTAACCAGTTTCTTGACTGATGAGCACTTAGTTTGTACTCATAGAAATCAAGGAATTTGGAAAATTGTACCAAGTCCACTGTAGCTGATATTGGAAGCCTCTTCCATACTGGTAGCGTTACTCATAACCAGAAGCACAACTGAGTTTTAACACTGAAGGCAGCAGGCTTGGGGACTGGGAAATGGATACACACAAAAAGAACCATAGTGATGCTCGGTAGGAGCAAGGTCCCCCAATTATTGTCCTTTATGCTCCTCTTCTTATTTTCTATAAGGCTCCCAAGAGCCATGGCAGAAGATGCTGTGTGTATGTAACATGGGTAGTGAGGAAGGGGAGTGTCTCCTCAGGATCAAGTCCCAAGCCTTCCTACCATCCATCATCTCTGAAATGCCCTTACAAATAGCACCTTTCGGCTACCAGTACTTGGCCTTTAAAGATTTCTTTCGACATCTCTAAGACACTAAGTCAAAGAAGACCAATCCAAGAAACAGAAACAAAAAAGAGTCACCTAAAATGGGGAGACAAAGAAATAAACCCTCAATGCGGGGCAAAGGGAACTCTCATACACTGTTGGTGGGAATGTAGGCTGGTGCAGCCACTGTGGAAAACAGTATGGGGTTTCCTTAAAAAACTAAAAATGGAACTGCCTTTTGATCCAGCTATTCCACTACTTGGACTATACCCAAAGAATCCTGAAACACCAATTCATAAGAACCTATGCACACCTATCTTCCTAGCGGCACGATTTACAATAGCCAAGTGCTGGAAACAGCCTAAGTGCCCATCAGTGGATGATTGGATCAAAAAACTTTGGTACATTTACACAATGGAATTCTATGTAGCAGAAAGAAAGAAGGAACTTATACCCTTTGCAACAACATGGATGGAACTGGAGAGTATTATGCTTAGTGAAATAAGCCAGTCAGTGAAGGACAAATATCAT